>JASSKH010000004.1:16809041-16812221 GCA_031763025.1 Macrocystis pyrifera | reverse complement strand
CACGACAACGCCACCAGCACCGCCGACGCACACCGTCATGAACAGCAACAAGTACTGCACCACATGAACAGCAACAAGTACTGCACCGACCAACGATACAACACTGATCTCTTTTTTTAAGTACAACGATCCATCACACAAGCACAACAGCACCACCACGAACGCTACAAACAGTACCAGCAGCATTGCATCAGCAGCAGCACAGCAGCACAGCAGCACAGCAGCACAGCAGCACAGCAGCAGCAACAACAGCAGCAACAGCAGCAGGTGCGGCGATGCAGAGATGGAGGGCACCGCGCCACGAATCACTACTCCACGCCGTCATGGACACCCATCGCCGAACAACCATCCCCATGCGCACGCGCGTGCTAGTGGCAATAAGTGACCGCAGCAACAGGTGGTAGGTGGCGTGTCGAGACTTGCGTCTCGCAGTACCAGGCCACAAGACGACGTGCTCTTGTAACCTCGGAGACTCCGAAGGAAGCACGTGTTGCCGCCGCGGTGCGACACACCGTCGGAAGGACCTACGCACGCGACCGCCAGTAAACGAGGGATGAGAGCACGCGCAGCTTGCCGGGGCTTGCGTGCGCGTGTATCTGGCGGTCGCGGGGCGGGCGGGGGCATGGTGGCAAGGAGTCCGTGACGATAGCTGCAGGGAGGGAGGGGGTGGCGCTGCGGTTAGGTGTTGTTGGTGGACGCCGACGCGCACGGAGGCCCTCACGGCCGATCGAAGAGGACGACGACACCTGCGGGGGTCGGGTCGCGGTCCGGGGGGGGTGTGGGTGAGGCCTAGGTTGAGGTCGAAGGCTGGTGGGTGGCGCGTCGCTACCCTTGCGAGCACAGGCTCATGTGTCTTATTTTTTTTTTAATTATTATACGGTATCTTTGTGTGTTCAGTGATTGTATACTAAAACACTGTGGTGTGTATCTGCTCTCGGTCGGTTGGTTGCAGGAAATGCAGGGCTGGACTGAACAAATCAACAAAATAGTTGGAATGCGTAAATATTTATTAAAAAAGTGTGCAACCAGGAAGAATTCCCGTACACCCTCATAGGGAGGAAAGAAATGGAAAGCACCAAGAGGGAAAAGGAGTCATATGCGAGTAGGGCTCCTGCTGCCTCGAAGATGGTTGCCATGGTCTTGAAACCCTGGTTGATCCGGCGTTTGATGTAGTTTATATGTCCGACGGTCGCGAGCGCCCCAAGTGATCCTGCATATTAGTGCGGAATATCGCGAAGAGGGAGCAAAAAAGGATTTGAGAGGCATGTTCCTTTCGTATCCGCGGGTATTTCGGTGAGGTTTGCGTAGGTTGTCGGCTTCCGACATCGCTATAAAAACGCGCAAACCACCTGGTCCGTACTACGTTCGCTCGCCGTCCCGACGGAAGGCGAACGCAGAGGTCCAACCGTGGGCCCTCTTTGGCACGCAAGCTTGGGATCGCACGCCGATAACCCGCACGATCGGGCGCGTAGGCCGTTGCGAACCTATCTGAACGTGTTACTGAGGGCTCGTGGGTGAGCAAAAGGGATATCAATGGCTGCGTGCGAGTAGGACGAGAGTCTGTGTTCGTTACGTGGTCTTCCTTTTCGGTGTGCACACACGTGCACTCCGATTGGTTTGAGTCGAGAAACATAAAACATGACTCCTCGGTGCGCGGTGCTTCGGCGCCGCGTCACCCTGCGACCTGCTGTGGCTAGTGCGACGAGAGTTTCACGTGCCGCGAGGTCGAAATCAAGTTGGCAATCTGGTTGATTCTGCCAGTAGTCATACGCTTGTCTCAAAGATTAAGCCATGCATGTCTAAGTATAAGCGCTTTATACTGTGAAACTGCGAATGGCTCATTATATCAGTCATAGTTTATTTGAAAGTCCCTTACTACATGGATAACCGTAGTAATTCTAGAGCTAATACATGCATGAAGGCCCAACTGCTTACGCGGACGGGCTGCATTGATTAGACCGAAACCAATGCGTCTTCGGACGGTTTTGTGGTGAATCATAATCACTTGCGGATCGCACGCTTCGGCGGCGACGTTTCATTCAAGTTTCTGCCCTATCAGCTTTGGATGGTAGGGTATTGGCCTACCATGGCTTTAACGGGTAACGGGGAATTGGGGTTCGATTCCGGAGAGGGAGCCTGAGAAACGGCTACCACATCCAAGGAAGGCAGCAGCAGCGCGTAAATTACCCAATCCTGACACAGGGAGGTAGTGACAATAAATAACAATGCCGGGCTTATACAAGTCTGGCAATTGGAATGAGAGCAATTTAAATCCATCATCGAGGATCAATTGGAGGGCAAGTCTGGTGCCAGCAGCCGCGGTAATTCCAGCTCCAATAGCGTATATTAAAGTTGCTGCAGTTAAAAAGCTCGTAGTTGGATTTGTGGCGCGGCCGTCCGGCGGGGCTCTTTCATTAGGGCCGTTTGCCCGGTTTTTTTTTTTTTTCGGCCGCCCCATTCTCGGGTAGCGTGTCTCTGGCATTAGGTTGTCGGCGTCTTCGCGCCCGTCGTTTACTGTGAAAAAATTAGAGTGTTCAAAGCAGGCTTAGGCCGTTGGATACATTAGCATGGAATAATGAGATAGGGCCACGACGGTCTATTTTGTTGGTTTGCACGTTGTGGTAATGATTAACAGGAACGGTTGGGGGTATTCGTATTCAATTGTCAGAGGTGAAATTCTTGGATTTATGGAAGACGAACTACTGCGAAAGCATTTACCAAGGATGTTTTCATTAATCAAGAACGAAAGTTAGGGGATCGAAGATGATTAGATACCATCGTAGTCTTAACCATAAACTATGCCGACTAGGGATTGGCGGTCGTTAATTTACAGGACTCCGTCAGCACCTTCCGAGAAATCAAAGTCTTTGGGTTCCGGGGGGAGTATGGTCGCAAGGCTGAAACTGAAACTTAAAGAAATTGACGGAAGGGCACCACCAGGAGTGGAGCCTGCGGCTTAATTTGACTCAACACGGGGAAACTTACCAGGTCCGGACATAGTGAGGATTGACAGATTGAGAGCTCTTTCTTGATTCTATGGGTGGTGGTGCATGGCCGTTCTTAGTTGGTGGAGTGATTTGTCTGGTTAATTCCGTTAACGAACGAGACCCCCGCCTGCTAAATAGTGTGGCTTACGCTTCTGTGTAGGTGCTCGCTTCTTAGAGGGACTTTCGGTGACTA
>JASSKH010000004.1:16781541-16784041 GCA_031763025.1 Macrocystis pyrifera | reverse complement strand
CTATGTATGTGGTATACACTATTATATGTATCTATGTATACACTATTATATGTATGTGGTATACTTCCGGGGAAAGTTTTACTTGACTATCTTATACTTCCGGGGAAAGTTTTACTTGACTATCTTATACTTCCGGGTTGCCTTTTTTCCGGGTTGCCTTTTTAGATCTTATATCGTTATATAGTACTTCCGGGTTCGCAATTACAGGCGAGGCTGCTTGCTTGCGCGTGCGCACGCACGGACGCACGGACGGAGGATACTTGTACCTTGTCACACACATGTCACACACATGTCACACACATGTCACATGTCACACAATAAATAAAAATTTACTTACTTGTATTCTTGTCACACATGGTATTGTCACACACATGTCACACGCACAACAAAAAAAAAAAAACACACACACAATCTAAAAAAAAAAAAAAAAAAAAAAAATGCGCAGCCAAGTGGCATGCATGCATGCATGCAGCCAACCAACCAACCAACACACACACACACACACACACACCCGGCCCACTCACATAGACACACACACATGACACACACACACACACACAGCAACACACACACACACACACCACTACCAACCAACGATACCATGCCAACTACCTCCCACGTTCCAACAAACTACAGCTGTGCCTCCACCCCCCACTAACATACAGCAACAACACACACACACCATCGGACTACGACGACGCACGCGCACGCACGCCAACACACACACACACCTACCACGACGCACACACACAAACACCTGCGTGCCTACAAACACACAGAAGCACACAACGACGCAGCCAAAACACACTCGCAGATAAAACGATGACGAAGAGCAACTACCAAATCTCGAGCGGTTACACACACAACACACACACACCACACACAACACCAAGACCAAGATGTACTACACCCCACCCACGAGAGAGAGACACAACCACCACGGCACCAACCATCAACGCACCCACTCACGACAACGCCACCAGCACCGCCGACGCACACCGTCATGAACAGCAACAAGTACTGCACCACATGAACAGCAACAAGTACTGCACCGACCAACGATACAACACTGATCTCTTTTTTTAAGTACAACGATCCATCACACAAGCACAACAGCACCACCACGAACGCTACAAACAGTACCAGCAGCATTGCATCAGCAGCAGCACAGCAGCACAGCAGCACAGCAGCACAGCAGCAGCAGCAGCAGCAGCAGCAACAACAGCAGCAGCACAGCAGCAGGTGCGGCGATGCAGAGATGGAGGGCACCGCGCCACGAATCACTACTCCACAAAATGCGGCGCAATTACAAAAATGCGGCGGGATTAATGATCCCCTTTCGTGACTGGTGCAAAATGGCCACCCACACACCCACCAAGACACCGGAGCAAGAGAGACGACACGCACAGACACGACGCGCCGCGGGCACGCCGTCATGGACACCCATCGCCGAACAACCATCCCCATGCGCACGCGCGTGCTAGTGGCAATAAGTGACCGCAGCAACAGGTGGTAGGTGGCGTGTCGAGACTTGCGTCTCGCAGTACCAGGCCACAAGACGACGTGCTCTTGTAACCTCGGAGACTCCGAAGGAAGCACGTGTTGCCGCCGCGGTGCGACACACCGTCGGAAGGACCTACGCACGCGACCGCCAGTAAACGAGGGATGAGAGCACGCGCAGCTTGCCGGGGCTTGCGTGCGCGTGTATCTGGCGGTCGCGGGGCGGGCGGGGGCATGGTGGCAAGGAGTCCGTGACGATAGCTGCAGGGAGGGAGGGGGTGGCGCTGCGGTTAGGTGTTGTTGGTGGACGCCGACGCGCACGGAGGCCCTCACGGCCGATCGAAGAGGACGACGACACCTGCGGGGGGTCGGGTCGCGGTCCGGGGGGGGTGTGGGTGAGGCCTAGGTTGAGGTCGAAGGCTGGTGGGTGGCGCGTCGCTACCCTTGCGAGCACAGGCTCATGTGTCTTATTTTTTTTTTTAATTATTATACTATCTTTGTGTGTTCAGTGATTGTATACTAAAACACTGTGGTGTGTATCTGCTCTCGGTCGGTTGGTTGCAGGAAATGCAGGGCTGGACTGAACAAATCAACAAAATAGTTGGAATGCGTAAATATTTATTAAAAAAGTGTGCAACCAGGAAGAATTCCCGTACACCCTCATAGGGAGGAAAGAAATGGAAAGCACCAAGAGGGAAAAGGAGTCATATGCGAGTAGGGCTCCTGCTGCCTCGAAGATGGTTGCCATGGTCTTGAAACCCTGGTTGATCCGGCGTTTGATGTAGTTTATATGTCCGACGGTCGCGAGCGCCCCAAGTGATCCTGCATATTAGTGCGGAATATCGCGAAGAGGGAGCAAAAAAGGATTTGAGAGGCATGTTCCTTTCGTATCCGCGGGTATTTCGGTGAGGTTTGCGTAGGTTGTCGGCTTCCGACATCGCTATAAAAAAACGCGCAAACCACCTGGTCCGTACTACGTTCGCTCGCCGTCCGACGGAAG
>JASSKH010000004.1:16771541-16774041 GCA_031763025.1 Macrocystis pyrifera | reverse complement strand
AATTACAGGCGAGGCTGCTTGCTTGCGCGTGCGCACGCACGGACGCACGGACGGAGGATACTTGTACCTTGTCACACACATGTCACACACATGTCACACACATGTCACATGTCACACAATAAAAAAAAAAATTTACTTACTTGTATTGTCTTGTCACACATGGTATTGTCACACACATGTCACACGCACAACAAAAAAAAAAAAAAACACACACACACTAAAAAAAAAAAAAAAAAATGCCGCAGCCAAGTGGCATGCATGCATGCATGCAGCCAACCAACCAACACACACACACACACACACACACCGGCCCACTCACATAGACACACACACACACACACACACACACACACACACACACAGCAACACACACACCACTACCATACCAACGATACCATGCCAACTACCTCCCACGTTCCAACAAACTACAGCTGTGCCTCCACCCCCCACTAACATACAGCAACAACACACACATCGGACTACGACGACGCGCACGCACGCACGCCAACACACACGCACCTACCACGACGCACACACACAAACACCTGCGTGCCTACAAACACACAGAAGCACACAACGACGACGCAGCCAAAACACACTCGCAGATAAAACGATGACGAAGAGCAACTACCAAATCTCGAGCGGTTACACACACAACACACACACCACACACAACGACCAAGATGTACTACACCCACCCACGAGAGAGAGACACAACCACCAACGGCACCAACCATCAACGCACCCACTCACGACAACGACAACGCCACCAGCACCGCCGACGCACACCGTCATGAACAGCAACAAGTACTGCACCACATGAACAGCAACAAGTACTGCACCGACCAACGATACAACACTGATCTCTTTTTTTAAGTACAACGATCCATCACACAAGCACAACAGCACCACCACGAACGCTACAAACAGTACCAGCAGCATTGCATCAGCAGCAGCACAGCAGCACAGCAGCACAGCAGCAGCAGCAGCAGCACAGCAGCAGCAGCAGCAACAGCAGCAACAGCAGCAGGTGCGGCGATGCAGAGATGGAGGGCACCGCGCCACGAATCACTACTCCACAAAATGCGGCGCAATTACAAAAATGCGGCGGGATTAATGATCCCCTTTCGTGACTGGTGCAAAATGGCCACCCACACACCCACCAAGACACCGGAGCCGCAAGAGACGACACGCACAGACACGACGCGCCGCGGGCACGCCGTCATGGACACCCATCGCCGAACAACCATCCCCATGCGCACGCGCGTGCTAGTGGCAATAAGTGACCGCAGCAACAGGTGGTAGGTGGCGTGTCGAGACTTGCGTCTCGCAGTACCAGGCCACAAGACGACGTGCTCTTGTAACCTCGGAGACTCCGAAGGAAGCACGTGTTGCCGCCGCGGTGCGACACACCGTCGGAAGGACCTACGCACGCGACCGCCAGTAAACGAGGGATGAGAGCACGCGCAGCTTGCCGGGGCTTGCGTGCGCGTGTATCTGGCGGTCGCGGGGGGGGCGGGGGGGGGCATGGTGGCAAGGAGTCCGTGACGATAGCTGCAGGGAGGGAGGGGGGGGGGGGGGGCGCTGCGGTTAGGTGTTGTTGGTGGACGCCGACGCGCACGGAGGCCCTCACGGCCGATCGAAGAGGACGACGACACCTGCGGGGGTCGGGTCGCGGTCCGGGGGGGGTGTGGGTGAGGCCTAGGTTGAGGTCGAAGGCTGGTGGGTGGCGCGTCGCTACCCTTGCGAGCACAGGCTCATGTGTCTTATTTTTTTTTTTATTATTATACGGTATCTTTGTGTGTTCAGTGATTGTATACTAAAACACTGTGGTGTGTATCTGCTCTCGGTCGGTTGGTTGCAGGAAATGCAGGGCTGGACTGAACAAATCAACAAAATAGTTGGAATGCGTAAATATTTATTAAAAAAGTGTGCAACCAGGAAGAATTCCCGTACACCCTCATAGGGAGGAAAGAAATGGAAAGCACCAAGAGGGAAAAGGAGTCATATGCGAGTAGGGCTCCTGCTGCCTCGAAGATGGTTGCCATGGTCTTGAAACCCTGGTTGATCCGGCGTTTGATGTAGTTTATATGTCCGACGGTCGCGAGCGCCCCAAGTGATCCTGCATATTAGTGCGGAATATCGCGAAGAGGGAGCAAAAAAGGATTTGAGAGGCATGTTCCTTTCGTATCCGCGGGTATTTCGGTGAGGTTTGCGTAGGTTGTCGGCTTCCGACATCGCTATAAAAACGCGCAAACCACCTGGTCCGTACTACGTTCGCTCGCCGTCCCGACGGAAGGCGAACGCAGAGGTCCAACCGTGGGCCCTCTTTGGCACGCAAGCTTGGGATCGCACGCCGATAACCCGCACGATCGGGCGCGTAGGCCGTTGCGAACCTATCTGAACGTGTTACTGAGGGCTCGTGGGTGAGCAAAAGGGATATCAATGGCTGCGTGCGAGTAGGACGAGAGTCTGTGTTCGTTACGTGGTCTTCCTTTTC
>JASSKH010000004.1:16712881-16716441 GCA_031763025.1 Macrocystis pyrifera | reverse complement strand
CCATGGTAGGCCAATACCCTACCATCCAAAGCTGATAGGGCAGAAACTTGAATGAAACGTCGCCGCCGAAGCGTGCGATCCGCAAGTGATTATGATTCACCACAAAACCGTCCGAAGACGCATTGGTTTCGGTCTAATCAATGCAGCCCGTCCGCGTAAGCAGTTGGGCCTTCATGCATGTATTAGCTCTAGAATTACTACGGTTATCCATGTAGTAAGGGACTTTCAAATAAACTATGACTGATATAATGAGCCATTCGCAGTTTCACAGTATAAAGCGCTTATACTTAGACATGCATGGCTTAATCTTTGAGACAAGCGTATGACTACTGGCAGAATCAACCAGATTGCCAACTTGATTTCGACCTCGCGGCACGTGAAACTCTCGTCGCACTAGCCACAGCAGGTCGCAGGGTGACGCGGCGCCGAAGCACCGCGCACCGAGGAGTCATGTTTTATGTTTCTCGACTCAAACCAATCGGAGTGCACGTGTGTGCACACCGAAAAGGAAGACCACGTAACGAACACAGACTCTCGTCCTACTCGCACGCAGCCATTGATATCCCTTTTGCTCACCCACGAGCCCTCAGTAACACGTTCAGATAGGTTCGCAACGGCCTACGCGCCCGATCGTGCGGGTTATCGGCGTGCGATCCCAAGCTTGCGTGCCAAAGAGGGCCCACGGTTGGACCTCTGCGTTCGCCTTCCGTCGGGACGGCGAGCGAACGTAGTACGGACCAGGTGGTTTGCGCGTTTTTATAGCGATGTCGGAAGCCGACAACCTACGCAAACCTCACCGAAATACCCGCGGATACGAAAGGAACATGCCTCTCAAATCCTTTTTTGCTCCCTCTTCGCGATATTCCGCACTAATATGCAGGATCACTTGGGGCGCTCGCGACCGTCGGACATATAAACTACATCAAACGCCGGATCAACCAGGGTTTCAAGACCATGGCAACCATCTTCGAGGCAGCAGGAGCCCTACTCGCATATGACTCCTTTTCCCTCTTGGTGCTTTCCATTTCTTTCCTCCCTATGAGGGTGTACGGGAATTCTTCCTGGTTGCACACTTTTTTAATAAATATTTACGCATTCCAACTATTTTGTTGATTTGTTCAGTCCAGCCCTGCATTTCCTGCAACCAACCGACCGAGAGCAGATACACACCACAGTGTTTTAGTATACAATCACTGAACACACAAAGATACCGTATAATAATTAAAAAAAAAAAAAGACACATGAGCCTGTGCTCGCAAGGGTAGCGACGCGCCACCCACCAGCCTTCGACCTCAACCTAGGCCTCACCCACACCCCCCCCGGACCGCGACCCGACCCCCGCAGGTGTCGTCGTCCTCTTCGATCGGCCGTGAGGGCCTCCGTGCGCGTCGGCGTCCACCAACAACACCTAACCGCAGCGCCACCCCCCTCCCTCCCTGCAGCTATCGTCACGGACTCCTTGCCACCATGCCCCCGCCCGCCCCGCGACCGCCAGATACACGCGCACGCAAGCCCCGGCAAGCTGCGCGTGCTCTCATCCCTCGTTTACTGGCGGTCGCGTGCGTAGGTCCTTCCGACGGTGTGTCGCACCGCGGCGGCAACACGTGCTTCCTTCGGAGTCTCCGAGGTTACAAGAGCACGTCGTCTTGTGGCCTGGTACTGCGAGACGCAAGTCTCGACACGCCACCTACCACCTGTTGCTGCGGTCACTTATTGCCACTAGCACGCGCGTGCGCATGGGGATGGTTGTTCGGCGATGGGTGTCCATGACGGCGTGCCCGCGGCGCGTCGTGTCTGTGCGTGTCGTCTCTTGCGGCTCCGGTGTCTTGGTGGGTGTGTGGGTGGCCATTTTGCACCAGTCACGAAAGGGGATCATTAATCCCGCCGCATTTTTGTAATTGCGCCGCATTTTGTGGAGTAGTGATTCGTGGCGCGGTGCCCTCCATCTCTGCATCGCCGCACCTGCTGCTGTTGCTGCTGCTGTTGTTGCTGCTGCTGTGCTGCTGTGCTGCTGTGCTGCTGTGCTGCTGTGCTGCTGTGCTGCTGCTGATGCAATGCTGCTGGTACTGTTTGTAGCGTTCGTGGTGGTGCTGTTGTGCTTGTGTGATGGATCGTTGTACTTAAAAAAAGAGATCAGTGTTGTATCGTTGGTCGGTGCAGTACTTGTTGCTGTTCATGTGGTGCAGTACTTGTTGCTGTTCATGACGGTGTGCGTCGGCGGTGCTGGTGGCGTTGTCGTGAGTGGGTGCGTTGATGGTTGGTGCCGTTGGTGGTTGTGTCTCTCTCTCGTGGGTGGGTGTAGTACATCTTGGTCGTTGTGTGTGGTTGTGTGTGTTGTGTGTGTAACCGCTCGAGATTTGGTAGTTGCTCTTCGTCATCGTTTTATCTGCGAGTGTGTTTTGGCTGCGTCGTTGTGTGCTTCTGTGTGTTTGTAGGCACGCAGGTGTTTGTGTGTGTGCGTCGTGGTAGGTGCGTGTGTGTTGGCGTGCGTGCGTGCGTCGTCGTAGTCCGATGGTGTGTTGTTGCTGTATGTTAGTGGGGGGTGGAGGCACAGCTGTAGTTTGTTGGAACGTGGGAGGTAGTTGGCATGGTATCGTTGGTATGGTAGTGGTGTGTGTGTTGCTGTGTGTGTGTGTGTTGTGTGTGTGTGTGTGTGTCATGTGTGTGTGTCTATGTGAGTGGGCCGGTGTGTGTGTGTGTGTGTGTGTGTGTGTTGGTTGGTTGGCTGCATGCATGCATGCATGCCACTTGGCTGCGGCATTTTTTTTTTTTTTTTTTTTTTAGATTGTGTGTTTTTTTTTTTTTTGTTGTGCGTGTGACATGTGTGTGACAATACCATGTGTGACAAGACAATACAAGTAAGTAAGTAAAATTTTTATTTTTTGTGTGACATGTGACATGTGTGTGACATGTGTGTGACAAGGTACAAGTATCCTCCGTCCGTGTGTCCGTCCGTGCGTCCGTGCGTGCGTGCCCATTGCGCACGCACGCGCAAGCAAGCAGCCTCGCCTGTAATTGCGAACCCGGAAGTACTATATAACGATATAAGATCTAAAAAGCCAACCCGGAAGTATAAGATAGTCAAGTAAAACTTTCCCCGGAAGTATAATATAGTCAAGTAAAACTTTCCCCGGAAGTATAAGATAGTCAAGTAAAACTTTCCCCGGAAGTATACCACATACATATAATAGTGTATACCACATACATATAATAGTGTATACATAGATACATAGATACAGAGTAGATACAGAGTAGATACAGAGTATATACAGAGTATATACAGAGTATATACAGAGTAGATAGAGAGTGAAACGAAACTGGATAGACCCGGCGTCGGCGCACTCGAGAGCCTCATTATGGGCGGGCGGGCGGTGCACTCGGCGCATTCGGCGGCGGCGGCGGCGGCGGCGGCACGCAGTCTCGAGACTCGCACTTCAAGACTCGCACTCTCGAGACGCACTCTCGAGACGAGACTTTTACCACTCGCACTCTTCAAGAATCGCCCTCGAGACTCGCACTTCTCTTCCAAGCAAGACTTGCAAGACTCGCACTTCGAGCAA
>JASSKH010000004.1:16702881-16705381 GCA_031763025.1 Macrocystis pyrifera | reverse complement strand
TTCTTCCTGGTTGCACACTTTTTTAATAAATATTTACGCATTCCAACTATTTTGTTGATTTGTTCAGTCCAGCCCTGCATTTCCTGCAACCAACCGACCGAGAGCAGATACACACCACAGTGTTTTAGTATACAATCACTGAACACACAAAGATACCGTATAATAATTAAAAAAAAAAAAAAAAGACACATGAGCCTGTGCTCGCAAGGGTAGCGACGCGCCACCCACCAGCCTTCGACCTCAACCTAGGCCTCACCCACACCCCCCCCGGACCGCGACCCGACCCCCGCAGGTGTCGTCGTCCTCTTCGATCGGCCGTGAGGGCCTCCGTGCGCGTCGGCGTCCACCAACAACACCTAACCGCAGCGCCCCCCCCCCCCTCCCTCCCTGCAGCTATCGTCACGGACTCCTTGCCACCATGCCCCCGCCCGCCCCCCCGCGACCGCCAGATACACGCGCACGCAAGCCCCGGCAAGCTGCGCGTGCTCTCATCCCTCGTTTACTGGCGGTCGCGTGCGTAGGTCCTTCCGACGGTGTGTCGCACCGCGGCGGCAACACGTGCTTCCTTCGGAGTCTCCGAGGTTACAAGAGCACGTCGTCTTGTGGCCTGGTACTGCGAGACGCAAGTCTCGACACGCCACCTACCACCTGTTGCTGCGGTCACTTATTGCCACTAGCACGCGCGTGCGCATGGGGATGGTTGTTCGGCGATGGGTGTCCATGACGGCGTGCCCGCGGCGCGTCGTGTCTGTGCGTGTCGTCTCTTGCGGCTCCGGTGTCTTGGTGGGTGTGTGGGTGGCCATTTTGCACCAGTCACGAAAGGGGATCATTAATCCCGCCGCATTTTTGTAATTGCGCCGCATTTTGTGGAGTAGTGATTCGTGGCGCGGTGCCCTCCATCTCTGCATCGCCGCACCTGCTGCTGTTGCTGCTGTTGTTGCTGCTGCTGCTGCTGCTGTGCTGCTGTGCTGCTGTGCTGCTGTGCTGCTGTGCTGCTGCTGATGCAATGCTGCTGGTACTGTTTGTAGCGTTCGTGGTGGTGCTGTTGTGCTTGTGTGATGGATCGTTGTACTTAAAAAAAAAAGAGATCAGTGTTGTATCGTTGGTCGGTGCAGTACTTGTTGCTGTTCATGTGGTGCAGTACTTGTTGCTGTTCATGACGGTGTGCGTCGGCGGTGCTGGTGGCGTTGTCGTGAGTGGGTGCGTTGATGGTTGGTGCCGTTGGTGGTTGTGTCTCTCTCTCGTGGGTGGGTGTAGTACATCTTGGTCGTGTGTGTGTGGTGTGTGTGTTGTGTGTGTAACCGCTCGAGATTTGGTAGTTGCTCTTCGTCATCGTTTTATCTGCGAGTGTGTTTTGGCTGCGTCGTTGTGTGCTTCTGTGTGTTTGTAGGCACGCAGGTGTTTGTGTGTGTGCGTCGTGGTAGGTGCGTGTGTGTTGGCGTGCGTGCGTGCGTCGTCGTAGTCCGATGGTGTGTGTGTTGTTGCTGTATGTTAGTGGGGGGTGGAGGCACAGCTGTAGTTTTTGTTGGAACGTGGGAGGTAGTTGGCATGGTATCGTTGGTATGGTAGTGGTGTGTGTGTTGCTGTTGTGTGTGTGTTGCTGTTGTGTGTGTGTGTGTCATGTGTGTGTGTCTATGTGTGTGGGTGTGTGTGTGTGTGTGTGTGTGTGTGTTGGTTGGTTGGCTGCATGCATGCATGCATGCCACTTGGCTGCGGCATTTTTTTTTTTTTTTTTTTTAGATTGTGTGTGTTTTTTTTTTTTTGTTGTGCGTGTGACATGTGTGTGACAATACCATGTGTGACAAGACAATACAAGTAAGTAAGTAAATTTTTATTTTTTTTTTGTGTGACATGTGACATGTGTGTGACATGTGTGTGACAAGGTACAAGTATCCTCCGTCCGTGTGTCCGTCCGTGCGTCCGTGCGTGCGTGCCCATTGCGCACGCACGCAAGCAAGCAAGCAGCCTCGCCTGTAAATTGCGAACCCGGAAGTACTATATAACGATATAAGATCTAAAAAGCCAACCCGGAAGTATAAGATAGTCAAGTAAAACTTTCCCCGGAAGTATAATATAGTCAAGTAAAACTTTCCCCGGAAGTATAAGATAGTCAAGTAAAACTTTCCCCGGAAGTATACCACATACATATAATAGTGTATACCACATACATATAATAGTGTATACATAGATACATAGATACAGAGTAGATACAGAGATACAGAGTATACAGAGTATATACAGAGTATATACAGAGTATATACAGAGTAGATAGAGAGTGAAACGAAACTGGATAGACCCGGCGTCGGCGCACTCGAGAGCCTCATTATGGGCGGGCGGGCGGTGCACTCGGCGCATTCGGCGGCGGCGGCGGCGGCGGCGGCACGCAGTCTCGAGACTCGCACTTCAAGACTCGCACTCTCGAGACGCACTCTCGAGACGAGACTTTTACCACTCGCACTCTTCAAGAATCGCCCTCGAGACTCGCACTTCTCTTCCAAGC
>JASSKH010000004.1:16692881-16695381 GCA_031763025.1 Macrocystis pyrifera | reverse complement strand
CTCCTTTCCCTCTTGGTGCTTTCCATTTCTTTCCTCCCTATGAGGGTGTACGGGAATTCTTCCTGGTTGCACACTTTTTTAATAAATATTTACGCATTCCAACTATTTTGTTGATTTGTTCAGTCCAGCCCTGCATTTCCTGCAACCAACCGACCGAGAGCAGATACACACCACAGTGTTTTAGTATACAATCACTGAACACACAAAGATACCGTATAATAATAAAAAAAAAAAAAAAAGACACATGAGCCTGTGCTCGCAAGGGTAGCGACGCGCCACCCACCAGCCTTCGACCTCAACCTAGGCCTCACCCCCACACCCCCCCCGGACCGCGACCCGACCCCCGCAGGTGTCGTCGTCCTCTTCGATCGGCCGTGAGGGCCTCCGTGCGCGTCGGCGTCCACCAACAACACCTAACCGCAGCGCCCCCCCCTCCCTCCCTGCAGCTATCGTCACGGACTCCTTGCCACCATGCCCCCGCCCGCCCCGCGACCGCCAGATACACACGCGCACGCAAGCCCCGGCAAGCTGCGCGTGCTCTCATCCCTCGTTTACTGGCGGTCGCGTGCGTAGGTCCTTCCGACGGTGTGTCGCACCGCGGCGGCAACACGTGCTTCCTTCGGAGTCTCCGAGGTTACAAGAGCACGTCGTCTTGTGGCCTGGTACTGCGAGACGCAAGTCTCGACACGCCACCTACCACCTGTTGCTGCGGTCACTTATTGCCACTAGCACGCGCGTGCGCATGGGGATGGTTGTTCGGCGATGGGTGTCCATGACGGCGTGCCCGCGGCGCGTCGTGTCTGTGCGTGTCGTCTCTTGCGGCTCCGGTGTCTTGGGGTGTGTGGGTGGCCATTTTGCACCAGTCACGAAAGGGGATCATTAATCCCGCCGCATTTTTGTAATTGCGCCGCATTTTGTGGAGTAGTGATTCGTGGCGCGGTGCCCTCCATCTCTGCATCGCCGCACCTGCTGCTGTTGCTGCTGTTGTTGCTGCTGCTGTGCTGCTGTGTGCTGCTGTGCTGCTGTGCTGCTGTGCTGCTGTGCTGCTGCTGATGCAATGCTGCTGGTACTGTTTGTAGCGTTCGTGGTGGTGCTGTTGTGCTTGTGTGATGGATCGTTGTACTTAAAAAAAGAGATCAGTGTTGTATCGTTGGTCGGTGCAGTACTTGTTGCTGTTCATGTGGTGCAGTACTTGTTGCTGTTCATGACGGTGTGCGTCGGCGGTGCTGGTGGCGTTGTCGTGAGTGGGTGCGTTGATGGTTGGTGCCGTTGGTGGTTGTGTCTCTCTCTCGTGGGTGGGTGTAGTACATCTTGGTCGTGTGTGTGTGGTTGTGTGTGTTGTGTGTGTAACCGCTCGAGATTTGGTAGTTGCTCTTCGTCATCGTTTTATCTGCGAGTGTGTTTTGGCTGCGTCGTTGTGTGCTTCTGTGTGTTTGTAGGCACGCAGGTGTTTGTGTGTGTGCGTCGTGGTAGGTGCGTGTGTGTTGGCGTGCGTGCGTGCGTCGTCGTAGTCCGATGGTGTGTTGTTGCTGTATGTTAGTGGGGGGTGGAGGCACAGCTGTAGTTTGTTGGAACGTGGGAGGTAGTTGGCATGGTATCGTTGGTATGGTAGTGTGTGTGTGTGTGTGTTGTGTGTGTGTGTGTTGCTGTGTGTGTGTGTGTGTGTCATGTGTGTGTGTCTATGTGAGTGGGTGTGTGTGTGTGTGTGTGTGTGTGTGTGTGTTGGTTGGTTGGCTGCATGCATGCATGCATGCCACTTGGCTGCGGCATTTTTTTTTTTTTTTTTTTTTTTAGATTGTGTGTTTTTTTTTTTTTTTTGTTGTGCGTGTGACATGTGTGTGACAATACCATGTGTGACAAGACAATAAGTAAGTAAGTAAGTTTTTTTTTTTTTGTGTGACATGTGACATGTGTGTGACATGTGTGTGACAAGGTACAAGTATCCTCCGTCCGTGTGTCCGTCCGTGCGCGTCCGTGCGTGCGTGCCCATTGCGCACGCACGCGCAAGCAAGCAGCCTCGCCTGTAATTGCGAACCCGGAAGTACTATATAACGATATAAGATCTAAAAAGCCAACCCGGAAGTATAAGATAGTCAAGTAAAACTTTCCCCGGAAGTATAATATAGTCAAGTAAAACTTTCCCCGGAAGTATAAGATAGTCAAGTAAAACTTTCCCCGGAAGTATACCACATACATATAATAGTGTATACATACATACATATAATAGTGTATATACATAGATACATAGATACAGAGTAGATACAGAGTAGATACAGAGTATATACAGAGTATATACAGAGTATATACAGAGAGTAGATAGAGAGTGAAACGAAACTGGATAGACCCGGCGTCGGCGCACTCGAGAGCCTCATTATGGGCGGGCGGGCGGTGCACTCGGCGCATTCGGCGGCGGCGGCGGCGGCGGCGGCACGCAGTCTCGAGACTCGCACTTCAAGACTCGCACTCTCGAGACGCACTCTCGAGACGAGACTTTTACCAC
>JASSKH010000004.1:16682881-16685381 GCA_031763025.1 Macrocystis pyrifera | reverse complement strand
CCATCTTCGAGGCAGCAGGAGCCCTACTCGCATATGACTCCTTTCCCTCTTGGTGCTTTCCATTTCTTTCCTCCCTATGAGGGTGTACGGGAATTCTTCCTGGTTGCACACTTTTTTAATAAATATTTACGCATTCCAACTATTTTGTTGATTTGTTCAGTCCAGCCCTGCATTTCCTGCAACCAACCGACCGAGAGCAGATACACACCACAGTGTTTTAGTATACAATCACTGAACACACAAAGATACCGTATAATAAAAAAAAAAAAAAAAAGACACATGAGCCTGTGCTCGCAAGGGTAGCGACGCGCCACCCACCAGCCTTCGACCTCAACCTAGGCCTCACCCACACCCCCCCCGGACCGCGACCCGACCCCCGCAGGTGTCGTCGTCCTCTTCGATCGGCCGTGAGGGCCTCCGTGCGCGTCGGCGTCCACCAACAACACCTAACCGCAGCGCCACCCCCTCCCTCCCTGCAGCTATCGTCACGGACTCCTTGCCACCATGCCCCCGCCCGCCCCGCGACCGCCAGATACACGCGCACGCAAGCCCCGGCAAGCTGCGCGTGCTCTCATCCCTCGTTTACTGGCGGTCGCGTGCGTAGGTCCTTCCGACGGTGTGTCGCACCGCGGCGGCAACACGTGCTTCCTTCGGAGTCTCCGAGGTTACAAGAGCACGTCGTCTTGTGGCCTGGTACTGCGAGACGCAAGTCTCGACACGCCACCTACCACCTGTTGCTGCGGTCACTTATTGCCACTAGCACGCGCGTGCGCATGGGGATGGTTGTTCGGCGATGGGTGTCCATGACGGCGTGCCCGCGGCGCGTCGTGTCTGTGCGTGTCGTCTCTTGCGGCTCCGGTGTCTTGGTGGGTGTGTGGGTGGCCATTTTGCACCAGTCACGAAAGGGGATCATTAATCCCGCCGCATTTTTGTAATTGCGCCGCATTTTGTGGAGTAGTGATTCGTGGCGCGGTGCCCTCCATCTCTGCATCGCCGCACCTGCTGCTGTTGCTGCTGTTGTTGCTGCTGCTGTGCTGCTGCTGCTGCTGCTGCTGCTGCTGTGCTGCTGTGCTGCTGCTGCTGCTGCTGCTGATGCAATGCTGCTGGTACTGTTTGTAGCGTTCGTGGTGGTGCTGTTGTGCTTGTGTGATGGATCGTTGTACTTAAAAAAAGAGATCAGTGTTGTATCGTTGGTCGGTGCAGTACTTGTTGCTGTTCATGTGGTGCAGTACTTGTTGCTGTTCATGACGGTGTGCGTCGGCGGTGCTGGTGGCGTTGTCGTGAGTGGGTGCGTTGATGGTTGGTGCCGTTGGTGGTTGTGTCTCTCTCTCGTGGGTGGGTGTAGTACATCTTGGTCGTGTGTGTGTGGTGTGTGTGTTGTGTGTGTAACCGCTCGAGATTTGGTAGTTGCTCTTCGTCATCGTTTTATCTGCGAGTGTGTTTTGGCTGCGTCGTTGTGTGCTTCTGTGTGTTTGTAGGCACGCAGGTGTTTGTGTGTGTGCGTCGTGGTAGGTGCGTGTGTGTTGGCGTGCGTGCGTGCGTCGTCGTAGTCCGATGGTGTGTTGTTGCTGTATGTTAGTGGGGGGTGGAGGCACAGCTGTAGTTTGTTGGAACGTGGGAGGTAGTTGGCATGGTATCGTATCGTTGGTATGGTAGTGTGTGTGTGTTGCTGTTGTGTGTGTGTTGCTGTGTGTGTGTGTGTGTGTCATGTGTGTGTGTCTATGTGAGTGGGGGTGTGTGTGTGTGTGTGTGTGTGTGTGTTGGTTGGTTGGCTGCATGCATGCATGCATGCCACTTGGCTGCGGCATTTTTTTTTTTTTTTTTTTTAGATGTGTGTGTTTTTTTTTTTTTTTTTGTTGTGCGTGTGACATGTGTGTGACAATACCATGTGTGACAAGACAATACAAGTAAGTAAGTAAATTTTTTTTTTTTTTTGTGTGACATGTGACATGTGTGTGACATGTGTGTGACAAGGTACAAGTATCCTCCGTCCGTGTGTCCGTCCGTGCGTCCGTGCGTGCGTGCCCATTGCGCACGCACGCGCAAGCAAGCAGCCTCGCCTGTAATTGCGAACCCGGAAGTACTATATAACGATATAAGATCTAAAAAGCCAACCCGGAAGTATAAGATAGTCAAGTAAAACTTTCCCCGGAAGTATAATATAGTCAAGTAAAACTTTCCCCGGAAGTATAAGATAGTCAAGTAAAACTTTCCCCGGAAGTATACCACATACATATAATAGTGTATACCACATACATACATACATATAATAGTGTATACATAGATACATAGATACAGAGTAGATACAGAGTAGATACAGAGTATATACAGAGTATATACAGAGTATATACAGAGTAGATAGAGAGTGAAACGAAACTGGATAGACCCGGCGTCGGCGCACTCGAGAGCCTCATTATGGGCGGGCGGGCGGTGCACTCGGCGCATTTCGGCGGCGGCGGCGGCGGCGGCACGCAGTCTCGAGACTCGCACTTCAAGACTC
>JASSKH010000004.1:16653751-16671251 GCA_031763025.1 Macrocystis pyrifera | reverse complement strand
GGTATTGTCACACACACATGTCACACACGCACACAAAAAAAAAAACACACACAATCTAAAAAAAAAAAAAAAATGCCGCAGCCAAGTGGCATGCATGCATGCATGCAGCCAAGCAAGCAAGCAACATCATCACAACACAAAAAACACACACCGGCCCACTCACATAGACACACACACACACACACAACAGCAACACACACACACACAGCAAAACACACACCACTACCATACCAACGATACCATGCCAACTACCTCCCACGTTCCAACAAACTACAGCTGTGCCTCCACCCCCCACTAACATACAGCAACAACACACCATCGGACTACGACGACGCACGCACGCACGCCAACACACACGCACCTACCACGACGCACACACACAAACACCTGCGTGCCTACAAACACACAGAAGCACACAACGACGCAGCCAAAACACACTCGCAGATAAAACGATGACGAAGAGCAACTACCAAATCTCGAGCGGTTACACACACAACACACACAACCACACACAACGACCAAGATGTACTACACCCACCCACGAGAGAGAGACACAACCACCAACGGCACCAACCATCAACGCACCCACTCACGACAACGCCACCAGCACCGCCGACGCACACCGTCATGAACAGCAACAAGTACTGCACCACATGAACAGCAACAAGTACTGCACCGACCAACGATACAACACTGATCTCTTTTTTTAAGTACAACGATCCATCACACAAGCACAACAGCACCACCACGAACGCTACAAACAGTACCAGCAGCATTGCATCAGCAGCAGCACAGCAGCACAGCAGCACAGCAGCACAGCAGCACAGCAGCACAGCAGCACAGCAGCAGCAACAACAGCAGCAACAGCAGCAGGTGCGGCGATGCAGAGATGGAGGGCACCGCGCCACGAATCACTACTCCACAAAATGCGGCGCAATTACAAAAATGCGGCGGGATTAATGATCCCCTTTCGTGACTGGTGCAAAATGGCCACCCACACACCCACCAAGACACCGGAGCCGCAAGAGACGACACGCACAGACACGACGCGCCGCGGGCACGCCGTCATGGACACCCATCGCCGAACAACCATCCCCATGCGCACGCGCGTGCTAGTGGCAATAAGTGACCGCAGCAACAGGTGGTAGGTGGCGTGTCGAGACTTGCGTCTCGCAGTACCAGGCCACAAGACGACGTGCTCTTGTAACCTCGGAGACTCCGAAGGAAGCACGTGTTGCCGCCGCGGTGCGACACACCGTCGGAAGGACCTACGCACGCGACCGCCAGTAAACGAGGGATGAGAGCACGCGCAGCTTGCCGGGGCTTGCGTGCGCGTGTATCTGGCGGTCGCGGGGCGGGCGGGGGCATGGTGGCAAGGAGTCCGTGACGATAGCTGCAGGGAGGGAGGGGGGGCGGTGGCGCTGCGGTTAGGTGTTGTTGGTGGACGCCGACGCGCACGGAGGCCCTCACGGCCGATCGAAGAGGACGACGACACCTGCGGGGGTCGGGTCGCGGTCCGGGGGGGGTGTGGGTGAGGCCTAGGTTGAGGTCGAAGGCTGGTGGGTGGCGCGTCGCTACCCTTGCGAGCACAGGCTCATGTGTCTTTTTTTTTTTTAATTATTATACGGTATCTTTGTGTGTTCAGTGATTGTATACTAAAACACTGTGGTGTGTATCTGCTCTCGGTCGGTTGGTTGCAGGAAATGCAGGGCTGGACTGAACAAATCAACAAAATAGTTGGAATGCGTAAATATTTATTAAAAAAGTGTGCAACCAGGAAGAATTCCCGTACACCCTCATAGGGAGGAAAGAAATGGAAAGCACCAAGAGGGAAAAGGAGTCATATGCGAGTAGGGCTCCTGCTGCCTCGAAGATGGTTGCCATGGTCTTGAAACCCTGGTTGATCCGGCGTTTGATGTAGTTTATATGTCCGACGGTCGCGAGCGCCCCAAGTGATCCTGCATATTAGTGCGGAATATCGCGAAGAGGGAGCAAAAAAGGATTTGAGAGGCATGTTCCTTTCGTATCCGCGGGTATTTCGGTGAGGTTTGCGTAGGTTGTCGGCTTCCGACATCGCTATAAAAACGCGCAAACCACCTGGTCCGTACTACGTTCGCTCGCCGTCCCGACGGAAGGCGAACGCAGAGGTCCAACCGTGGGCCCTCTTTGGCACGCAAGCTTGGGATCGCACGCCGATAACCCGCACGATCGGGCGCGTAGGCCGTTGCGAACCTATCTGAACGTGTTACTGAGGGCTCGTGGGTGAGCAAAAGGGATATCAATGGCTGCGTGCGAGTAGGACGAGAGTCTGTGTTCGTTACGTGGTCTTCCTTTTCGGTGTGCACACACGTGCACTCCGATTGGTTTGAGTCGAGAAACATAAAACATGACTCCTCGGTGCGCGGTGCTTCGGCGCCGCGTCACCCTGCGACCTGCTGTGGCTAGTGCGACGAGAGTTTCACGTGCCGCGAGGTCGAAATCAAGTTGGCAATCTGGTTGATTCTGCCAGTAGTCATACGCTTGTCTCAAAGATTAAGCCATGCATGTCTAAGTATAAGCGCTTTATACTGTGAAACTGCGAATGGCTCATTATATCAGTCATAGTTTATTTGAAAGTCCCTTACTACATGGATAACCGTAGTAATTCTAGAGCTAATACATGCATGAAGGCCCAACTGCTTACGCGGACGGGCTGCATTGATTAGACCGAAACCAATGCGTCTTCGGACGGTTTTGTGGTGAATCATAATCACTTGCGGATCGCACGCTTCGGCGGCGACGTTTCATTCAAGTTTCTGCCCTATCAGCTTTGGATGGTAGGGTATTGGCCTACCATGGCTTTAACGGGTAACGGGGAATTGGGGTTCGATTCCGGAGAGGGAGCCTGAGAAACGGCTACCACATCCAAGGAAGGCAGCAGGCGCGTAAATTACCCAATCCTGACACAGGGAGGTAGTGACAATAAATAACAATGCCGGGCTTATACAAGTCTGGCAATTGGAATGAGAGCAATTTAAATCCATCATCGAGGATCAATTGGAGGGCAAGTCTGGTGCCAGCAGCCGCGGTAATTCCAGCTCCAATAGCGTATATTAAAGTTGCTGCAGTTAAAAAGCTCGTAGTTGGATTTGTGGCGCGGCCGTCCGGCGGGGCTCTTTCATTAGGGCCGTTTGCCCGGTTTTTTTCGGCCGCCCCATTCTCGGGTAGCGTGTCTCTGGCATTAGGTTGTCGGCGTCTTCGCGCCCGTCGTTTACTGTGAAAAAATTAGAGTGTTCAAAGCAGGCTTAGGCCGTTGGATACATTAGCATGGAATAATGAGATAGGGCCACGACGGTCTATTTTGTTGGTTTGCACGTTGTGGTAATGATTAACAGGAACGGTTGGGGGTATTCGTATTCAATTGTCAGAGGTGAAATTCTTGGATTTATTGATATCTTCCGATATGCCATGTCATTAGTTTACTCCTGTGGTCAGGAGGGAAAGCTCTACTGTTCAACGCGTGACTAGGCTCGCGTGGCGGCCTTATTCAGTCGCTAGCGTGTGTCTATCAGTCTGGCCTTCCCTCCTATGCTGCTAGCTAAGGTCCCTGGAGAAACACAATCTGGAGCCTGTAAGGATAGGCCCGAGACCCCAACGGTAACTACCGTATCAATGTTCCTCAGACGGTAATCCGTACCAATGCTATGCGTAACACTCGTACTATACTTGCCTATGCTAGTAGCCACACAACTAAACAATGAACCATGATTGTACTCTAGGTACGTATAACCTAACTCCCCCCCATCATCCATCGGAAGAAAAGGGACGGCGGGCGGGAGAAAAAATTACACAGTGCCAGCCCTTGGCCGGCAGGTGAGAGATATAGTTGTGGGCCCCCGCTGTGCTACTTCTGCTGGCTCCTGCGATAGCCGGTGAACCTGCACGTGGCTGCTCCAAAAACTGCGCTCTCCCCACCAGCCTCCCAAACCTCAGGAGAAGTTTAATATAGACATGCTACCGGAATTTTAGGAAACCGAATGTGTCGTTTCGTAACTGAAACCGTAATTTACAGAGAAACTGACATTTCCGGGCAGAACATATAATCGTCCCGTTCTTCTGCTGTGCAACAGCAGTTTGGGAGATTCCGACTGCTGCCTGGTGGCATTCGCTGCGTTGTCCTAGATATCTCTCGTATCCATAAACCACATGTTGCTGATACATCTGCGATTCCTCGCCAACATAAACGATTTATTGATATCTTCCGATATGCCATGTCATTAGTTTACTCCTGTGGTCAGGAGGGAAAGCTCTACTGTTCAACGCGTGACTAGGCTCGCGTGGCGGCCTTATTCAGTCGCTAGCGTGTGTCTATCAGTCTGGCCTTCCCTCCTATGCTGCTAGCTAAGGTCCCTGGAGAAACACAATCTGGAGCCTGTAAGGATAGGCCCGAGACCCCAACGGTAACTACCGTATCAATGTTCCACTCCCGAGGGTGATCCGGCAGTCTTCTTAGTGTGTGCTCCCCCATCTAGTGCCTTGGCCGGGCTGGGTCTGCGGACGTTTCCCGGCGGCGGTGAGCTTTCGTGACACCACCATTGCATCGTCCGTATTGTTGCGAGTGTACACTTTATACGTGTCGATCCCAGATTTCCATCTGCCTTCTCTCTGAATCACTCGTTCCGCAATCTCCCCTCCGGCCGCCAACACAGTGGCGGTACCTATCCGGAGCGAGTGGAGGGAGACTCGTTCGGGTTCCAAACCCGCTTGGCTAGCTATCTGGCGTAGTGCCCGAGTAGCTTGCCTGTAATCCCACACCCTCACTGTCTCGCCCACGCGGTAGGCCGACAATGGTACATGTTCCGACAACGTGCAGTCCCACGACAAAAGTTCCACCAATACCGCGACGGCACCGCCGTCCGCCTCCAGTCGAGAACTTGGGCCAAGGGCCGTGTCCCGTGTGCGAACCAAAATCACTCCCAATTGGTCCTGGTCACCCTTGTGCCCTCGGAACCTAATCTCTGCACGGGTGGCCCGACGCCACGCCGTTCGTTCCAACTGCTGTCCCCCTTCAAACAATGCGATGTCTTTCCGAGTCAAGCAGTGAACCGGGTGTACAACCCCCGCGTCGTTCTTAAAGATCTCGTGTGCGCGTGCGCCCACGAAGTAGGACAAAAGCAGACACAGGTATAGGACACGACCCCCCGCTACCCGTTCTACCATCAACCTGCCTCTGGGGTGCAGTAATTCGTGTAGCCCCACCGGAATGCGCGTTCTCTTTGCTGCACCCGCTGCTACATGGGCTGCTTTAATCCCCTGTAACTGTCGCCGAATTAGAGGTGACTCCGTCGGCAACTGAACTCCTGCCTCGACCGTATGGAAATAATGTACAGCAGACAGTTTTCCGGAAATTGTTGTCGGCTTATTGCCTTCCGACGCACAACACCAGGCCGCAAACTCCACTAGGGCCATAACCTGATCGTGTTCCGAATCTCGATTGCTAAGGAACAGGTTCTTCCGAATTACGGAGGTACGAAAAAGGTGCCAAGAACGGAATCCTGATGCATAAGTCCGTCGAGACGAGTCCGCAACTGAGCCGCGGATTTGCTGGCGGCCAATGTCTCGGTACAGAGATCCAACCCTTCCTGGTCCAGCACCTGTTCATGCCACGTGATATCGGGGCGTAACCGGCGAAGTTCAGTTGGTATCGACTCGGGTTTCCAACGCGATATTCCGTCGGCCATCGTGTTGCAAACTCCCTTAATGTGTTTGGCACGGAAACACCAGCCGCTACCCATTTCAAGGCAACCCAGCACTCTCATGAGTGCTCCTGCGCGCGGTTCCTTCCCCCCCCGGCACTTGTTCACCCAGCAGCATGCCGACGAGTTATCGCCACGCATCAGGATGCAATCGCGCGGGTGGCGCGGGCGATTACCCGCTCTAACGAAGGCCCATGCTGTAACTGTCATTGCTAAAAGTTCCAGCAGGTTGATGCTCAGTTCGTCTCGGCCGCGAATTTTCGTCACTCGAAATCTCTCTCTTACTTCACGGTCGAAATCGTGCCTCCACCACGCCCCTGTCTCTAGACAGAATCCACCCATCGCGTTTCCGGACGCATCCGACAACAGAGTGCGGAAATGAGGCTGACGGTAAGAGCAGTACAATGGTGCCGTTAGCACCTCCCCCCCGTGTTTCAACCCCCCTTCTATAAGTACACGCCAGAATGCTACATCCGCATGGAATTCTGGTCCTAACCGTAGGGGCGTCGTGCGCCGAGTTCCCGTACCGGGACTACTCGAAGCTGGGAATTTCTCCGCTCCCGTGCGAATCTTGGGTAGACCCAGTTGGTTCAGCATTCGGCGGACGAAGAACTTCCCTGGCCGTACTACTTCGCAAATGTGTAGCAACTTCCCTATCAGGGATCGTACGTCCTTTTCTGGTGCGGACTGGCGACTGCCCGGCCACTGGTCCAGCACCTCTGCCAACTGAATGAGTCGTGCTGGTGGTATCGAAATCGTCATTGCGACGGTGTCGATATCCCACCCCAGCACTTCAAGCCGTGTGTCCCATGATGACACCTTCTTGGCGGACAGAATAGGGGGTTCGTCCGCCTTACGCTCTCCAAAGAGCCGAAAGTGATCGGACGCTAGTGTGCCGGACGATCGTAAGCATCGCCGACCGTCCTGAAAGTGCTGGCCCTCGCACAGCAGGCCGTCGTCTACGTAGTACTCGGAATAAAACTCATCCCCCACGCCGCCTCCTTTGCCGGGAGGTACGATACATTCGGCTGGCAAAGGTGTAGGAGCTTCGTTTGGCCGGGGCGGTCGCACCTGCACGTGCTGGGTCGCGCGGCGACCCTGCTCGGATACGACTGCGTCGGTAAATGAAGTGTGGGTGTGCGCGTGTTTGAGGGCATCTGAAAACAAGCAGAAGTACCCTGGGCTATTGGTCCAACCAAACGTTAGTCGACGGTCGATAATGACCCAATCCCGGAAGCTGTACCCGAATACTGTGTTACGTTCCCATGACACAGCCACCTGCCTGAACGCTTCTGCTACGTCCATCTTGCTCAGTAGTATTCGCATGCGCGGCCAGCGGCGCCTCAGATATAGAATACGTCCAATGAAGTGCCGTAATACGTGGCCTAATTTTACCGGGGGGGCGGATTCGAAATCGGTGTCTTCGTTCACACTTGACGCTGCCTGCCCGAACGTGAATGATAGATCGTGTATAATACGAATCTTGGAGGGTGTCACGACTACTCCAAGTGGTGCCAGCCGCAGACCTGGAATGTCCTGTGTGACTGACCTAGGAAAAATGAACGCACGACCGCGTTGGACATCGTCATAAATCTTCGACGTGATGTTGCTATGATACGGTGTAATACTCCGGTGATTACCGTAGCGCAGCGCTCCCTGAACGTCGGCATCGCCCGTAACCTGGATAGGAACGCCCTTTTCCAGTACGGTTGCTAACTGCTCGATTCGTGGGAAGTGCTTCATGCGTCCAAACCAAAACCGGACGCCTGCTACGCGGGCCCCCGGCAATTGTCGGGCTAGCTCGACTGCTTGCAACGCGTTGAATCGCAGGCTATTGCTACGAACAAAATACCAGCATGCCCGTGCTACACAACCTAGTTTGCGAACGCATGTAGACATGCTAACCTGGTTACTACTTGCCGTCCAATTTTGGAATGTTGCTAGGCAACGCGACAAACCAACTACCCCACCTGGAGGAGCAGGGAGAGGAACGGACCCCGGTAGGACGTGAGGGACTCTCGTCTGCAGGCCCAATTCCCGTCCTCTCGCGTGATCCGGCCTCGCTCGGTTGCGAGGCCCGTGTCCTCATTCGGAGTCGTCTCCGTCCGGGTCGTTGGCGGCGTCGCCTCCGGTCCTGCTCTCCGCAGTTTTGGTTGCGGCTGCTCTCTTCCTGGGTTTCTTTGCGGCGGGGCTCGGTGGCGCGGATGCGCTGTCCCGCTTCTTGCCTCCCTTTACCCCCGCGTTGGGGTCGGTCTCGGTTTTTCGGTGCCGGTACTTGCAGTTGGTCAGGTGGCACCGGCCTTCGGCAAACCGCCGGCAGTCCTCTTTGGGCTTTTTCGGTTTTTTCCCGGGAAGTCCACTGTCCTCCTTTTCCGGGCCCGTCGCGCCTGCCTTTGGTGGAAACGTTTGCGACCGCCAGCGTTCCCGAGTTCAGAAAGGCCGTCATGCGTGCCCATGTGGGGACCATGATATCCGGTAGTTCGGTTACGCTCGTCGGTGGTTCGAACTTGTCGGTCCCCAAGGTGGCGCATGCAATGTGGATTGAGGTGGTCCAATCGGCCATGTCTTGGTCGATGAGGTCCCCTAACAGCCTAACGTTGTCGGGTTCGGTTACCGCCTTACGGTACAGTTCGCAGTGGGTCGTAAGCAGGCGAAGTCCTTTTTCGAAACCGACGTGTAGCTGTTGGACGCGGTCCAGGCATAGTGCCCGCTCGGTGGGAGATACGCAGGGTACTTTGGGAATGCTCTTGATTACGACGGCGACAATCGCTTCGCCCATGATACGCATGCGAACGTGAATGGGCACGTCTTCGGTCGACGTGGCGTCGCGTGGCACGAAGGCTCGCACCTTGACCGCGTTCAGCTCCGTCAGCATCTTGTGAACTGTATTGGATACTTTCGCTTGCGGGCCCAGCACGCTCTGGATTATGGCCTGGCTGTGGTTGAAAGGGGGGGCTCCGCTTAACACCCAGTGTGCCATCCTTGTGGGCTTCTCCCATTCACGTCGGAGCGCATTCCGCCGGGCTTTGGCTATGTCTTTGCGCTCCTCTTCGTCGGCCCGTGCAGCCGCGGCCACTGGGCCCTCGGAGAACGGGAGGCGATACCCACTTCCCCCCCCACTAACAATGCTGGAGGCCTCGTCCGGGTAGTCAGCGTGGCTGGTGTCGCCCTCGTCGTCGGTCGCGTGCCCCGGTTCTGCGCTTTGGTTGGGGGGGGGGGGCGTGTTAGTGTGGTGCTGTTGGGACTGTCCTTTCATGAAGTTGACCAGCTCCGTTATGCTCGTGCTGATGCTCTCGAGGATGCCCTTCGAGGCTTCGAGAATGCCCCTCGCGGTTTCGCGTTCCTGGGCTGCGACTTGCGCGGCGAGTTGGAGGGACGCCATGTCCTTTTTCATCGCCGTAGCATGGCGCTGGAATCGTTGCTTGCCCAGGGGACGGCTAGCCTCCGGCGTCGCCGGCGGTTGCTCCTGCCCGTCGCTCGAGGGGACCTGATCGTCCATCCGGTTTCTGTGTGGCCCGTTCTGTCACACTAGTCCCCCCCTCCAAAAAAAAAACAAAACCTACTTTGTAGGATAAAAAAAACGGGGGAACCAGCGTGGGTCAACGGGACATGAACCAGGTGTAGGACATTAGCGTTCGTGTGGGTGTCTCTCATGGGTCTATTGGGCGCATGTGTGCGGCCCTGGTCGCACTGCGAAGTTGTGGGATGGGTTGCACTATCCGACCAATGGCGCGTGTCCCTTTTTCCAATATGGTATCCCGATATCGGCTCGTCACTCTGTGTAGTTCGTGTCCCCGACATGCGGCCTATAATGTCCGACGACTGTGTCCTGGCGGTCAATGACGCGGCGTCGGTGCGAGCCGTTGCGTACTATCGTGTTGGTCGTACACTGTGAGTATTGCGGCTGGTATCGCGGTGTTGCCATATTTGTACGGTCGTTCGCATGTTGTGTTATGTGCTACGTACTGGAGCCACACGCTGCGTGCCAGACCCGACACATGGCGCGTGTCCTGGTCGTCCGTGCTGTAGCGTCGATACTGCGAGTATTGCGACCTATACAAAGGTGTGAGCTCCTTGAAACTGCTACGTGTCAGTTTCGATCCATGGTGCATGCCCGTATGGTCTGAGTTGTAGCGTCGAGTTGAGTCAGCATTTAGTGTAGTGTCCGGTCTATACTGCGAGCATTGCGACCTGTGTGGCCGCGTTGGTTGCTTGGGCCGACACGTGGCTCGTGTCACGACGGTCTGTGTTGTAGCGTCGAGGTGAGCCGTTTTGTGCCGTCGTGTCAGGTCTATACTGCGAGTATTGCGACCTGTACGGCGACGTCGGTTACTTATAGCGACCGATCCTTGTTATGGCGTGCGTCTGTTGCTTGCACGGTCCTTAGTATGGCCTATGTCTCTACTACGTGCCAGATCCGACGCGCGGCGAGTGTCCTGGTGGTCTGTGTTGTAGCGATGAGTTGAGCCGTCATGTACCGTGGTGACCGGTTTATGC
Organism: Macrocystis pyrifera; assembly: GCA_031763025.1. Taxonomy (NCBI): domain Eukaryota; class Phaeophyceae; order Laminariales; family Laminariaceae; genus Macrocystis; species Macrocystis pyrifera. Next base: position 16,661,019 of record JASSKH010000004.1, on the reverse strand, counting down.
TGCGAGTATTACGACCTGTGCGGCCGCGTTGGTTACTTGTAACGACCAATCGTTGTTATGGCGTGCGCCTGTGCTACGTGCCAGAGCCGACACGTGGCGCGTCTCCTGGTGGTCTGTGTTGTAGCGTCGAGGTGAGCCGTCACGTAGTGTCGTGTCATGTCCGTACTGCGCGTCTTGCAACTTGTACGGCGACGTCGGTACTTGTAGAGACCTATCATTATTATGGCGTGCGTCTGTACTACTTGCCAGATCCGACACGTAGCGCGTGTCTTGGTGGTCTGTGTTGTAGCGAGATGAGCCGGGTATCGGTTACTTGCACATTCTTAAGTAAGAGCCGGGCATCGTTACTTGCCCATTCTTAAGTATGGCGCGTGCCTCTACTCCGTGTCCTGACGGTCTGTGTTGTAGCGTCGAGGTGAGCCGTCATGTACCGTCGTGTCCGGTCTATACTGCGAGTATTGCGCCTGTGCGGAATCGGTTACTGGTACGGATGGCGTGTGCCTCAGCTACGCGCCCGAGCCGGCGCGTACGGCGCGTGTCCTGGTGGTCTGTATTGTGGCGTCGAGGTGATCCGTCATGTACCGTCGTGTCAGGTCTTTACTGCGAGTATTGCAACCTGTGCGGTATCAGTTACTTGTGCGATCCTAAGTATGGCTTGTGCCTCTCCTACGTACCAGGGCCGACGCGCGGCGCGTATCCTGGTGGTCTGTGTTGTAGCGTCGAGGTGAGCCTTCGTGTACCGTCGTCAGGTCTATACTGCGAGTATCGCAACCTGTGCGGTATCAGTTACTTGTACGATCATCCGTATGGCGTGTGCCTCCACCACATGCCAGAGCCGACGCGCGCGGCGCGTGTCCTGGTGGTCTGTGTTGTAGCGTCGAGGTGAGCCGTCATGTACCGTCGTGTCAGGTCTATACAGCGAGTATTGCACCTGTGCGGTATCGTTTACTTGTGCGATCATAAGTATGGGCGTCTGCCTCTACTACGTGTCAGAGCCGACGCGCGGCGCGTGTCCGGGTGGTCTGTGTTGTAGCGTCGAGGTGAGCCGTCATGTACCGTCGTGTCAGGTCTATACAGCGAGTATTGCAACCTGTGCGGTATCAGTTACTTGTGCGATCATAAGTGTGGCGTGCGCCTCTACTACGTGCCAGAGCCGACGCGCGGCGCGTGTCCGGGTGGTCTGTGTTGTAGCGTCGAGGTGAGCCGTCATGTACCGTCGTGCCAGGTCTATACAGCGAGTATTGCAACCTGTGCGGTATCAGTTACTTGTGCGATCATAAGTGTGGCGTGTGCCTCTACTACGTGCCAGAGCCGACGCGCGCGGCGCGTGTCCGGGTGGTCTGTGTTGTAGCGTCGAGGTGAGCCGTCATGTACCGTCGTGTCAAGTCTGTTGCAACCTGTGCGGTATCATTTACTTGTGCGATCATAAGTATGGCGTCTGCCTCTACTCCCTGTCAGAGCCGACGCGCGGCGCGTGTCCGGGTGGTCTGTGTTGTAGCGTCGAGGTGAGCCGTCGTGTACCGTCGTGTCAGGTCTGTTGCAACCTGTGCGGTATCATTTACTTGTGCGATCATAAGTATGGCGTCTGCCTCTACTACGTGCCAGAGCCTACGCGCGGCGCGTGTCCGGGTGGTCTGTGTTGTAGCGTCGAGGTGAGCCGTCATGTGCCGTCGTGTCAGGTCTGTTGCAACCTGTGCGGTATCATTTACTTGTGCGATCATAAGTATGGCGTCTGCCTCTACTACGTGTCAGGTCTATACTGCGAGTATTGCCACCTGTGCGGTATCAGTTACTTGTGCGATCGTAAGTGTGGCGTGTGCCTCTACTACGTGCCAGAGCCGACGCGCGCGGCGCGTGTCCTGGTGGTCTGTGTTGTAGCGTCGAGGTGAGCCTTCATGTACCGTCATGTCAGGTCTGTTGCAACCTGCGCGGTATCATTTACTTGTGCGATCGTAAGTATGGCGTCTGTCTCTACTACGTGCCAGATCCTACGCGCGGCGCGTGTCCGGGTGGTCTGTGTTGTAGCGTCGAGGTGAGCCGTCATGTACCGTCGTGTCAGGTCCGTTGCAACCTGTGCGGTATCATTTACTTGTGCGATCATAAGTATGGCGTCTGCCTCTACTCCGTGTCGGAGCCTACGCGCGGCGCGTGTCCGGGTGGTCTGTGTTGTAGCGTCGAGGTGAGCCGTCGTGTACCGTCGTGTCAGGTCTGTTGCAACCTGTGCGGTATCGTTTACTTGTGCGATCATAAGTCTGGCGTCTGCCTCTACTACGTGCCAGAGCCGACGCGCGCGGCGCGTGTCCGGGTGGTCTGTGTTGTAGCGTCGAGGTGAGCCGTCATGTACCATCGTGTCAGGTCTGTTGCAACCTGTGCGGTATCATTTACTTGTGCGATCATAAGTCTGGCGTCTGCCTCTACTACGTGCCAGAGCCGACGCGCGCGGCGCGTGTCCGGGTGGTCTGTGTTGTAGCGTCGAGATGAGCCGTCATGTACCGTCGTGTCAGGTCTGTTGCAACCTGTGCGGTATCATTTACTTGTGCGATCATAAGTATGGCGTCTGCCTCTACTACGTGTCGGAGCCGACGCGCGGCGCGTGTCCGGGTGGTCTGTGTTGTAGCGTCGAGGTGAGCCGTCATGTACCGTCGTGTCAGGTCTGTTGCAACCTGTGCGGTATCATTTACTTGTGCGATCATAAGTATGGCGTCTGCCTCTACTACGTGTCGGAGCCGACGCGCGACGCGTGTCCGGGTGGTCTGTGTTGTAGCGTCGAGGTGAGCCGTCATGTACCGTCCTGTCAGGTCTGTTGCAACCTGTGCGGTATCATTTACTTGTGCGATCATAAGTATGGCGTCTGCCTCTACTACGTGCCAGAGCCGACGCGCGCGGCGCGTGTCCGGGTGGTCTGTGTTGTAGCGTCGAGGTGTGCCGTCGTGTACCGTCCTGTCAGGTCTGTTGCAACCTGTGCGGTATCATTTACTTGTGCGATCATAAGTATGGCGTCTGCCTCTACTCCCTGTCAGAGCCGACGCACGGCGCGTGTCCGGGTGGTCTGTGTTGTAGCGTCGAGGTGAGCCGTCGTGTACCGTCGTGTCAGGTCTGTTGCAACCTGTGCGGTATCATTTACTTGTGCGATCATAAGTCTGGCGTCTGCCTCTACTACGTGCCAGAGCCTACGCGCGGCGCGTGTCCGGGTGGTCTGTGTTGTAGCGTCGAGGTGAGCCGTCATGTGCCGTCGTGTCAGGTCTGTTGCAACCTGTGCGGTATCATTTACTTGTGCGATCATAAGTATGGCGTCTGCCTCTACTACGTGTCAGGTCTATACTGCGAGTATTGCCACCTGTGCGGTATCAGTTACTTGTGCGATCATAAGTGTGGCGTGTGCCTCTACTACGTGCCAGAGCCGACGCGCGCGGCGCGTGTCCTGGTGGTCTGTGTTGTAGCGTCGAGGTGAGCCTTCGTGTACCGTCGTTTTAGGTCTATACTGCGAGTCTCGCAACCTGTGCGGTATTAGTTACATGGACGATCATAAGTATGGCGTGTGCCTCGCTACGCGCCAGAGCCGACGCGCGCGGCGCGTGTCCTGGTGGTCTGTGTTGTAGCGTCGAGGTGAGCCGTCATGTACCGTCATGTGAGGTCTGTACTGTGAGTATTGTAACCTGTGCGGTATCATTTTTACTTGTGCGATCATAAGTACTTGTACGATCATAAGTATGGCGTGAGCCTCTACTACGTGCCAGAGCCGACGCGTGACGCGTGTCCTGGTGGTCTGTGTTGTAGTGTCGAGGTGAGCCGTCATGAGCCGTCGTGTCAGGTCTCCACTGCGAGTATTGCAACCTGTGCGGCGGCGTCGGTTACTTGTAGCGACCGATCATTATTATGGCGTGTGTCTGGGTGCCAACCTGGCTTCCTACACGTTACCATCACGTTAACCGGAGCTGTTCATCGATCCCATGTGGATATTGCCGTTATTACTTCCACCATATACAGTCACTGCTGTATTTTGGGTCCCCGTGCGGCTTAACCCATTAACTTCACACAATCGAAGCTGTTCGTCGGTCTCTTGTGCCTCATGTTGATTCTCCCATTGTGCCCAACCGTTCCTCTACCTGATGATTGGGTCTTGTCCACCCTCGTCTCACTGCCACGTATAAACCCCGCTACTGTATGTGGGTCCCCGTATTCTCCTTATCCTGTATGGGTTCCTTGTTTCCCACACGTGTTAGTTGCTGTTCGGACATCTGCAGTGAGCGGTAACAAATTTATTCCGCTCGGTGTGTGAGTATGGCTTCGCTGCTGGGGCTTCACTGCTGTATGTAAGTCCCCGTACGATTTTTACCGGTGTGGCTTCGCTGCTGTATGTAAGTCCCCATTATTTTGATCCCAGTGACGTTACCTATTGTATCCTGGGTCAGCCCAAGTACTCGATGTCATTACCATCGATGTTCTCCTTGTGAACCTCCCATATGTACGTCATATGACTCAGCGCTGCGTATGTGTGCTTTTTCTCCTATCCCAGTGACGCTGGGGGTACACGACACATTACACTTGGTATAATCTAGGGCCCCGTACAGTTTTTGTCGTTACCGTCACATTAGCCGGAGCTGTTCATCGCTCCCCTGTGGGTGTGGACGTTATCACCTCCCCCATATACAATCACTGCTGTATTTTAGGTCCCCGTCCGGTTCCACCCATTACCTTCCCGTAATGGAAGCTGTTCGTCGGTCTCTTATGAAGCAATACTCCCTTTTTTTTTTTCCAACCGTTCATCTATCTGATGTGTGGGTCTAGCCCACCTGCGTCTCACTGCAACGTATAAACCGGCCTTCGTTGCCGTATGTAAGTCCCCAGTATTTTGGTCCCAGTGACTTTCCCTATTATATCCTGGTTCGGCCCCAGTATTCGATGCCAGTACCATCGATGTTCTCCTTATGTTCCTCCAGTATGTCCTATGAATCAGTGCTGCGTATGTGTGCTGGGCAAAATACCTGTTATCTCGGGGAAACCCCGATTTATTTATTTCCCCAGTGACACTGGGAACTGGTACACGACACATTACACTTGGTATAATCTGCCTGTACATGCGGTTCTCCTCGCGGCTTCGCTGCTGGGGCTTCGCTGCTGTATGTACGTCCCTGTACGATTTTACCGGTGTGTGAGCATGGCTTCGCTGCTGGGGCTTCGCTGCTGTATGTAAGTCCCCGTACGATTTTTACCGGTGTGGCTTCGCTGCTGTATGTAAGTCCCCATTATTTTGATCCCAGTGACGTTACCCATTGTATCCTGGGTCAGCCCAAGTATTCGATGCCGTTACCATCGATGTTCCCCTTGTGATCCTCATATATGTATGTCATATGAATCAGTGCTGCGTATGTGTGCTTTTTCTCCTATCCCAGTGACGCTGGGGGTACACGACACATTACACTTGTATAATCTGCCTGTACACGCGGTTCTCCTTGCGTTCCTTATGTATGTGCGAAAACACTATTATTTCGGGAACTACGATTATTTCTATCCCAGTGACGGACTACGCATCTGGGCTCGCACTTGTACCTGGGCAATGCAGCGGCGATTTGCAGCTGTATGTAAGTCCCCGTACGATTCTTACCCCCTCACGGTGTGTGAGCGTGGCTTCGCTGCTGGGGCTCCCCTGCTGTATGTAAGTCCCCATTATTTCGATCCCAGTGACGTTACCTATTATATCCTGGGTCACCCAAGTATTCGTTGCCAGTACCATCGATATTCTCCTTGTGTTCCCCATATATGTCATATGAATCAGTGCTGCGTATGTGCGCTGGGCGAGTTACTTCGGGGAACCCCCAATTTTTCTATCCCAGTGACGCTGGGTACTGGTACACGACACGTTACACTTGGTATAACCTGCCTGTACGCGCGGTACTCCTTGCGTTCCTTATGTATGTGCTCCGATTATTCCTGCTGTATGTAAGTCCCCATTATATCGATCCCAGTGACGTTACCTATTATATCCTGGGTCCCCCAAGTATTCGATGCCAGTACCATCGATATTCTCCTTGTGTTCCCCGTATATGTCATATGAATCAGTGCTGCGTATGTGCGTTCCTTATGTATGTGCTCCGATTAGTTCTATCCCAGTGACGCAGGGCACGCGACACATTAAACTCGGCATAGATCTGCCTGTACGCGCGCTCTCCTATATGGCGATTCTTTCTATCCCAGTGACGCAGGGCACGGCCCCTTTGTTTTGTTGTGTTTTTTTTTTTTTTTTCATATAATTTCCTTATTATTTATGCTGGACTACGCATCTGGGCTCGTACTTGTACCTGGGCAATGCGGCGGCAATTCTTTTCTCCATAGCCAGGGTAACCCACGGTTCTCCTCCCGTCGCATCCGCGTGCGAGTATCGGTATTTCCCCAACGCGACGGATCCCTTCTGTTGTCTGCGCCAACTACATCTACTACTACCGGGACCTTTCTATGGCGTGTGTAGCTTACTGTTTGAGTGCCTCGCCCTGCTGTGCATTGTTGCCCACTTTTTGGATCAGTTCCTGTAACACGCTTGCTATCGTGCGGCCTAAGTATTGCATGGACCAGCGATCTGATTCGGGCTCCTTCGTCACCCTGCTTCCCACTCCCTTCGGGTTCAACCTCTGCGTACCTGTGAGTGTCGACCCGCCGGAAGGAACGCTCCCCGTCTCTATGCCGCAGAACCCCGTGTGCTCCTGCTTCGCTCCGTGTGCTCCGGTTCCGCCGCTTGTCGGGCCCAAATTTCCTTTTTCCCAACTTCGCGAATTACTGCTAGAAAAATTACACAGTGCCAGCCCTTGGCCGGCAGGTGAGAGATATAGTTGTGGGCCCCCGCTGTGCTACTTCTGCTGGCTCCTGCGATAGCCGGTGAACCTGCACGTGGCTGCTCCAAAAACTGCGCTCTCCCCACCAGCCTCCCAAACCTCAGGAGAAGTTTAATATAGACATGCTACCGGAATTTTAGGAAACCGAATGTGTCGTTTCGTAACTGAAACCGTAATTTACAGAGAAACTGACATTTCCGGGCAGAACATATAATCGTCCCGTTCTTCTGCTGTGCAACAGCAGTTTGGGAGATTCCGACTGCTGCCTGGTGGCATTCGCTGCGTTGTCCTAGATATCTCTCGTATCCATAAACCACATGTTGCTGATACATCTGCGATTCCTCGCCAACATAAACGATTTATGGAAGACGAACTACTGCGAAAGCATTTACCAAGGATGTTTTCATTAATCAAGAACGAAAGTTAGGGGATCGAAGATGA
>JASSKH010000004.1:16636251-16641251 GCA_031763025.1 Macrocystis pyrifera | reverse complement strand
AATTTCCCTCAGGATAGCTGCAACCTGCGTTCAGTTTTATCAGGTAAAGCGAATGATTAGAGGCTGCGGGGAAGCAACTTCCTCGCCCTATTCTCAAACTTTAAATGGGTAAGAGACCGGGGTCGCTTAATTGGACCCTGTGTTGGAATGAAGGTTGCTAGTGGGCCAGTCCGGGTAAGCTGGACTGGCGATGCGGGATGAACCGAACGCCTAGTTAAAGCGCCAAACTGCCCGCTCACCTAGATCCCACAAAAGGTGTTGGTTCATTTAGACAGCAGGACGGTGGCCATGGAAGTCGGAACCCGCTAAGGAGTGTGTAACAACTCACCTGCCGAATGAACTAGCCCTGAAAATGGATGGCGCTGAAGCGAGCGGCTTATACTAGGCCATTGGGGAGAGTGCGTTTCCCCAATGAGTAGGAGGGCGCGGGGCTCGTAGCGCATCTTCGGCCGCGAGGCGGAGTGAAACGTGCCCCGGTGCAGATCTTGGTGGTAGTAGCAAATATTCAAATGAGAACTTTGAAGACTGAAGTGGAGAAAGGTTCCATGTGAACAGCAATTGGACATGGGTTAGTCGATCCTAAGAGATAGGAGAAGTCCGTTCGGAAGCGCGACCTTCGGGTCGCCACTATCGAAAGGGAAGCGGGTTAAGATTCCCGCACCGGGACGTGGATACTTGAGTGGCGACACAAGCGCAATGGGAGACGTCGGCGAGAGTCCCGGCAGAGTTGTCTTTTCTCGTTAACGCCTTTTGGCCGACCCTGGAATCGGCTTGTCCGGCGATAGGGTGGGCTGGGCGGGAAAGCGGGGCACTTTTTGCCCCGTCCGCGTGCGCTCTCGACGGCCCTTGAAAATCCCATGAACGTGTTTTATTCTCACCCCCGGTCGTACTCATAACCGCATCAGATGTAGAGGGCTCTATGTCAACGAAGAGGAGAACTCAGGGGAAGCTGGCCTGGCTAGCCAGCTTGCCCTGCCCATCTCGAATGGGAAGAAAGTTTTGCTCCTGGGGTACATGAGGAGGCTGGTACCCGCATACCAGAGCATGCTGGAGAGCGGGAGACAGGGCGAAATGAGGCAAATACAGCAGCACAGGAGGCTGGAGAAGGGCAAAATGGAGGCGGATATGAGCTAGTTCGAGGTCAGTGGGCCCCGGTTGGAGCGCAGCAGCGTTTAGGTGAGCACTTGATCGAAGGAAGTGACGCGTACGTACGAGTAAGGCAGAGGGCTCGAAATGTACGTGTGGGGCAAATTTTGGTACCTAGGACAGTACCAGAAGGTAGTACGAGGAGTGGAGCTCGTGCTACCAGAGAGACAAGGAACCATGAATTACGTCAGAGGACAGGCGTAAGGAGGCAAGATGGGGCCGCCAGCAGGCGGCGAGGCACGCAGCGTAGCCACGAGCATCCGGGCATAGGTACGCCTCGAGATGACCCAAAATGCGGCGCAATTAGGCGGGGCATTGCACGACAACCACCCGCTCAAAATCGAAATAGTGACTATCCTCGAAACGACAGGGGCACGGAGAACAGGAGGCTGAGGCCGCCTGGGCTGCTCAGGGAGGACCTGAGGAGCACAGGGCGACAGAAGAGAGCGCCCGCCCAAAGCCAGCCCGGCCCACAGCAGGCCCAAAGCCCACGAAGCCCAAGCCCCAGCCCAAGGGGTAAAAAACGCGGCGCAATTACAATTTTTGAGAAATCGTGCCGATTCAAGGAATCTGACGGTTTCAAGAAACGCGTAATGCAAAACGAAGGCCAGCTGCAGGAGAAGGGACAGGAAGAGAGGAAGGAGACAGGAGAGCGAGAGGAGAGTCCCTCGGAAGAGATGGGCAACGGAGAATGGACCGTTGTAGGGGGCCAAAAGAGGGCTAGAGGCCCCCGGAGGAGCATAGGTACCAAGGTGGGAAACGGGGAGAGGGACGCAACAGAAATGCGGGGGAATAAGGATGGGAACGCAAGGGGACGTAGGAACAAGCTGGGAAGCTACAGCAGCACCAGCAGCTGCAGTAGACACAGCAAGAGGGCGCCCTTGGCGGAGACGCGGGGGATACTGGGGGGTAGAGTGGGGGTAGCCATCCTCTGCTGGGGCAACGGTTCGACATCACGCGACACATTCTGGAAACGGTTGCGACTCGTATGCAAATCACAGGACGCATTCCAGGTAATTCTCAAGGTGGAGAGGATTGTCCAGAGGGACGGGGTGCTGCGGTTTGACGTGTTCTGCCGTACGGGATTTGTGGACCTAATACTCACACGTATGCGGGAGGAAGCGCATCGGTGGGGATGGTACGTACGAACGCACATAGTAGGGAGGAAGGTTTCTGGGTACGGGAACCATACAGCAGTACCGGCGGGGCCAGTAGGCGGTATGGATCAGGTACTCCGAAAGAGCAAAACACGCCAAGGACGCACACCAAAACCAGCATGGTTGGGGGTGGGAACATTGAACGTGAATGGAGTGAGGAACAAGGGACGGAGGTCAGGAGGTTAGTCGAGAAGAGCAACATCGGAATACTCGCACTGCAAGAGACGCGGCTGAAGGCGACCGACAATGAGCTGCGAATACCTGGCTACCACTGTGTCTCGAGTTGCGTCGAGAACGGAACCCACGGGGCCAGAGGGGTCGCCTTACTCGTACGTGACTCGCTGCAAGCGAGGAGCGTAGAGCTCGATTCACCCTGGAGTGTGTTCGTAAGGTGCTGGGATGGGGAACTGGAGCAGCCATGGGTGGTGGGAAGCGTCTACTTACCGAGAGGTACGGACACGACATCGACGCCTGTGGCGAGAGTGGTGCAGCAACTGAGGAAGGCTCTAGCAACAAACCCTGGGACCCCAATAGTGGTGATGGGGGATTGGAATCGCACGGAGATAGAGGTGGAGAGTCTACTGAGGGAGGTAGACAAGAGGGCCAGGGTGCTGATACCGAGGGGGGCGGAAGGGCGAAGTACCTATGCGAGAGGGACAACCGGGAGGAAGATAGACCACATCGCAGTCATCGGGAGCAAGAGGGACTGGACACCACCCCGGGTTCTATTCGAGGTGGGGGTATCAGACCACTTCCCCGTAGTCGGAGCGGTACGGTGTAAGATTCAGGCCGGTAGTGAGGAGGACAGTAGAGTAGCGGAGGAGGGAACACCCGGGCTGGTGCGGCAGCCCGGGATCGACACGCGCCGAATCCCTATCGTGGGAGGACCAGCGGATCGAGGAGGAGCCGGAGCCAGGGTGCGCGAGCAGGTGGCGACATCAAACAGATGGGCACCTCTGCTGGAACTGGCCTCGACGGACGTGGGCGGAATGGAGCCCGCGGATGAGCTGAGCGTTTGCGACGCTGCAGCAGAGGCTTGGATAAGGACAAGCTTTGAGGTCGCGAAAGAGAATGGGATGGCGCGCAAGGAGGCAACTCCGAAGATGAGGAGGCCGGCACTCCGGAAACCGATAGCGAAAGCTATTGATAGGAAGGGGGAGTCGCGCGCTCGTGCGCTCAAGGAAAAGGGCGGCACTATTGAATGTACCAAAGCGTGGGAAGAGCACCGTGAGATGGCGCGGATCGCGGGGGAGGCAGTGGATAAGGATAGGAGGCGAGTGGCGACGAAAGAGATGAACTCAGCCGCAGAGCATATGAGGAGGGACCCCAGGGCGTTTTGGAAGTGGATGGGACGTGGTACGGGAACCATACAGCAGTACCGGCGGGGCCAGTAGGCGGTATGGATCAGGTACTCCGAAAGAGCAAAACACGCCAAGGACGCACACCAAAACCAGCATGGTTGGGGGTGGGAACATTGAACGTGAATGGAGTGAGGAACAAGGGAACGGAGGTCAGGAGGTTAGTCGAGAAGAGCAACATCGGAATACTCGCACTGCAAGAGACGCGGCTGAAGGCGACCGACAATGAGCTGCGAATACCTGGCTACCACTGTGTCTCGAGTTGCGTCGAGAACGGAACCCACGGGGCCAGAGGGGTCGCCTTACTCGTACGTGACTCGCTGCAAGCGAGGAGCGTAGAGCTCGATTCACCCTGGAGTGTGTTCGTAAGGTGCTGGGATGGGGAACTGGAGCAGCCATGGGTGGTGGGAAGCGTCTACTTACCGAGAGGTACGGACACGACATCGACGCCTGTGGCGAGAGTGGTGCAGCAACTGAGGAAGGCTCTAGCAACAAACCCTGGGACCCCAATAGTGGTGATGGGGGATTGGAATCGCACGGAGATAGAGGTGGAGAGTCTACTGAGGGAGGTAGACAAGAGGGCCAGGGTGCTGATACCGAGGGGGGCGGAAGGGCGAAGTACCTATGCGAGAGGGACAACCGGGAGGAAGATAGACCACATCGCAGTCATCGGGAGCAAGAGGGACTGGACACCACCCCGGGTTCTATTCGAGGTGGGGGTATCAGACCACTTCCCCGTAGTCGGAGCGGTACGGTGTAAGATTCAGGCCGGTAGTGAGGAGGACAGTAGAGTAGCGGAGGAGGGAACACCCGGGCTGGTGCGGCAGCCCGGGATCGACACGCGCCGAATCCCTATCGTGGGAGGACCAGCGGATCGAGGAGGAGCCGGAGCCAGGGTGCGCGAGCAGGTGGCGACATCAAACAGATGGGGCACCTCTGCTGGAACTGGCCTCGACGGACGTGGGCGGAATGGAGCCCGCGGATGAGCTGAGCGTTTGCGACGCTGCAGCAGAGGCTTGGATAAGGACAAGCTTTTGAGGTCGCGAAAGAGAATGGGATGGCGCGCAAGGAGGCAACTCCGAAGATGAGGAGGCCGGCACTCCGGAAACCGATAGCGAAAGCTATTGATAGGAAGGGGGAGTCGCGCGCTCGTGCGCTCAAGGAAAAGGGCGGCACTATTGAATGTACCAAAGCGTGGGAAGAGCACCGTGAGATGGCGCGGATCGCGGGGGAGGCAGTGGATAAGGATAGGAGGCGAGTGGCGACGAAAGAGATGAACTCAGCCGCAGAGCATATGAGGAGGGACCCCAGGGCGTTTTGGAAGTGGATGGGACGGAAA
>JASSKH010000004.1:16628751-16631251 GCA_031763025.1 Macrocystis pyrifera | reverse complement strand
CTCGAGTGCGCCGACGCCGGGTCTATCCAGTTTCGTTTCACTCTCTATCTACTCTGTATATACTCTGTATCTATGTATGTGGTATACACTATTTTATGTATCTATGTATACACTATTATATGTATGTGGTATACTTCCGGGGAAAGTTTTACTTGACTATCTTATACTTCCGGGGAAAGTTTTACTTGACTATCTTATACTTCCGGGTTGCCTTTTTAGATCTTATATCGTTATATAGTACTTCCGGGTTCGCAATTACAGGCGAGGCTGCTTGCTTGCGCGTGCGCACGCACGGACGCACGGACGGAGGATACTTGTACCTTGTCACACACATGTCACACACATGTCACACACATGTCACATGTCACACAATAAATAAAAATTTACTTACTTGTATTGTCTTGTCACACATGGTATTGTCACACACATGTCACACGCACAACAAAAAAAAAAAACACACACAATCTAAAAAAAAAAAAAAAAAAAATGCCGCAGCCAAGTGGCATGCATGCATGCATGCAGCCAACCAACCAACACACACACACACACACACACACCGGCCCACTCACATAGACACACACACATGACACACACACACACACACAACAGCAACACACACACACACTACCATACCAACGAACGATACCATGCCAACTACCTCCCACGTTCCAACAAACTACAGCTGTGCCTCCACCCCCCACTAACATACAGCAACAACACACCATCGGACTACGACGACGCACGCACGCACGCCAACACACACACACCTACCACGACGCACACACACAAACACCTGCGTGCCTACAAACACACAGAAGCACACAACGACGCAGCCAAAACACACTCGCAGATAAAACGATGACGAAGAGCAACTACCAAATCTCGAGCGGTTACACACACAACACACACAACCACACACAACAACGACCAAGATGTACTACACCCACCCACGAGAGAGAGACACAACCACCAACGGCACCAACCATCAACGCACCCACTCACGACAACGCCACCAGCACCGCCGACGCACACCGTCATGAACAGCAACAAGTACTGCACCACATGAACAGCAACAAGTACTGCACCGACCAACGATACAACACTGATCTCTTTTTTTAAGTACAACGATCCATCACACAAGCACAACAGCACCACCACGAACGCTACAAACAGTACCAGCAGCATTGCATCAGCAGCAGCACAGCAGCACAGCAGCACAGCAGCACAGCAGCACAGCAGCAGCAGCAGCAGCAACAACAGCAGCAACAGCAGCAGGTGCGGCGATGCAGAGATGGAGGGCACCGCGCCACGAATCACTACTCCACAAAATGCGGCGCAATTACAAAAATGCGGCGGGATTAATGATCCCCTTTCGTGACTGGTGCAAAATGGCCACCCACACACCCACCAAGACACCGGAGCCGCAAGAGACGACACGCACAGACACGACGCGCCGCGGGCACGCCGTCATGGACACCCATCGCCGAACAACCATCCCCATGCGCACGCGCGTGCTAGTGGCAATAAGTGACCGCAGCAACAGGTGGTAGGTGGCGTGTCGAGACTTGCGTCTCGCAGTACCAGGCCACAAGACGACGTGCTCTTGTAACCTCGGAGACTCCGAAGGAAGCACGTGTTGCCGCCGCGGTGCGACACACCGTCGGAAGGACCTACGCACGCGACCGCCAGTAAACGAGGGATGAGAGCACGCGCAGCTTGCCGGGGCTTGCGTGCGCGTGTATCTGGCGGTCGCGGGGCGGGCGGGGGCATGGTGGCAAGGAGTCCGTGACGATAGCTGCAGGGAGGGAGGGGGGGGGTGGCGCTGCGGTTAGGTGTTGTTGGTGGACGCCGACGCGCACGGAGGCCCTCACGGCCGATCGAAGAGGACGACGACACCTGCGGGGGTCGGGTCGCGGTCCGGGGGGGGGGTGGGTGAGGCCTAGGTTGAGGTCGAAGGCTGGTGGGTGGCGCGTCGCTACCCTTGCGAGCACAGGCTCATGTGTCTTATTTTTTTTTTAATTATTATACGGTATCTTTGTGTGTTCAGTGATTGTATACTAAAACACTGTGGTGTGTATCTGCTCTCGGTCGGTTGGTTGCAGGAAATGCAGGGCTGGACTGAACAAATCAACAAAATAGTTGGAATGCGTAAATATTTATTAAAAAAGTGTGCAACCAGGAAGAATTCCCGTACACCCTCATAGGGAGGAAAGAAATGGAAAGCACCAAGAGGGAAAAGGAGTCATATGCGAGTAGGGCTCCTGCTGCCTCGAAGATGGTTGCCATGGTCTTGAAACCCTGGTTGATCCGGCGTTTGATGTAGTTTATATGTCCGACGGTCGCGAGCGCCCCAAGTGATCCTGCATATTAGTGCGGAATATCGCGAAGAGGGAGCAAAAAAGGATTTGAGAGGCATGTTCCTTTCGTATCCGCGGGTATTTCGGTGAGGTTTGCGTAGGTTGTCGGCTTCCGACATCGCTATAAAAACGCGCAAACCACC
>JASSKH010000004.1:16618751-16621251 GCA_031763025.1 Macrocystis pyrifera | reverse complement strand
GAGGCTGCTTGCTTGCGCGTGCGCACGCACGGACGCACGGACGGAGGATACTTGTACCTTGTCACACACATGTCACACACATGTCACACACATGTCACATGTCACACAATAAATAAAAAAAAAACTTACTTACTTGTATTGTCTTGTCACACATGGTATTGTCACACACATGTCACACGCACAACAAAAAAAAAAAAAAACACACACAATCTAAAAAAAAAAAAAAAAAAAAAATGCCGCAGCCAAGTGGCATGCATGCATGCATGCAGCCAACCAACCAACACACACACACACACACACACACACCGGCCCACTCACATAGACACACACACATGACACACACACACACACACACAACACACACACACACACTACCATACCAACGATACCATGCCAACTACCTCCCACGTTCCAACAAACTACAGCTGTGCCTCCACCCCCCACTAACATACAGCAACAACACACCATCGGACTACGACGACGCACGCACGCACGCCAACACACACGCACCTACCACGACGCACACACACACAACACACCTGCGTGCCTACAAACACACAGAAGCACACAACGACGCAGCCAAAACACACTCGCAGATAAAACGATGACGAAGAGCAACTACCAAATCTCGAGCGGTTACACACACAACACACACAACCACACACAACGACCAAGATGTACTACACCCACCCACGAGAGAGAGACACAACCACCAACGGCACCAACCATCAACGCACCCACTCACGACAACGCCACCAGCACCGCCGACGCACACCGTCATGAACAGCAACAAGTACTGCACCACATGAACAGCAACAAGTACTGCACCGACCAACGATACAACACTGATCTCTTTTTTTAAGTACAACGATCCATCACACAAGCACAACAGCACCACCACGAACGCTACAAACAGTACCAGCAGCATTGCATCAGCAGCAGCACAGCAGCACAGCAGCAGCAGCAGCACAGCAGCAGCAGCAGCACAGCAGCAGCAACAACAGCAGCAACAGCAGCAGGTGCGGCGATGCAGAGATGGAGGGGGCACCGCGCCACGAATCACTACTCCACAAAATGCGGCGCAATTACAAAAATGCGGCGGGATTAATGATCCCCTTTCGTGACTGGTGCAAAATGGCCACCCCCACACACCCACCAAGACACCGGAGCCGCAAGAGACGACACGCACAGACACGACGCGCCGCGGGCACGCCGTCATGGACACCCATCGCCGAACAACCATCCCCATGCGCACGCGCGTGCTAGTGGCAATAAGTGACCGCAGCAACAGGTGGTAGGTGGCGTGTCGAGACTTGCGTCTCGCAGTACCAGGCCACAAGACGACGTGCTCTTGTAACCTCGGAGACTCCGAAGGAAGCACGTGTTGCCGCCGCGGTGCGACACACCGTCGGAAGGACCTACGCACGCGACCGCCAGTAAACGAGGGATGAGAGCACGCGCAGCTTGCCGGGGCTTGCGTGCGCGTGTATCTGGCGGTCGCGGGGCGGGCGGGGGCATGGTGGCAAGGAGTCCGTGACGATAGCTGCAGGGAGGGAGGGGGGGGTGGCGCTGCGGTTAGGTGTTGTTGGTGGACGCCGACGCGCACGGAGGCCCTCACGGCCGATCGAAGAGGACGACGACACCTGCGGGTCGGGTCGGGTCGCGGTCCGGGGGGGGTGTGGGTGAGGCCTAGGTTGAGGTCGAAGGCTGGTGGGTGGCGCGTCGCTACCCTTGCGAGCACAGGCTCATGTGTCTTATTTTTTTTTTAATTATTATACGGTATCTTTGTGTGTTCAGTGATTGTATACTAAAACACTGTGGTGTGTATCTGCTCTCGGTCGGTTGGTTGCAGGAAATGCAGGGCTGGACTGAACAAATCAACAAAATAGTTGGAATGCGTAAATATTTATTAAAAAAGTGTGCAACCAGGAAGAATTCCCGTACACCCTCATAGGGAGGAAAGAAATGGAAAGCACCAAGAGGGAAAAGGAGTCATATGCGAGTAGGGCTCCTGCTGCCTCGAAGATGGTTGCCATGGTCTTGAAACCCTGGTTGATCCGGCGTTTGATGTAGTTTATATGTCCGACGGTCGCGAGCGCCCCAAGTGATCCTGCATATTAGTGCGGAATATCGCGAAGAGGGAGCAAAAAAGGATTTGAGAGGCATGTTCCTTTCGTATCCGCGGGTATTTCGGTGAGGTTTGCGTAGGTTGTCGGCTTCCGACATCGCTATAAAAACGCGCAAACCACCTGGTCCGTACTACGTTCGCTCGCCGTCCCGACGGAAGGCGAACGCAGAGGTCCAACCGTGGGCCCTCTTTGGCACGCAAGCTTGGGATCGCACGCCGATAACCCGCACGATCGGGCGCGTAGGCCGTTGCGAACCTATCTGAACGTGTTACTGAGGGCTCGTGGGTGAGCAAAAGGGATATCAATGGCTGCGTGCGAGTAGGACGAGAGTCTGTGTTCGTTACGTGGTCTTCCTTTTCGGTGTGCACACA
>JASSKH010000004.1:16611953-16614453 GCA_031763025.1 Macrocystis pyrifera | reverse complement strand
AGTGCCGCCCGCCCATAATGAGGCTCTCGAGTGCGCCGACGCCGGGTCTATCCAGTTTCGTTTCACTCTCTATCTACTCTGTATATACTCTGTATCTATGTATGTGGTATACACTATTATATGTATCTATGTATACACTATTATATGTATGTGGTATACTTCCGGGGAAAGTTTTACTTGACTATCTTATACTTCCGGGGAAAGTTTTACTTGACTATCTTATACTTCCGGGTTGCCTTTTTAGATCTTATATCGTTATATAGTACTTCCGGGTTCGCAATTACAGGCGAGGCTGCTTGCTTGCGCGTGCGCACGCACGGACGCACGGACGGAGGATACTTGTACCTTGTCACACCATGTCACACACATGTCACACACATGTCACATGTCACACAATAAATAAAAATTTACTTACTTGTATTGTCTTGTCACACATGGTATTGTCACACACATGTCACACGCACAACAAAAAAAAAAAAACACACACAATCAAAAAAAAAAAAAAAAAAAAAATGCCGCAGCCAAGTGGCATGCATGCATGCATGCAGCCAACCAACCAACACACACACACACACACACACACACCGGCCCACTCACATAGACACACACACATGACACACACACACACACACAGCAACACACACACACACTACCATACCAACGATACCATGCCAACTACCTCCCACGTTCCAACAAACTACAGCTGTGCCTCCACCCCCCACTAACATACAGCAACAACACACCATCGGACTACGACGACGCACGCACGCACGCCAACACACACGCACCTACCACGACGCACACACACAAACACCTGCGTGCCTACAAACACACAGAAGCACACAACGACGCAGCAGCCAAAACACACTCGCAGATAAAACGATGACGAAGAGCAACTACCAAATCTCGAGCGGTTACACACACAACACACACACAACACACACAACGACCAAGATGTACTACACCCACCCACGAGAGAGAGACACAACCACCAACGGCACCAACCATCAACGCACCCACTCACGACAACGCCACCAGCACCGCCGACGCACACCGTCATGAACAGCAACAAGTACTGCACCACATGAACAGCAACAAGTACTGCACCGACCAACGATACAACACTGATCTCTTTTTTTAAGTACAACGATCCATCACACAAGCACAACAGCACCACCACGAACGCTACAAACAGTACCAGCAGCATTGCATCAGCAGCAGCACAGCAGCACAGCAGCACAGCAGCACAGCAGCACAGCAGCAGCAACAACAGCAGCAACAGCAGCAGGTGCGGCGATGCAGAGATGGAGGGCACCGCGCCACGAATCACTACTCCACAAAATGCGGCGCAATTACAAAAATGCGGCGGGATTAATGATCCCCTTTCGTGACTGGTGCAAAATGGCCACCCACACACCCACCAAGACACCGGAGCCGCAAGAGACGACACGCACAGACACGACGCGCCGCGGGCACGCCGTCATGGACACCCATCGCCGAACAACCATCCCCATGCGCACGCGCGTGCTAGTGGCAATAAGTGACCGCAGCAACAGGTGGTAGGTGGCGTGTCGAGACTTGCGTCTCGCAGTACCAGGCCACAAGACGACGTGCTCTTGTAACCTCGGAGACTCCGAAGGAAGCACGTGTTGCCGCCGCGGTGCGACACACCGTCGGAAGGACCTACGCACGCGACCGCCAGTAAACGAGGGATGAGAGCACGCGCAGCTTGCCGGGGCTTGCGTGCGCGTGTATCTGGCGGTCGCGGGGCGGGCGGGGGCATGGTGGCAAGGAGTCCGTGACGATAGCTGCAGGGAGGGAGGGGGTGGCGCTGCGGTTAGGTGTTGTTGGTGGACGCCGACGCGCACGGAGGCCCTCACGGCCGATCGAAGAGGACGACGACACCTGCGGGGGTCGGGTCGCGGTCCGGGGGGGGTGTGGGTGAGGCCTAGGTTGAGGTCGAAGGCTGGTGGGTGGCGCGTCGCTACCCTTGCGAGCACAGGCTCATGTGTCTTATTTTTTTTTTTAATTATTATACGGTATCTTTGTGTGTTCAGTGATTGTATACTAAAACACTGTGGTGTGTATCTGCTCTCGGTCGGTTGGTTGCAGGAAATGCAGGGCTGGACTGAACAAATCAACAAAATAGTTGGAATGCGTAAATATTTATTAAAAAAGTGTGCAACCAGGAAGAATTCCCGTACACCCTCATAGGGAGGAAAAAGAAATGGAAAGCACCAAGAGGGAAAAGGAGTCATATGCGAGTAGGGCTCCTGCTGCCTCGAAGATGGTTGCCATGGTCTTGAAACCCTGGTTGATCCGGCGTTTGATGTAGTTTATATGTCCGACGGTCGCGAGCGCCCCAAGTGATCCTGCATATTAGTGCGGAATATCGCGAAGAGGGAGCAAAAAAGGATTTGAGAGGCATGTTCCTTTCGTATCCGCGGGTATTTCGGTGAGGTTTGCGTAGGTTGTCGGCTTCCGACATCGCTATAAAAAC
>JASSKH010000004.1:16601953-16604453 GCA_031763025.1 Macrocystis pyrifera | reverse complement strand
TCGTTATATAGTACTTCCGGGTTCGCAATTACAGGCGAGGCTGCTTGCTTGCGCGTGCGCACGCACGGACGCACGGACGGAGGATACTTGTACCTTGTCACACACATGTCACACACATGTCACACACATGTCACATGTCACACAATAAATAAAAATTTACTTACTTGTATTGTCTTGTCACACATGGTATTGTCACACACATGTCACACGCACAAAAAAAAAAAAAAAACACACACACAATCTAAAAAAAAAAAAAAAAAAAAATGCCGCAGCCAAGTGGCATGCATGCATGCATGCAGCCAACCAACCAACACACACACACACACACACACACGGCCCACTCACATAGACACACACACATGACACACACACACACAACACAGCAACACACACACCACTACCATACCAACGATACCATGCCAACTACCTCCCACGTTCCAACAAACTACAGCTGTGCCTCCACCCCCCCCTAACATACAGCAACAACACACCATCGGACTACGACGACGCACGCACGCACGCAACACACACACACACCACGACGCACACACACACAAACACCTGCGTGCCTACAAACACACAGAAGCACACAACGACGCAGCCAAAACACACACTCGCAGATAAAACGATGACGAAGAGCAACTACCAAATCTCGAGCGGTTACACACACAACACACACAACCACACACAACGACCAAGATGTACTACACCCACCCACGAGAGAGAGACACAACCACCAACGGCACCAACCATCAACGCACCCACTCACGACAACGCCCACCAGCACCGCCGACGCACACCGTCATGAACAGCAACAAGTACTGCACCACATGAACAGCAACAAGTACTGCACCGACCAACGATACAACACTGTCTCTTTTTTTAAGTACAACGATCCATCACACAAGCACAACAGCACCACCACGAACGCTACAAACAGTACCAGCAGCATTGCATCAGCAGCAGCACAGCAGCACAGCAGCACAGCAGCACAGCAGCACAGCAGCACAGCAGCAGCAACAGCAGCAACAGCAGCAGCAGTGCGGCGATGCAGAGATGGAGGGCACCGCGCCACGAATCACTACTCCACAAAAATGCGGCGCAATTACAAAAATGCGGCGGGATTAATGATCCCCTTTCGTGACTGGTGCAAAATGGCCACCCACACACCCACCAAGACACCGGAGCCGCAAGAGACGACACGCACAGACACGACGCGCGCGGGCACGCACGTCATGGACACCCATCGCCGAACAACCATCCCCATGCGCACGCGCGTGCTAGTGGCAATAAGTGACCGCAGCAACAGGTGGTAGGTGGCGTGTCGAGACTTGCGTCTCGCAGTACCAGGCCACAAGACGACGTGCTCTTGTAACCTCGGAGACTCCGAAGGAAGCACGTGTTGCCGCCGCGGTGCGACACACCGTCGGAAGGACCTACGCACGCGACCGCCAGTAAACGAGGGATGAGAGCACGCGCAGCTTGCCGGGGCTTGCGTGCGCGTGTATCTGGCGGTCGCGGGGCGGGCGGGGGCATGGTGGCAAGGAGTCCGTGACGATAGCTGCAGGGAGGGAGGGGGTGGCGCTGCGGTTAGGTGTTGTTGGTGGGTGGACGCCGACGCGCACGGAGGCCCTCACGGCCGATCGAAGAGGACGACGACACCTGCGGGGGTCGGGTCGCGGTCCGGGGGGGGTGTGGGTGAGGCCTAGGTTGAGGTCGAAGGCTGGTGGGTGGCGCGTCGCTACCCTTGCGAGCACAGGCTCATGTGTCTTATTTTTTTTTTTTTAATTATTATACGGTATCTTTGTGTGTTCAGTGATTGTATACTAAAAACACTGTGGTGTGTATCTGCTCTCGGTCGGTTGGTTGCAGGAAATGCAAATGCAGGGCTGGACTGAACAAATCAACAAAATAGTTGGAATGCGTAAATATTTATTAAAAAAGTGTGCAACCAGGAAGAATTCCCGTACACCCTCATAGGGAGGAAAGAAATGGAAAGCACCAAGAGGGAAAAGGAGTCATATGCGAGTAGGGCTCTCCTGCTGCCTCGAAGATGGTTGCCATGGTCTTGAAACCCTGGTTGATCCGGCGTTTGATGTAGTTTATATGTCCGACGGTCGCGAGCGCCCCAAGTGATCCTGCATATTAGTGCGGAATATCGCGAAGAGGGAGCAAAAAAGGATTTGAGAGGCATGTTCCTTTCGTATCCGCGGGTATTTCGGTGAGGTTTGCGTAGGTTGTCGGCTTCCGACATCGCTATAAAAAAAAACGCGCGCAAACCACCTGGTCCGTACTACGTTCGCTCGCCGTCCCGACGGAAGGCGAACGCAGAGGTCCAACCGTGGGCCCTCTTTGGCACGCAAGCTTGGGATCGCACGCCGATAACCCGCACGATCGGGCGCGTAGGCCGTTGCGAACCTATCTGAACGTGTTACTGAGGGCTCGTGGGTGAGCAAAAGGGATATCAATGGCTGCGTGCGAGTAGGACGAGAGTCTGTGT
>JASSKH010000004.1:16186953-16584453 GCA_031763025.1 Macrocystis pyrifera | reverse complement strand
ATTGTCTTGTCACACACACATGGTATTGTCACACACACATGTCACACGCACAACAACAAAAAAAAATAACACACACAATCTAAAAAAAAAAAAAAAAGGCCGCAGCCAAGTGGCATGCATGCATGCAGCCAGCCAGCCAACCAACCAACACACACACACACACACGGCCCACTCACATAGACACACACACATGACACACACACAACAGCAACACACACAACAGCAGCAACACACACAACAGCAACACACAACAGCAACACACACACACGCAACACACACACACACAACAGCAACACACACAACAGCAACACACACACGCAACACACACACGCAACACACACACACAACAGCAACACACACAACAGCAACACACACAACAGCAACACACAACAGCAACACACACACACGCACACACACACGCAACACACACACGCAACACGCAACACACACCGCAACACACATAATACACACACACACGCAACACACACCACGACCTCCACAACCCTGCCCCCCCCCCCCTGACCCGACACCCCAGAGATCCAAAATGGAAACCCCCTGGAAAACACCCCTGAGACCACCTCGGGGTGACACCCCTCCCGCCATGCGGCCCCCCCGGAGACACCCCCACGCCCACCCCACACCCCCTAGGAGACACCCACTCCTGGATGCAGACCCGCCCCCCCTGAGAGAGACCCTAGTTCACCCCCCAGAGCCCCCCCCCAGAGCCCCAGAGGCCACCTCAAGAGCCCAAGAGCCCAAGGAAGACCCCCCCCCACACACACACCTGGATATCACCCCAAGCCCGAGACCCCCCCGCCTGGCAACGGTCCCCCCCCTCTCGCCCTTCAGCCCCTTTGCCCTGGAGGGCCCTGGAGGCCCCAGTCCCCACGCCCAAACGCCGCGCCGCAGCCCCCCCGGGGAGCCCCCCCGCCGCAGCCCCCCCCCCCCCGGGAGCCCCCCCGGGGAGCCCCCCCGCGGAGCCCCCGGAGCCCCCGGAGCAGACCGGGGACCCCACATCTGACCCCCTCTGATCTGGGGTCTTCCCGGGTGACCCTCAGACACGGGTGACCGTGACCCTCAGACACCTCGGGATTCCTCTCGGGCACTTACCCTCGGTCCTCGGTCCTCCGCGGCGGGGGGGGGGGGGCTCCGGGAACAAGGCACTCTGGGAACACTCTGGGAAAGCCCTTACTCTAGGGGGGAACAACAGGTCGCCCCTCAAAAACACTCCAAAAGGAATAGCGGGAGCGGGGACCCAAAGGGCCTCTGGTCATTCACATTTCACATTTCACATAGCACATAGCATATACACATACGCACATAGCATATACGCACATAGCATATACACATATACACATATACACACATACATATAATATAAAACATATAATAAAAAACAAACACAACAAAAACGCACACCTCGCACACCTGCACACCTCCTCGCACATCTCACACATCTATCTTCCATCTTCACTCATCTTCATCTCCATCTCATCCCATCTTCATCCATCTTCTTCTTCCATTTCCCCTTCCATTTCCTTCCCCCTCCTTCCCCCTCCTTCCTCTCCCTCCTTCCTCTCCCTCCTTCCTCTCCCCCCCCCCTTCCTCTGGCCGACAGACTAAACACGTTGCAACCTGCCCCAGATCAGACAAAACACGCACAGAACCCGTCACCATTCACACATACACATACACACCACATACTATAACACATACACACCACATACACACCACACAAACACAGACACCATATGCCCACAATACTTGCACAGCCTCACACCTACCAAGGACAACACTCAGACCATCACTCCGAAACACTTACTCCGAACCATATCAAACTACTCCCTTTTTGACTCGTTTAAACAAGGTTATAACCGACTACACACAAACACTACAAATGAATAACCTCCTTTGTCCACATCACAACCGCATTTGACCAACATTCCACACCAAACCAAATGCCAAATTCCGTAACCTCCTTCGTCCACATCACAACCGCCTTTGGCCAAAACATCTACATGCCTCACACACCAAATGCCCAGCAGCTACGACATCAACTGCGACAAACAACCACATTCATGCAAGCCCTGCCCACCTGCAAGTACAGACGGATACCTCCTGCAACCCAGACAACGCAGGCGCCATCCCATCCGCATCCCGCCTTCTCACTCAACAGAGATCACAACACACCGCACCGCTTCTTTTAGGGGACAACAACACTCCTTCCCCTACTTCGTCACGCCACTTCAAAATACACAAACACCAACCAAATACACGGTGTGCTGCTGCTGCTGCACCACACAATCACAGCCATCCGACAACGCGACATGCTGCAGCGGGGCATGCTGCAGCGGGGCATGCTGCAGCGGGGCATGCGTGCGAGGGGGAAAAGGAGCCAAAGGAGCCCGAGACCATGGCAGCATGGCAGCATGGCAGCATGGCAGCATGGCAGCATGGCAGCATGGCAGCATGGCAGCATGGCAGCATGGCAGCATGGCAGCATGGCAGCATGGCAGCATGGCAGCATGGCAGCATGGAGCGGGACGACGTGCATTGAAAATTGTACGAGGTGAGGTGAGGTGCATCATCGATACTCTGCTGTACGCTGTACTCGTAGTAGTGTTGCTGTACTCGTTGCTGTACTGTACTCGTAGTACGAGTGTTGCTCCATCAACTAACACCTCTTGCCTCGGACGACTACCTACCAAATTTTACCTTCGTGACGAAATCGACGACTACCCGTACATTCACGCCACGCTACGCCTGCGAGACGACGGTATCTATCGACTTGTTAGTTTCGTTCATCCCTTCTGCTCTTTTTTGTGCTATCTTTTTTTGTGCTATCTTTTTCATACGGGTCGTGTGCGGTTTTGTGTGCGGTTTGTATTCTCGACCGACCGACCAAGTACAGCGTATGTACCTTTCGGACACCGTATGTACCTTCGGACAGCATGCACCTCATTACGAGCGTGCACGTCATTGGCATGCATGAGCATATGCGCCTCATATGCACCTCCTCGTACGCATGACGCCGTTTCCTATGCGGTTCGATTTTTGATCTTTACTTTTTTACCCGATGGCATTTTCAGATACATGTTCACTTTTTTACCCGATGGATGGCATTTTCAGACAGATATGAGCTTGACAAACCAAACTAGATTTCCATCACACACCATCCCACCGTAACCGACAAATCCAAGTATCATCATGAGCTGCTCCGCGGGATTACGGTGATGATGCACATGGTCGGATGGATGGCCATGAAGACTACAAGAGTGTCGACACTTTAGTCTACTTTGGGATCGTACGTGCTGTAATATGATTAATATGATTAATTCGTGGCTAATAGTTTTTTTTTAAAACGATGCACTCGGTGAGAGTCGAACCGAACCCACGAAACGACTGTCTTGTGTACCCCGGCCCTCACGTGTCCATACTACTCCCTGTAAATGTTGCAGCAGCAGGTCTTGATGTACATGTACGTCTTTTTGGTGAATGTCGTTATCGTACGTGTTCTTCGCCTCTTCTGCTCTTGATATATCAAAAACACAGCAAGCACATACCTGTATGTAAAACAGAGTATCCAGAAGGGAACCCGTGCCTGTAAAACAGAGTATCCAGAAGGGAACCCGTGGTCTTGGCAAGAGTGTAGACTTACGTGTAGACTTACGACAGGGACCATAGCAAAAACACGTAAATAGTCTTCTTGACAGTAGGCAGAAAAATTATTTGTTTTCCTATGCGGCAAAATCAGATTTATTGGGCGTGTAGAGATTCGAGCAAACGCCGAGACCAACTGCTGTTTTTTTTATTTGGCGCGGCGCCGCGAAAAGACGCGCTGGGTGCGCTGCGCTGCCCTGAGCGTAGGACCGTAGGACCCAAGCGTCAGAGCCCACTGACTGCCTCTAGCGAGTGCGCTAGAGTCAACCTGTCTTGGTATTTTGTCTTTCATTTCGTGAGTTGACTGCTGCTGCTCCTAGTGCTGCTGCTGCTCCTAGTGCTGCTGTGTGCTCCTAGTGCTGCTGCTGCTCCTAGTGCTGCTGCTGCTCCTAGTGCTGCTGCTGCTCCTAGTGCTGCTGCTGCTCCTAGTGCTGCTGCTGCTCCTAGTGCTGCTGCTGCTCCTAGTGCTGCTGCTGCTCCTAGTGCTGCTGCTGCTCCTAGTGCTGCTGCAGCTCCTAGTGCTGCTGCTGCTCCTAGTGCTGCTGCTGCTGCTGCTGCTGCTGCTGCTTTCTCTGCGATATGTTTTTGCTGCTGACCCCCGTGTGAGCATGGTTATTGTGCAAGTCAACGTGTGGGCATGGTTATTGTGCAAGTCAACTCCTCTCGGTGATGTATCCCCGCATCTTGAACCTGAAAGACGGATCCACCCGCTTCGGAACCTGTACGTGCCATCTCGCCATTGACATTTCTATGGCGTCTCGGCGGAGATCTCCTGCCAGCGTAATTTTCGTATCATATGTACATGTACGCCATGCTGTACGCCATGCTGCTGAACTTCCTGCACCAACGTCATCGCCAGCGCTTAGTACTGTCGATTAACTACCCGCCCGAGAGATGAAGGGTGTGGGGAGTGTTCGTGGAATTTTTGACTGGACGCGCCTTGAATACTCGTATGTATCAAGTGTGTATTTTTGGCGTTATCTTCCTGGGAAACAACTGCTTGGCTTTGCTTGAGTATGACCCGACCAATCCAACCCCAATACGCAACCCCACTACGCAACTCCACCACTACGCAACTCCACCGCACCACACTAACACAGCACCGCCCGCCTCTACCCACACCATCCACTCACCCCCATCCCGTCAACATGAGACATTCACTGCGCTGGGACTTCCACACAGACAGACAGCTCCTTGAAGCCACCCGGCATCCAGCGAGGAAAACCGAGCTAAGTTAAGCATACCAGTCACCTTTCGCTGGCCAAAGCAATCGAAGACGTGAATACGGTAATGGTAATTCTAAATATGAATATCACCGACAAGCAATCGAGGACGTGAACGGTTATTCTAAATATCAACATCACCAAAAAGCAATCGAGGACGTTAATGCTAATTGTAAATATCAGTATCACCGATCGAGGACGTGAGCGAGGACGTCCATGGTAATTCTAAATATCAATATCACCGAACCAAAAGGCGAACATAAAAACTCACCCAAACAAAGAGCAGAAAAAGTAACCCAAACAAAGAGACTTGTCTGCAACATAGAAAGAAAGCGCACTCCGAAACATTTCCGGTACTGCCGATGACCGAGCGATTTACGTTAGACGTGGTGGACTCGCGGCGGTAGACACATGGCGGCGGCGGAGATATCTGTGATGGGTAGGTAACAGACACATGGCGGCGGTGGAGATATCTGTGATGGGTAACAGTCCTACAGCAGCGGCAGCGAAACGAGAGTCGCGTACATAGACCCTTGAGGCGGAACCATTGCTTGAAACACTGCATCTAAGGGCGGTTTCCTAGCAAGATTTTTGGAGGGTGGCAAATGGCGCTGAAGGACTACTTTTGGTACCTCGCGTATCAAGTTTCTTGACGGGCTGCAGTTAGAACTTCAAGTTTCTTGACGGACTGCAGTTTAGAACTTCAAGTATATTTTTCGACGCATACGCGTGGGGTTCAGCGCACTAGAAGATCACAAGACCCGATATTCTTATAATAACTACAGCACTACTGCTGTACAGGAAAACTCATGCTAATATAAAAAATGCGGACGTATAACAGATATAGCAAACTGCGGGCGCAGCTTTAGGATCGAGCACGTACTATCGCCCACGTGTCCAATGTGCTTGTTAACCCTAGTGTCTTCTCTTCATACCTCATGAACCAAGTTTATCACGTCAAGTATATTTTCCTACGAGTACGCGTAGGGTTCTGCATATTTAAAGATCACGAAACCATATATTCCTCAAAAGCAAATGCAGCCCTCAAAAGCAAATGCAGCACTGCAGCTGTACACCACTACTCGTACTCGTATAAAAAAAGGTAGACGTATAACAAACTGCGAGCGAACTTCAGAATCCAGACACGGCTTTGTCACGGCTTTGTATTATCGCTAAAGGAATCCACTGTAGTGTGTTGGCTGACCCTAGTGTGTTTGTTTGCGCGCAGTTCGCGGACGCGGCTATATAATCGGGCCACGGCCGTCGCCAAGGAATGGCGCGTGTTTGGTCGCAGTTCACGCACGCGGGTTCACCTGCCGTTAAATCCTGGTCACCGGCGACGGCGATCATACAGGAAAAGCGATAGTACGCCGAGAGTGTTCGTGGAGCCTGGCTCTTTGTCATACAGCGTATATTGTTTTTAATTATGTTTCTGTCATATGCCAGTTTTCAATCCATTTTTATCGAGTAGCCTTCAAGAACCTGGGCCTCAGATTACTCCAGGTTGCTATGTTCAACAGGAGTTTTAACAAAAATTGCGGCCGATCTGCTCCATGTTGGACTGCATAAACTTCTGTATTTACGCCTTAGTTTAAAATGGGCCATTTCAAAAACTATTACTCATACGAAATTGGGTATAAGCCTACAACTTAACGATCAGGACGGCATCTGGGAAAATAACTTGCAGGCACCTGAGAAAATAACTTGCAGCGAGGCCTCCGAAGGGAGGCGGGCACAGCCTTCGCGGAGACAGAGATGGGTTTAGCACTTCTTCAAAATCATACCAGACACCATATACCAGGTACCAGGTAGTTTCGAAATTCAACCCGTTTGAGCACACGCCCATCAGCGCACTCCCAACACAGTCCCACCAAAACAGGATGAAACACTCATAGCATGCACCAACACACGACTCCCGCACAGCGCCTTCTCGCAGCGAGCCACCCAAACACTGCTGTAACATGCCCGGTACCAAGTACCATGCAAACACACGCCAACCCACGACCCCCCCCCCCAAAGTGATCTCTTGCCATCGCGAACCACAACAAAACGTGACTAAGCATGCTTGAACGCACAACTCACGCAGTTATTTCTCGCCAAGAGAGCACCAAAAGCACCAAAAGACGGCGACATACGGGTTGTACACACCCACACACGACCTCGCAAGGCCTTCTCCCCAAAGCTACCCTTTTCTGTAACATATTCATACTGTAGCACGTACCAACACACGACTGCTGCAAAGGGCCTTCTCGCTAAAGCTACCCAGCCAAATACCGCTGTGACACAGCGGTACCAGGCAGCATGAATTCCTACAGACGATTCCCGCTAGGTGCTTTCTCGCCAAAGCGAGCCACCTAAGCACTGTGACAAGACCATATGCACCAACACACGATTCACGCCAAAATATCTTCTCGGCAAGACGAACCAACAAAAGACCACAATACTGCGATCAATGCACTAGAGTAGTCCCACCAACACACAATCTAAACGCATTCCCACAACCACAGCAGTCCGCGTGCAGTCAGTCCCACCAAATGACTACGACCGACGAGTGAGCACACTGCTGTATTTTGGGCCTTGTGTGGTGTGTGCTAGCGAGCGAACAACATCCTGTTGGTTGTGTGCGATATGCTATGCACTGTGTCCTGGCTTTGTGTGGTTTGTGCTTTCCATTATCTGTTCTGTACAGGTATGAACATTACTCCAACTGTTGCACCAATCAACGCTTTGGTTTTTCATGCTAACTGACAGTACCTTCGAATATTCCGCACAGATTTTCAGCTGTCTGTAAGTGTGAGCTGAGAGAGAGAATGACTCGAGAGAATATTCTGGGTTTTTTTCCTTACTATATTCTTGTGAGCCAGTTTTTGTCGTGGAAACACAAATTCCTGTGACCGAAAGCACACAGCACATACTGCTGTGGCAAACCACAACCCACGAGGCCCCACGAGCATACTGTCTCCAAGCACCCACCAACAACAACCACCAACGCAAAGTACTGCCCTCCTGACGGGCATTCTCAACTCCGCGATTCGGGTTCCCTACAAAAGCGATATGAGGTATGAAGGAATGAAAGGCTGCTTCGGAGGTGTTAGTATGGGGTGCCCCTTGGGCAGGAAGGGACAGCTAAGCATTGTACATGTTCAGCAGTATCTACCAGATGCTGGCCTACTTCGATAGCAGTGCAATACATGCATTTTCTTGTACAATGCAGTTGGCACCGAGAGTTGGCGGCTTCCTAGAATTTATATCCGTTCTACTTGAGCGGGAGGAGGGGGTACGGGGGGCCGGTCGTATTTAACTTGCGGTTGCGTTGTATTTGTGCTGGACGCTTTGCTTCGAACCGTTCAAAACCCAATTTTCGGTCTATGCCAGGGGACAAAGCGATAGTGCGTTCATGCCGCGATAGTGCGTTGATAAAGATATTCGATGAATGTCGATCAGGCTTGTTTGTTTTCTAAGTTGGGACTGCCTGAGTCTAACTGGACTTAACCCATGTTTATATTCCATTTTTTGTCCT
This sequence comes from Macrocystis pyrifera, assembly GCA_031763025.1. Lineage (NCBI taxonomy): Eukaryota > Phaeophyceae > Laminariales > Laminariaceae > Macrocystis > Macrocystis pyrifera. The sequence continues at coordinate 16,576,050 of JASSKH010000004.1, read as the reverse complement.
ATTACTTACCTTTCAATTTCGTGGCGTGCAGACGCTACAACGTTGACCCACACACTGACCCGCCATGTAAACGTACAGGTGTGAGTTGCGGTCTTCCTGATGACTGAAGTATTATTTGGTGAGAATGGCACAGACAACGATGCTGTTGGTTACTTTGCCAGTTCGCGGCTACCATAGCGCTAGCGCCACTCTAAGCTGCATTTACTTCGGTATCATATAGGTGCAGTGTACACCACGAACAACCCTCCTACCTCCCCGCCAGCGCTCGCTACTCACGAACAACCCTCCTACCCTCCTACCTCCCCGCCCTCCCCGCCGGCGCTCGCTACCCACCGCGTACATACTGTTATGCAAGTTGGTTGAGCAGCGCTTTTTCTTCGGGCCGGGAGAGCGGAGGCGGAGACTAATCTTGGGTAAGGGGGAGGGGAAGGGGGGCCATATTGCGCGCTCGCTTGGGAGAGGATGGCGAAAGGCTCTGCCGTACTGCAGCTGGCTGCTGTGGTGCTGCTGCGTGGAGCAGGCGGGATAGGGGACCATACATTCCGGTGCTGGTGGTTGCGGTGGTGCTGGTGGTTGCGGTCTTGGCGGAAGGCGTCCTCTACGTCTGGTTGGCTGTCACGGTGAGCTCAATAAACATTACATTGGAAGCCTTGCGTCACAGCAGGAGTGTAGTTGCGGGTATCGACACAAAAAAATGAGCAGGGAAGATACAGCAAGGTCACTTACTTATACACCAGGTACGATGTATAAAACTTGACGCGATTACGAAACGATCTTTATTTTTGTGTGTTCGCGCAAGCGCGGTATATACGCTGACGCCGAGCCAACAAAATAGAAGCGTAGACGCTTTTTTTTTCCTGCCTGTCGTCGCGGCTACAACTGTTTTTTTTTTATTCACTTAACAATTCTCCAGGATGGTCCACTCTAATATTAATGCCGTTTTATTTCTTGAATGGTTAGAGGTTTGACTCTTGTTGTCGCACTTTATGCTGTTTGGTACTACTCAATTCCTCGTGCTCTTGGGGCACAGGGTAGCAATCCCCCAACAGCAAACAAGTAAACAAAGAACGAAAAATCACAAAGCAAACTGAAGACCGAAACGAAACGAAACGAAACGAAACAACAAACCGCCTCAAACCCCTAAGAAAGAGCGTGACAGAGAACAACGGCCGCATTGGGGTCCGCAGAGCTCGTGGTATCATTCGTCCATCGTGGTCGCGAACTCCCTCTTCTCTGTCCTCTGCGCGTTCTATCCGTCCTCTGCGCGTTCTATCCCTCGCTATCCCGGCTCTCACTTTTTTGGTTTTACGTCATAAAGTGTGGTGTGTTTCTTGGGGATTATACAGAGTATCAGATCTGCTGGCAACATACTACTGGTGGTGTTATACTCTGCCAGTGCGCAGCCCTACTATTTCGGCTTCGGCATCGATTTCATGAACGTAAACCGCCTCGCACTGTTTTTTTTTATTAATAGTACATACACGTCGTAGAGTCATACCTTTTGGTGCCGACGAGTGAGACGCAGGTCTTGAGGTCAGCGCGTATGATACGGCCCAACCGGTGGCACCGTAATGATGGGGTGTTTGGGGGGGCTAATCCGGAAGTGGTGGCAAGCCCGGCCATGAACAGAACATGGATGGAGAATGGAGCAGAGGTGCAAACACCTTGCCCAAAGCAGAACCGCAGTCAACAGCAGTAGAACAGCAAAACACAGCGAATTCCCTAGTACGACAATTAACCTTCTCATAGGTATGTTGTTAGTCCTCTGCTTGGCTTATACTATACTTGGCAGAGTGAGGCCCACGTCTAGCGAGCTAAATAACGATCACAGCAGTCTTATCCACAAGCTCAGAGAGAGCGCGTAACATTAGGAGCGGTATTAATACAGCTGCAGTAGTAGTATCCTGTGCGTGTCGTTCAACAAGTGCTTTCATTTTTGTTGTGATGGGGCACTTATCCCTTCTATTTATAGGACTGCAGTCAGTCCCTTTTGGGGGACAACTCACTTAAATTTAGAGTACTTTGTCCCCCAAATGGAACTGCAATCCTAAAAGGGGTAGCAAACAAGCAGCCCGTTGTGGCCGATGCTGTAATCGTCGTACAGGGCATAGGGTCGTGACTTTTTCCCTGCATACTATATAATCAGGTTGGTTTAAGAATTGTCTTGCAGCAGTACGGTCCCTCTTCGGAGAAAAGCATGGCCTCTGTTGAAAGTGGCGTACTGCTGTAGGATTGAGCGAATCGAAACCCGTAAGGACTGGTTCAAGCTAAACGCCCCGACTTGTGTAAGCCGCGACTGCCGCCATGCTCTAGCTACTACAATGTGATATATTTTTGGTATTATACTGATCGCCATGGACAGTGGAAGAGGATAACATATCCAGTTGTTTTTTGTTGAGGACATTGAACTGGCGCCACGAGCGGCGGAAACGTGTCCCCACCGAACACAGGCTTCCTAAAAATATCAAGAATAGATGCTTCCGTAGGAATAAACCATGCTGTTTTTTTATGAGCCGGCTTTAGGTGCTCAAGGGCGTTTCTGTAAAAAAGGTTGCGCGCAAGTTATTCAATATTTGACTGATTGGGACCATTATCAAGGAAAATATTGTTAGGCATCGGGAAACGATATGATAGTAGTCTGCAGTTTGTTGTCGTAGAGAGTATTCGGCGTGGTGGTTCATATTTTTGACTGAGTACGTTGCTCACATTGACAGCAACGACTGGCATTGTTTGGTTGATCCCGCTTGTGGGAATACCGAGTGGGTGCCGCACGGAACGGTGCCGACTGGTAGAATACTCGAATAGACAGAGCTGTTGCTTGCAGGAGTACAGCGGTCGCTCGGTCGGCCAGGTATTTCGTGATTACGTGATTCCTCGCGATTTCACGACTTCATAGCTACGCGGCGAATCGGGGAACTGGCGAAAGCGAAAGCAACATCGGAGGTGGAACGCTTCATACGTGACACAGACAGCGAGCACCGAAGCATCGATGCCGTGCATCGCATCGACGGGTATGATATTGCGTACTCAGTAAAGGCGTCTTCAACGGAGTGATGTCCACCGTGCTGAAGTGCGATTCCGCGTCCGTAAAGGCGACCAGGCTCAAGTTGGTAGCGTCGTTGCACGTACACGGAGCGAGGTTCGGGGCCTGTGTTCTGAGCTGGGTAAAGGTGGCGGAGTCGTTGCTATTATGGTGGCACTACTGTCATGCCATTCAGAGCTACCTGAACACGCACCATTTTCCTCATACCGTTTAGGGGGTCAAGTAAGAGCGTGGAGGTATGGTCAGGCGCTGTGAGCGCTGAGAAAGGTTGTTGAAAAATCGGGGCGAAACCCCAACGAGTACGCCCTCCCTCTACTCGCTGAGGGTAGGAAGTGCCTCGACGCTTGCGGCTGGAGGCGACGGGTCGGAACCAGTCATACAGCGAGAAGGAACGTTGAAGTCCGATGCATACAGCCGGAATATTGCGGACGATGCGGGACATGTGTCTCGTAACCTGCTGTAGTACTGGTAGCTGGCGAGGGTTTGCAAAGTCATCCAGGTCAAGCTACTGTATGGGATAAACTGTACAAGTGCCGGGGTAACGTCGATTGTAGAATGTATAATGACGTTGGGCCATTGGGTGTCTCAATCGTCCGAGAATTCGTGCTGTAGAACCCAGACAGCGAAGGGAGGGAGATGTATGTACTTATGAGCAAAGACATGTGGGTATGACGCAGAGTTAGATAATGCGGTAGACATCTAAGCCACCTGCTCTCCCACTCAAGTCCCGCAAAATAATACTATACAACGCATTTGGAAAAATATACCAGTTAAAGAACATAGTCATACTTAACTCCCAAGTTTTGTTATATACTGAAACTGCGTGGGTGCAAGACATCGACATTAATTTACATTTTGCACGATAGGAGTCCAAACATCCACGCCGTTTCTGAGTTATAGACCGTCATGATATCGCACACACCGTTCAACGAGCTAGCTCCTGTCGATCCGTTATCGGAGGGTGTTCTTTTTTTTGCCGGGACTTCGGGTTTTCTTGAGGTCCAAATTTACAAAAATAAACGGCCAAATATCTAGCGAAAGAAAAAAAAACGACAAGAAATAACGTTCGTCAACGGATCGGTAGGGGATCACAGAACAAGTTTGCAAAGTTTTCAGGGGTGCCGCTAGAAAACGGCGTGGACTTACGACGCTTCATACATTGTGAAAAAAAAAAAAAACGTTCGACCTCCGACAACGTGTAGCGTGAAAGTCGACAGCCAAAAACACGATGACATTTATTGAATTCAGCTTGGAACAGCTCGCAGAGTGCGCTTGGCTTGTCGCTGGGCGTGTCGCTTGCGTGTTGCCAAATGCCTTTGCAGACCCCTCTCTGTCCCACGATTATGTTACGGTAAATGTTTCAGTTGGCGAGCTGGCGTCGTCGCCGTCCAGACCACCTGTTTTTTTTCGAATTGTCCAAGGCATCTTGTTTGCGGGGCCGGTTTTTAGTAATCTTTTGCTTTCCGCCTCTTCCGACTAAGGCATACACTCAGAACGGAAGCCCTTAAGGAGGACCGCCGGTTTTCGCCCTTTCGGTACAGTACCCCCAAAATATCAAAAACTAGACACCCTTCGCAGTGGCTCGCTTTTCACCAAGAATTAACGAGGATTTTATATCGAAACTGCGGCTTTACACACGCACCATTTTTGTTCCAGTACGCCGCCGAAAATCCAAGGAAGCGAAGTATGTTGGAAAGCACCCCCTGGCGTACGCACTGGCTCCAGATGGCTTCGGCTGCCTTGGGGGTGTATTTGGTCTTGAATTCTTCACCTCCGGCAGTGCCCGCCTCAGCCGCTCTCGAACCTCTCGTCGATTGGGAGCCGGCACAGCTTCCACATTATCATTAGCAGCAGCGGGGCTCAACTCCGTCAAGAGCTCGGCTCCAGGGACGCCTTCAGGGTCCGGAGAGACTATGCCATCGGTGGCTTGAGGTGTCTTCGGCCATCGTGCTCACGGGCTCCTCCCTCTCTCCCCTCTCCCTCTGTCCTTTTTGTTGTGTGTTGTGCACCGTCCCTCCTCTTTCGGCACCGCGCACTTTTTGGTGGGTGTTCGTCTCGTTCCTAAGGCTATTATCGTGGGGCGTATATATTTTAGTCGTCAATATACTGGCAGCTCCCTCACCCGGTGTAGTGGGTAATAGTGTAGTACCACTCTCTTCCAATATATAGATACCGCAGGGTTATTCCGAAATATAAGTACCGTTTCACACGTTTGGCACCTTATACGAATGTCTGGCACCCAGAGACAGGATAATGTATTGCTTCATCAACCAGGAGTCAGAAAATAGTGGAAAAACAGGGGATGACCGGATATATCCCCGGTTTTTAGATTTCGCTCGAGGATTCCTTAATGTAAGGACTGTTCACGCGTTTGGCACTTCGTGCGACTGTTGACCGCCCAATGACCGGATAATATGTTGATTCTATAAACAAGGGGCAGGAAAAAAAATCCGGAGTAAAATCCGGTGTTGGAATGATAAATTTCGGCGGGGTTTTTGATCGGGGGGGAAATAAATGTTTTGTTTTTGCCTTCGCCACCGCTGGACACTTGACCCCAAAGGCACGACCGTCGCAGCAGAACGTGAAACGTGATAGCATCTGATGGCGTGTTCAACCAATGCATAGGGCATTAGAGAAAAACGTCCCCGGGGTGCGTAGGGGATACAGATGTAACACCCCCGGGTTTTCGCTTGGAAGGATAATGTGGTCATTTTTCTTTTTTAAAGCGCTTGCCACTCACTCCCGGAAATGTACAGTTAACTCCAGCACGTGTGCTACCAGCAGTTCTGGAGACTAAAATAAAAAGAGCAAATAACACTGCAGAACGGTAGCTGCTGTCATATGGTAAACAGCTGCCGCTACGGCAAACAGCAGTTGCTATCATACCGGAGGCGTGGGAATCGGCTCGGTCGGCTATGCAATCAGTATCGTAACTTCCGGGGCCAACTGCTGTGCCGCAACCAACTGTTGTTGTTCCGTAGCGATTTCGTTTGTTGTTTTACCGTAGCGGCTGCTGTTCCACCGTAGCGACTGCTGTTCTGCCGTAGCGACTTCTGCTTACTGTCTGCTGGTTGCCGTAGCGGCCGTGGCCGCGTCTGCTGCCCTATCGTAGCGACTGCTGTTCAACCTTGGCGACAGCTGTTTACAGTATGATAGCAACTGCTGTTTTTGCCGTAGCGACCGCTGTTTACCGTATGACAGCAGCTGCCGGTCTGCCGTGTTCTTTGTTCTTTTTATTTTAGTCTCCAGAACTGCTGGTAGCGCACGTGCTGGAGTTAACTTTAACTGTACCTTTGCGGGAGTGGCAAGCGCTTTTCAAAAGAAAAATGACCACATTTTCCTTCCAAGCGAAAACCCGGGGGTGTTGTATGGGTATCCCCTCGGCACCCCGGGGACGTTTTGCTCTCGTTACCTATGCATTGTATGAACACGCCATCAGACGTGATCACGTTTCACGTTTGGTGCGACGGTTGTGCCCTGGGATCAAGTGTCCAGCGGTGGCGAAGGCATAAACAAAACGTTTATTTCCCCCAGATCGAAAACCCCGCGGATATTGTCATTCCAACACCGGATTTTACCCCGGATTTTTTCTCCTGTCTTTGGTTGAATCAGTTTATTATCCTGTCTTTGGGCACCAAACAGTCGTATAAAGTGCCAAACGCGTGAACGGTCCTTATATTAAGGAATCCTCGTGCAATATCTAAAAACCGGACATGTACGTATCCGACCATCTCCTGTTTTTCCACTATTTGTCTGACTCCGGTTGATGAAGCAACACATCATCCTGTCTCTGGGTGCCAGACAGCAGTCGTATAAAGTGCCAAACGTGTGAAACGGTACTTACATTTCGGAATAACCCTGTGGTCCCTATATATTGGAACAGAGTGGCAATAGACTAGCCCCGACCCCACCCCTACCCATACGAACTTTGTCTCGAAAAAAGCAGGATAGGAGGGGGTTCGAAGCATTGGTCCACCACGCCACACTAGAAATCATATAATAAGATATTCCCCGATTTCCGCACTTTATCCCAGATATTAATTCAGTGAAAGGGGAAAGGGTATTGAAAATGGTACCGGTACACGCGTACCTTGTTTTTCAGCGTCAGCTTGTTGGCACTAGTTTTTTTTTTGTTTTTGTTTTGGCACCGCTGCTAAAGCCAGTCGCGAAAAGTGGGGAATTCTTGGATATCTACAGTAATATTCCGTGAGGTCCCTTCACCGCCAGGGTCAATCCTCTAACTGCAGTATAGTACCTGGTTGTTAAAATATGGGAAATAGCGCGAGCTGGGCCAGCCAAGCAAGCCTCTGCTGGAACGGGTGTTTGGCCATGCTGCCTGCGCTCAATTTACACGTTTGAACGTGAACGTTTTGCACGGTGTTGTTCATCTAACAAGCAACACAATCAGAGCCGGCCTTAAGGGAGCAGTCCCGAAGTGGTGCACTGAGTACATTCTGTTTTTCGGGATGCCTTCAGAATTTTGTTTCGCGGCACGAATTTTGGCCAATTGAAATTACCACAAACTCTTCTTTTCGCCACTACGTAGTTGGGCTCAAATTAGCACAAATGTCCAGTGCTTATCCGTGGATGGAAGATACTCGGGTTGCCGACCGGGAGCTACAGGCCACCACGTAGGGAACAAAGCTGCCCGAACCACTGCCATGACGATCCAAGTTAACCCTCGTAGTTTAGGGCTGCCCGTAGCGTGTGGAGCGAAAAATTCAGCCGTCCTTAAAATGAGTCGAAATCACACCCAGAGTTAGCTCACCAATCTTTAGCTCTGATCGAGCCGATCCTACTTTTTATGAGCCAAGCCCTCGCACTTGGGCTGGCATTGACCATCCGGCATCAACCGTCCTGGACCCGTATAAGTGCGCTGCAACCTCAAAGAAGCTGCAAGGAATCTGTTGTGTTTGTCGAGATTTCTGCACCATCGGCGTTCTTTGAGTTGTCGTATAGATTTTTCGTGCAAAATTGGCGAGCTACGCTTGAGACCATCCAGCATACGGAGCCCGCTCACACTGCCCAGGACTCGCAGCCTAGGGGTGTACAGTTGGGTTAGAGTCAGTGCTCGAGGCAAGGCTCGCAACGAGAATCAGCGGTAGCCCAAGATCGACCTTGCTTGGTCGCTGATGCTGCTCTGTGGCAAGTTGTCTTATTCGGGTGCCCACAGGATGCCTCGTGCGAACCTTCGGTTAGACCTTTTTTCTTTTTTTTTTTTCATCATCACTTTTACTTTCCAGCCCACTCGTAGGAGGTTTTACCCTCGACGATCTTCTGGACAAGCCGTGGTCACAGGTGTCGTCCCTTTAGTTTTTATCGCGCATAGGGTTCAGCATTCCCACTGCTCGTCGATTTTCATCGAATGTACACCTAACTCACGCTCTCGCGCTTTCCGCTTATCAATTTTATGCAAGAAAAAGTCCCTACGAGCATGCACTCGGTGAGACTCGAACTCACGAAATTGATCTTGATAGGCTCGCGGACCACCTACCAAGTCACCGGGGACGCCGGTATAGACGCCATCGGCGGCCGAAAGAGGCATTCGCTTACCCTACTCCCAGCTAAAGGAAGCTAGCCAACGAATGGGTGGTGCTTATTCTGAAGGAAGTACGAGCGCACCGCGAGTCCGTCCGTCAGTCTCGGTGCCTGACGCAGCGGCTCTACTTTCGACAATTTTCGATATGTTTCGGAGCTGCACAGCAACAAGCAAGTACAAGCAATAAAATACGAGTACTAGGTACAAGGCGCTTCGTGTAGCGGGCGGTTCGGCCCGCTACGCTCGCTCACGAGGAATAATGGAACGGCACAGATGGTAAAAAATAGATAAGTGCAAACAGGCGACGAGCTCCATCCTCCGTCCAGGAAAACAAACCGGACGCCGCATGCATGTACTATTAATACATACTTTTTTCGATATTATGTACGAAAGAGAAGGCACGGCACGGCACAACACTGCAAAAATCAACAAAAACGAAAACGAAAAATTGAAGAACAAAAACAAGCCCTGACCCCTCCGATGTAATTAGTTCCCGCCTAATCGGAACGCCTTGCGCCGGCGGTCAAAATATAAACGCGAACAGCAGAGCTTCTCTCAGCCTTGTACGCTGCCCGCCCCCCCTCCCGCGACCACCTCACCACCGATTCGGTCGGGGTACGGCTTTCCTCCCTCTCCGCCCCAGTGAGCCCCGTCGCCCACCTCGCGTGAAGCCCTCGTTCGCCAGCTCAACAACGTTGGTGCTAGTCTGCCGAGCTCTCTCGAGCTCTCTCTGAGCTTTAGCTTGTCCGAAAGAAGAAATACCGCTTGAAGTTGTTTTTTGCACACCGAAGCGACGCTTATATACTCGTACATATTACAAGGTTCCCCTTCGGGATGTCGTTGACTTGAAATACCGAGGGTCTCGCAAGTTGAGAAGAGGGAACGTCATCACGATCAGGCGTCCCTACCGGTATTTAAGTGCTGCTGTTGTGCATGTACTGGTAGTGTGTATACCTAGTGGTACTGCTGCGTGGCAGAATGAGGTTCGACAACGTGTGCTTGATTTGAATATTGAAGGTGGAAATGTGAACTTGAGGTGTCTCCTGGTGAACACTGCACACACGTACGAACACAAAATGAAGCACCGTGGCTGTCACAAAGGCCATTGTGTGAAGCGCTGGTGCTGGTGTACTGCTGTTGTACCGCTGCTGCTAGCGTTGTGTGAACCATGGCTGCGTGGTTGCTTTTGAGTCCCGTGGGAGGGTGCGTTCCAGTTGCCGTCCTACCTCCCTGCGCAGCATTCAAATAATTGCCCCTGGTACGTGTGTTCACACGGCAAACCCACGCACACACTACTGCACCGTCCGCGGCTATCACAAAAGCAACAGCTGGATTTACGACTGCTGTTGTTCCGTGGCTGCCGCACAGCAGCGGGCTTCAGGGACAGTGTAATCAGACATGATACAAGAGCGGAAGCAGCCAGCAACAGAGTTAAGTATCAAATTGTGGGGTTTCCACTGTCCTACTTGGCTGGAAGGTGGGCAGAACGTCTCATCGTAATTAGTTGCCACATTTAGCGACTTTGAACGCCCAGAGCGTGCGACACGGGGCCCGGCCGGGAGCCACACCTGCGCCGTGGTGTACACGCGAGCCCCCTGCGTGCCCGACCAGACTACGCACGTGCCCTGTGCGATACCAGGAATGTCCATGGCTAGGCTAATTGCCCGGTGCTTATAGTTGTACTCCGTGCCTGGTGTGAGCCGGAGGGTTTGTAGAAACATGTGGGGTTTCCATGGACCTGCTTGGCTCTAGCAGGTCGGAATGGCTCACCGGTGTTATTTGCCAGAATTCGAGACTTTCAAGGCCCAGAGCACGCGCCACGGAGCCCGGCCAGGAGCCACACTTGCGCCGTGGTGTACACACGAGCCCCCTGTGTGTCCCCAACCCAAAAGCGCGAGAAAAAACCTGCGACCGGAGAAAAGTAAAAGTGTTGCGGAAAAAGAGTCAATTTGGTACATAGTAATACAAGGTTCCCGTTCGGGATGTCGTTGACTTGAGATCCCGGGGGTATTGCAAGTTGAAAAGGGGGGAGCAGGATCATCGTCAGGCATTCCTATGCACGCCCGAGTACTGCTGTAATACTGCTGTTTGACAGGACGAGGCTCTACGATGTGTGCTGTGTTTTCAAATTGTACTGCTGTATGTCCTGGTGAACACTACACACACATATATACGAACTTTGCTGTTGTACTGCTGCTGCTGTTGCAGTGAACCGTGGCTGCGCGGCTGCTTTCGAAATACCGAAATACTGAGGAAGTGTGAGTTCGTACTAATCATCGTTCTGCCCCCTGCGCAGCATCCAATAATGGCACCTTGAGATTATGTGTGTGTTCGTTCCTACTTCCTAGGTCGACAGAAATCACGGCCCACACACGCACACACACAAAATGCGCCGCCCGTGGCCGTCACAAACGGAAGAGCTTGATGGGCGACTGTTGCTGTTCCGCGGCTGCCCTGCCTCATGGTAGAGAGCTCGAGGGACGGTGTGATCAGGCATGATACAGCAGCAGCCACAACTCTTGAAATGGTGGGGTTTACGTTGTCCTGCTTGGCTCTCTCTGTCGGAATGACTCCTTGAAATGGTGGGGTTTACATTGTCCTGCTTGGCTCTCTCTGTCGGAATGACTCCCTGTGGTTGTTTGCCAGAATTCACGACGTTGAATGAGCACGCGCCACGGTGCCAACCGCGGCTCGCCTTTGCGCCGTGGTGTACACGCAGGTTCCCTGCGTGCCATGCAGCCGAGTGTGCGAGAGAAAGGCCCGCGGCCGGAGGAGACAAGTAGAAGTACTTCGCAAAAAACGTCAATTTGGTACATGGTAGAATGTTCAACTCAACATCAGTAGGCCAGACAGAGCCCACTTATTATTTCCTCTTGTCTCGATGCACACGCGACGCCTAGTCACGAAAACGGCGACCGCGCTCCTTCGACCCCCCCCCTCTACCCGCCAGCGCCCGCTGAAACCCGCGTTAGCGCCGCGCTCGCCCGTGTTGCCGTGCTCTGGGTACACACGCACGCACACACAACAAAAATAAAATGGCTCTCGCCGGCAAATAATAGAAGGAGGCGGTGTTCATGTAGGAGCTTTGAGATGCCAGGGATGTGCCAACCGAGCCCTCTCAGGAAGAAGAGAAAGATAAGCAAGTCCATGTATTGTTCGTACTCGTATTCATGTACAAGTGCTTCGCCCAGCGGGTGGTTCCGCTCGCTCACGAGGAAGAATGGAACGGAACAGACGGCCCAAACAATTCGGTGCAAACAGGTGACTTGCAAATGCCAAGAGCTCCATGCTCCATCCAGGAAAACAACCCGAACGCCGCATGCATATACGTACGTACATACCCCAGGTAGGGTTCTTATTTTCTTCTTTTGATATGTGCGTAAGAGAAAGCACAGCACGGCACAGCAACACCGCAAAAACATTGAAGAAAATAAAAATGGAAATGTCAGAAAGAAAGAAAAATCCCCGTCCCCTCTGATGTCATTATTTTCCGCCTGTCATTGGCACACGTTGGGCCGGTGAAAAAAAATTTGAACAGCAGGCCTTCTCTCAGCATTGTACGGCTGCCGCCCCTCTCGTGACCACCTCGCCACCGATTCGGTCCGGGTAGAGCTTTCCTCCCTCTCTGCCCCAGTGAACCCCGTCGCGCGCCTCGCGTGAAGCCCGATGCTCATCGTGGTCCTCGTTCTCGCCAGCTCGATAGTGTTGGTGCTCAGACTGTGAAGCTCGCTCTGTGAATCCATCTTGGTCTCAAAAACAAGCACCGCTTGGATTTTATTTTGCAATCCCGAATGACCCTAATAGACTGATACATGTTGTATCCAACCCCACACCAGGAGGCAGACAGAGCCCATTCATGCTTCTCTCGTGTCTCGAGGCGCACGCGACGGCTAGCCACAAAAACAGCGACCGCGTTCCTTCCAACCCCCCCTCGACCCGCCAGCGCCCGCTGACACCCGCGACGGCGCCGGGCTCGCCCGCGGTGCCGTGTTCTGGTTAGACGCATGCACACAAAACACGGAAGTAAAGAGAGGGGGAAAAAGGCTCTCGCCCGCAAGTAGTAGAAGGAGGCGGTGTTCAAGTAGGAGCTCTGAGATGCCAGGGATGTACCAACCGAGCACGCTCAGCGAGAAAGATATATGCAAGTCTGTACGTGCGATCTCCTTGTTTTCAACACATGTCTTACCTTTGGTAGCGTGTGCAGCAGAACTGCGAGATGAATACACGTGGTAAGCAAAATGTATCGCACGAGTACTCATGCTCGAGCTCGAACTCGCGCAACAGTCTCATGTACTGGTACGTACGAGTAGAGGGTACGAGAGTACAATATCCCTCCCGGTAGTCTCCCTACCGTGCCTCGTATGGTTCTGAGGGTGTGGCGGTGTTGGCGTGGCAGCAGTTGCCCCGGTATAGCTACACACACGGGTTCAGCAGCGTATTTGTGTGCTCACCACTTGCATGCATACCTATTCCTGGCAATATTCACGCTGTGGGGACCGCTCTTTGCTTTCCTCGAGACTTAGTACGCCATTTTTGTAAATCTCAGCGGATTTATCACGTGAGTTTTACGAAGACCAACAACAACAAAGAGAGAAAAATATGTGCCCTGTTCCATACGTACCCGAATTGCTCTCTTAGCTGTCCTGAACAAACCAGAATAGAAGATGGGCGGCACTGATTACATTTGCACGTGCTTCACAAATACGGGGTTAGAAAATCAGATCGAAATTCGCAAAATTAAGCGCAGCATGGCAGTAGTATCATCTGTTCTCGTTTCTACTTGTTTTATACATATGTAAGGGAATCGTTTGTTGGCCATATATCTTGGTGGGTGACGAATTGAGGTCTGCATCTGATATGGATCGTCTCTTTGTGCGTTTACCACTGTCTACGCCAAATATCACCTTGGTTGGACCTGTCACACACGGATTTTATTTGTCAAAATGTCGGAAAAAAAAAAAAAAAACATGGTACTTGTGAGTTTTTTTAATATCTCGGCGCCACGACTCGGACTCTGAATATTTCGACGGGCATGTACACAAATCTGTCGCGCTCAGTGCTTCCAAGTTTCGAGTCCTAACTTGCAAAAACAGCGGCGCTACAGCCTGCCTATACATTTTCCGCTTCTAGGCTGGCCCAGGTCGTACGTACGTACCTGGTGCGTTTTTTTTTTTTTTTTTTTTTTTTTGTGCTTTGGAGATTTTATTTTTGCAAGTCACGTCCAAACCCAACCACAACCGACGGTTACCCCCACTACATGAAACCGGGCGGGGCTTCGCCGCGCGCTTGCGATGTCCTGAAAAAAATGAAGGGAACACCTCAAGTTCGTAAAACCATGATTGCGTTGGTATGTTTAGAGGTTTGAAAACGCGGTGAAAACTGGCATGTATATAAGATTGTAGGAGGTCACGGCGGACGGTGACCTAGAGACGCAAAACGATCAGATCGTCGTCGTACGTGCGAGCACTGGCTGATATTCTAATCAATAAATTACTTGAACAGCCCCTCTCCGAGAATGCAAAGACTTGACGCCATAATGGCAAATATTATCAGGGACCGGGAACCGATATGATAATAATCTGCAGTTTGTTGTAGAGAAAACTAGGCGCCATGGTTCATGTTATTTGGCTGAGTACGTATCGGTAGCACGTAGTCACTTCGACAGCAGCAGTGGGCACTGTTTGGTTGATCGCGCTTGTGGGAGTACCAAGTGGATATCTCACGGAACGGTGCTGGCAGACTGGTAGAACACGCGAACAGACAGGGCCCGTGGCTTGCACCTGGACAGCGATCGCTCGCTGGGCCAGGAATTCGTGAATTCTGGATCAGGTACTTCGTGAATTCTGTTTCAACATCGGAAGCGGAGCGGAAGTGGAGGGCTTCATACGTGGCACAGGCAGCGAGCGCGGAAGCGTGGGCGCCGTGCATCGCATCGACCGGTATGCTTTTTGTTTGCAGAGACGGGTAGTTATTTGTCTCCTAAACCACGACGTTTACGGGCCGAGAGCGTGTGCGTTTGGAAATGGCTTGATCGAGTTGTATTGCATGTATATGTGCAAAAACAAAAAGCGGGGGAATAACAACGATTGAACCTCCTAATCGAGCACATCCAAGTGAAAATCGCGGCAACGAGATATCATCGGACCATCTTGAGCGAAGGCAGATATATTATGATACTCGAGAGCAGATATACTGCGATACTCGAAGGCAGAGATATTACGATACTCGTAATCGAGAGAGGGATCGCGTACGGTGAATTCTGGGGCAGTCTGGGCGTGTATTTCGAGTATTTATAGCACAGCTAATGATGTCATTTGTATCACTTGTACAGTTCAACAGGTTTTGGGTGTGAAAAATATATCGTACATGGTATGTATCGACCACAAGGACCTGCACGGACAGAAAGATGCGTTGATTCGCCATTGGTGAACCGTGAGCGACACTATCGCCATTCGATCACACGTTACGGCAGGGGAGGCAATTAATCACAGCAGCAGGCGGTTAGCGTGTCAACTGAATATTCTTGCTGTGGTATACATGCCTATCGCGTACTCGATGGGGCGCAGACTTTTTAATGTATTCTGTAGTTGACCACTAAAAAAATCACTGCACATTGCTGCTGTAAGGTGAATAGTGATATCATACCTATTCCGCAATTGGGTTCTTACGCTGCGGCAAGGCGATGCTAAAAATTGCAGGTGTGAGAAGGTGAACCGTGATATCATGCCTAATGCAATTGGGTGCCGAACGTTGCGGCAAGGCGACGCTAAACTTGCACGCGTAAGGTATCGCTCATGCAGAACAATTGGGGCTTCTTGCCGGTACATATCGCGCTTGGCGGTAGGGCGCGGAATACATTCAGATTGACGTGGATATGCACGATATGACAATGTGGCATAATAAATGAGTGATTCCCCACGCGGACTGCTGGGTGAGAGGTAATCTTCATGGCCAAACGAGCGTCTCGAGGGAGCATATTGCGCTTTACGGTGGGGAGCATATTAAGTTCAGATTGGCGTGTACATACACGATATAATAATGTGGCATAATGCATGAGTGATTCCCCACGCGGAATGCTGGGTGAGATAATCTTCACAGCCAAACGATCGACTCGGTTCAGCGTAAATACAAGTATGTAATATGGCAAAATTGAATGAGTGATCCCCCACGCGGAATGCTGGGTGAGAGATAATCTTCACAGCCAAACGATCGACTCGGTTCAGCGTAAATACAAGTATGTAATATGGCGCATTGAATGAGTGACCCCCCATGCGGAATGCTGGATAAGAGATAATATTTACAACCCAACGCTCGAGAGGTCTTGAGCGCGGATACGTGTAGATAAGAAAGGTCTTGAGCATAGATACGTGTAGATAGTTGATTTTGCAGAATATAATATTGACGCTCGAGAGTTGTTGAGCGCGAATACAAGTATGTAAAATGGCGCAATGAATGAGTGACTCCCCCGACGAATTATTGGGTGAGAGATAATCTTCACAGCCGAAACGCCCGAGATGTCTTGAGCGTGGATACCTGTATATAATCGCCGCAACGCAGATACGTAGTGAGTGCAAATACAAGTATGTAAAATGGCGCAATGAATGAGTGACTCCCCAGACGAATTATTGTGCGGGAGATAATCTTCACGGCCAAAACGCACGAGATGTCCTGAGCGCGATTATTATTTATAGTCGCCGCAAGGCAGATATTGAGCGCGAATACAAGTATATAAATGGCGCAATGGACGAGTGACTCCCGAGACGAATTGTTGAATGAGAGAGAATAATCACAGCCCAAACGCCCGAGTTGTCTTGAGCCAGGATACTTGTACGTAGTCGCTCTTGGCAGATATTGTTATGTCTTGCTAGGTGGAAGCGAGTGGCACAATTTGCTATTTCGCTCACACGTCGCGGCAGGGCGGCGATAATTTACAGCGTTAAAACGCGACAACTGTATAGTGAGACTGGTTACCTCTCGTGTGTACGCGATGGGGCGCTGTGTATTTAGAATGATCGCATTTTTGTCTGCTGAACAGCAGTACGTAGGATTATATAGCACGGTAGTGCTTGGTATGTTCGTATGCTATTACGGTCATTGAAAAGAGGCTGTGCAATGTCACTGGGTAGCCTTGCTGGTACCTATCATGCGATCGTGATGGGAGCGCAGACTATTGCTGTTTGCGAGGGCGTGTGCGTTTGGAAATGGCTGAAGCGAGTTGTGTTGTGTGCAAAAACAAAAAGCGGGCGAACAGCAACGTGAACTTCGTGATCAAGCACAAGCAAATCACAAATCGCAGCAACGAGATATCACCGGATGTTTTGCCTTGAGCGACGGCAGAGACACTACGATACTCGTAATCGAGAGAGTGATCGCGTCCGGGGATACTCTCGGGCGGTCTGGGCGTGGATACGCCGTGATTTTTCGAGTAGTATGGCACAATGAATGTTGAGCTTATCAAGTATTATGGCACGGTGAAGGATGATCTTATCACCTGGAGCAGTTATGAGGTTTTCGTGTCTAAAGATACTTGTTCATATCGTGCTGGTATGTGTCGACCACAAGGACCTGCAAGGACAGAAAAATGAGTTGGATCGCTGTTGCTGAACCGTGAGTGACATTATCGCAATTCGATCGCACGTTGCGGCAGGGCGAGAAAAGTAATCACAGCAGGAGGCGGTTGGTGTGTCAACTGAATATTCTTGCTGTGGTATATATATATATATATATATATACCTGTCGCGTCCACGATGGGGGCGCAGACTATTAATATATCTGTAGTTCATCACAAAAGTCGATTTACGTTGCTGCTGTAGGGCGAATCGTGATATCACACCTATTTCTGCTATTGGGTTCACACGTTGCGGCATGGCGACGCAAAATAAAGGAATGTACCGGTAGCTAAAATGAAATGATGTGGGGAATGGAAATTAGGAAACAACGGGCAGAGAAGTGTATGAGGGATACTATTGATTTCCGGAAGGATATTCGGTTTATATAGGAACGGCATCTACGCTATATTGTCGGAAGGCAAGCATAATAATAATAATAATAATAAATAATAATAATAATAATAATAATAATAATAATAATAATAATAATAATAATAATAAATAATAATAATAACAATAATAATAAATAATAATAATAACAACAATAATAATAATAATAATAATAATAATAATAATAATAATAATAATAATAATAATAATAATAATAATAATAATAATAATAATAATAATAATAAAAAAAAAAATAAAAAAATAAAATAAATAAAAAATACGGGTAAGATGCCGCTCACGCAAACCCATTGAAGAGTCCTGGCGGTACCTATCGCGATTCTCGGGGGGGCGGACAAAAAAACATCATGATGACATGCACGATGTACCAATTTGTGGCATGGTGAACGAGTGATTCCCCACGCGGATTGCTGGGTGAGAGATAGTCTCCACAGCCAAATGACCGACTCGAGGGGACATATCGCGCTGCGCGGTGGATCGCAGAATAAAAAAATTCATACCTGGTATTGACGTGGATATGCACGACATAACAATGTGGCATAGTGAACGAGTGATTCCCCTCGCGAACTGCTGGGTGAAAGATAGTCTTCACAGCCAAATGATCGACTCGAGGGGATTCATCGCGCTTCGCAGTGGGGCGCAGATTAACTTCATATTGACGTGTACATGCACGAAATAAGAATGTGGCATAATGAACGAGTGGCTCCATGAGCGGACTGCTGGGTGACTGATAATCTTCACAGCAAAAAAAAAATCGACTCGAAGGGTCTTGAGCGCAAATTCAAGTATGTAGTAGAGCACAATGAATGAATGAGTCCCCGTGGACATTGTTGGGTGAGAGATAATCTTCACAGCCAAACGCTCGAGAGATCTTGAGCGCCGATACTTGTAGATAGTCGACCGCTTTCAAGGCCAGAAATTGCGTCTTGTTGGGTGAAAGTGAGCGGTATAATCAACAGATTGCGGCAGGGCAAAAATTAAGCCATAGCGCAAAGATGTGACTGGCTATAGTGCACTGTATGTTGTGGCTGGTTACCTCTGGTGCGGTCGCGATGGAGCGCAAAAATGTTTGAGAAAAACATTGTTTTTGCTGCTGCACAGCAGTACATACACTTTCAATTTTAAAAGCTGTGCAGCGTCACTGAATTTGCTGGTACCTCTCACGCGGTCGTGATGGGGCGCAGATTATTGGTAGGTGCACATTGCTTCCTAACGGAACAGCACAATAAAAATTGTCATCCGTCAGAACATGTGATCAGGCATATAGTGAAATTCAGCCTGTATATCACCGGACAGGTACATGCATACATGTGATCTCGACGTCGCGGTAAGACGACGATGAAATACAGCAGTACTATTGCGGTTTCACGAAATGGTTGAGCTGTGTCAGCAATTCTGTGAATAGGGTAAAAAGCAAGCATTCTTGCTGATATCCCTTGCGTGGTTGTAGTGGGAACTAAAAATAAATATATAAATTATTTGAAACCACGTAACTTTCTCGCTGAAACACCAGCTCGTGAACAAGGCAGTGTTAACAATCGATCAATTCGACGGCGAAGCAAAGAGGTACATACACGACTATGATATGCGCGGGTGCCCATGTTGGCTGATTAAGCGGAATTACCCAAGAGTGCGTTCACTCCCGCGTATACAGCGCTGGCGATCCACCCATTGATCCCACAGACGAAGTTATGGCCGCCATGTACAATGTGCACTCACTATGAATTCTGGTTTCGCATCACGTTCGCGGGGGACAACTTTTCTCGAAAGTTTAATTTCGACTCAAGGACACGTTGCGGCCCGAGACGACCACGACGAGCGGCAAGTCGGGTGGAACGGGCAGCAGGTCGGGTGGTAAGAGTAGCAACGCAGGCCAACGTTCAGTACGTCAAGCTGAATACACTGTGATAATGTCACACGGCGAAGCTAACCACCAAGCCATTCAAATGCTGGTCCACAAGGCAAGTATACAGGATTGGTCGACAGAGGGTCATGCCGCAGTTCTCTCCGCTAGATTCAACTGGCACGAGCCGCCGGGGATCAACGATGTGCTAGGATCGGTGCTTCCCACCTGGGCGAAGGTTGGCGCCTACATTGACACCGGTAGGCTGTCGCACGTCGATATTCACAAAGACCGGTCGCACCTCGCGAAAAAGGAGAGCGCACTGTTAAACGTCCACGCAGGGACGAAGACTCCGCCCAGCTGCCGTGATCGGTTGGGTCTCACTGCGGGGAGGCTCTGCTATTGAATCAATTTTCATCTTCGACGCTGGTATCGAGCTGTCGATCCAGTCGCCGTTGATCAAGAGTGTATTGCAAGGTATCTCGCGATCGCTTAGAATGGCGAGAACACGCCCACGGGTTTGGCTACCTATTCCGTGAGATTCGTCGAACTCATACCTTCCTTGGGTTTGGGGATAGAGTGCTTTGGCTATGTTTGGGGCATGAGGTATTTTTTTTCTTCGCTAGGTCAGATAAGGTATTGCTCATGGCTCAGGTGTGGTACACCCCGCACATTGTCTGACGTGAAGTGATGTTGTTTTATTTTCTGGCATCAGTCAGTCAGGGCGTCTTTAATGGAGTGGTGCCGACCATGTTGAGCTGCGATTCTGCGACCATAAAAGTGACCAGATACATGTTGGTAGCGGCGTTGTACGTACACGGAGCGAGGTTCGGGGCCCGTGTTCGGAGCTGGGTTAGGGTGGCGGAGCCGTTGCTTTTACGGTAGTACTACTGTTATGCCATGCAGCGCTACCTAAACACGCGCCGCTCGCCTCATGCCGTTCACGGGGGCAAGTAGGAGCGTGGACTTATGGTCAGGCGTTGAGAGTGCTGAGAGGTAGTTAAAAAGTCGGGCGTAACCCGAAGCGTATGCCCTCCACTCGCTTGAGGATAGGAAGTGCTTCGACGCTTGCGGATGGAGGTGAATTGTCGGAAATGAATATAAGTACACTTGGGATAATTCTCGTAAACTAGTAACTGGCAAGGGTTCGCGAAGACAGCCATGTCAAGATACTGTATGGGGTAAACTGTACAAGTCTCGGAAGAGCCTCGGTTGTTGGAAGAGTACAATGGTGTTGGACCATTGGGTGTCTCAGTCATCCGAGAGTTCGTACAGTATAACCCAGACAGTGAAGGGAGGGAGATGCGTTTATAAGCAATGACATGTGGGTATGACACCGAGTTGGATAATGCGGTAGACATGTTAGCCAGCTGCTTTCCCTTCCAAGCCACAGAATATGATAATAAGCAACGCGATTTGAAAGATATACCTGGTATACAACAAAGGAAAATATTATGAGGGATCTGGAACCGATATGGTATTGATGAGGCGCGCGAAGCCCGCAGCGCGAGCCTTTTTTTCTTGGATTTTTCCAAGAAAAAAAAGCCTCTTCATAACGGCTCGGATACGAGGGTAGGGGTAGGGTGCCTTGCTTTGAGTTTCTTTGTATGTGTGTGGGTGTGTGTGATTCAACTTTTTTTTCGGCCACGTTTGACCACCGCGCTCAACGCACACGGCACCAATTCCAGTCCCGGCGGGCTCTGTGCACGCACACACACAAACGAAACCTTCTCGTGCTGGTGCGGTGGTAAGTCGTTCACTGTTGGTCGAGCTAGGTGCGGCAACGTGTGTAGGCACATGTTTGTGCTGGGCCATGTTGAAAAAACACAGAACCAACCACACATTCTAACGGTTTTTGCTTTTTGAGGTCTACCTAACGAAACCCAGCTCTACGAGTACTCGTAGGCAGACTGTGCCTGTCCACAGCAACGAGCGTTCGGGCCATGTCCCCGAGACATGCTGCAGGCCCATCTCCTACTGATGAGGGGACGGAGAAGCAGGAGAAGATCTGCTGTAGTTGTCGTACAGCAGTAGTATTAATAGTAGTGGTGGCACTGCTAGAAGCTCTGTTGGACACACGTCACTGACAGGTTGTAGATTTTTCGTCTTCAAATTATGAGTTCGGAACCAGGAAACACATGTACGAAGGGTTCACACACAAGCCGAGCGTACAGCGGCACTGACCCTGACCTCGTGTGTCCTACTGCTACTGCTGCTGCTGTTTTGCTGCTTGAGAAGCTCTGCTGTAGATGTCGTACTTCAGTAGTAGCGGTGGCACCTGCTACCTGCTACGAGAAGTTCTCTCTCGGACAAAGCATGTTGGGTGCAGATTTTTCGCCTTGAAATTATTATGCCGAATTTCGAGTTCAAAACCAACACAGGACAAAATCGAGTACGTGCACAAAGTGTTCAAGGGTTAGATTGACAAGCCGAGCGTACAGCGACGCTGACCCTGGCCTCGTGCGTCCTACTGCTGCTGCTGTTTTGCTGCTGGAGAAACACTGCTGTTGTAGATGTCGTACTTCAGTAGTAGTAGCGGTGGCACCTGCTACCTGCTACGATAAGTTCTCTCTCTTGGACAGAGCATGTCGGGTGCAGATTCTTCGTCTTCAAATCACGCCGAATTTCGAGTTCGGAACCAACACAGGACAAATTCGAGTACGTGTACAAGGTCCAAGGGTTAGATTGACAAACCGAGCGTACAGCATCGCTGACCCTGGCCTCGTGCGTCCTACTGCTACTGCTGCTGCTGTTTTGTTGCTGGAGAAACACTGCTGCTGTAGATGTCGTACATCAGTACAAGCAAGTAGTGGTGGCACCTGCTACGAGAAAGAAGCTCTTTCTGTTGGACAAACATTTCAGATGCAGATTTTTCGTCTTCAAATTATGCTGAATTTTCAACCCGAAAAGACTGTTGGATAAAACATGTCAGGTGTGTGTTTGTGCTTGTTCTTTCTACCCGTCGGCATCCAGCACACCAGTGTCCGTGCCGATTGTTGAATCCCCGAGAAATCCGATACGAATACAAGTTCTTTGGTCGCAGCAGTGCATATTTTTCGTCTTATTATGCCGAATTTCGAGGTGGAAACCAGGATACACACGACAAAATCCAGTGTTGGTGTGTGCGTACTGCTGTGTTTTTCACTGTGTTTTTCATACATCAAGAGCAGAAAAGGCCAAGACTTTTACGATATTGAGATTCACCAACGACGGCGTATACAAGTAGGTAGTAGGTAGTAGATGTTCGTTCGTGTTGGTTCAGCACAAAACAGAATAATCCGTATTCGCCCAGCATGATGCATCGCAGATATGACTACTGCAGGTATTACTGTGGTCGCGCCTCATTACCACCAATTACTAGTAATCTGCAGTTTTTGTTGTAGAGAGAATTAGGCGTTATGGTTCATATTCTTTCGCTGGGTACGTATCAGTAGTACGTAGTCACTTCGACAGCAGCAGCGGGCACGGTTCGGTTGATCGCGCTTGTTGGAGTAGCATGAGGATACCGCATGGAACGGTGCTGGCAGACTGGTAGAACACGCGAACAGACAGGGCCCGTGGCTTGCACCTGGACAGCGGTCGCTCGCTGGGCCATGAATTCGTGAATTCTCCCGCCCACCCACCCTTTTTCTTTCGATGGTGAGGGGATGGAGAAATTTACGAAGGTCTAAATGGGTAATTTCTCGGTTGATATCGTATAGCCGAGTGTATATCTACTTACTTTCTTTTATTTTTTTCAGTGGCATGCAGAGGTTTATACCATGGAATATGATTTTCTTCGAGGAGTACAATGGTGTTGGACCATTGGGTGTCTCAGTCACCCAGACTGAAGGGAGGGAGATGCGTTTATGAACAAAGGCATGTGGGTATGACACCGAGTTGGATAATGCGGTAGACATGTCAGCCAGCTGCTCTCCCTTCCAAGCCACATAAAATGATAATAAACAACGCAATTCGAAAGATATATACAACAAAACCTCGTTTTAAAATGAATAATTGCGCATGATGCGTTGTACGAATGGCGTGCGCATAGCTGGCACCGGTAAATATTCTATGTTTGATATAATGTTGACTTTCGTTTTTGAGTTGTGTAACGTTCTGGATATGCAATACGTCAGTATTTTTTATTTTGAAGAGAACCCACTATATACTGCTCTGCTGTAGCATACCAGGTACGTATTCTATACCTGGTAGACTACTGCTGTAGTACGTAGACTAGTTGACTTCTGTTGCCTGGATTGCAGTGTTGTGCATCTTGTGTAGAAACCGAAAATCGGAACATCCTTTTTTTTCTGAAGGTGAACAGCTGAACAATTGAGAGTTTCGGGGAAAAAAAACACCAAAAAAAGCGCTCAGGAAGTCTCTCCGCATAAAAGACGTTGACGGCTATTTTTTTCCCTGGGCGGATTCTTTTTTCCAGATGCTCAGGGTTACGGGCTGCAAAACAGGGTTTTACCCTGAGCAAAGAAGCTGCTCGGGGTAATGGTCATGGCACAGAACACAGGTAGTAAAGGATGCCTGTACCGTCACACAAGCAGCCCGGGACTGACGATGACTCGCCGCCATAGCTTAGGGAGACAAGGCGTGCCATCTCCTCGAACCGGTCGTCGTTTGGTTCGTGATTTTGGCGGCGAGAAGTACAGAGTAGATTCGGCAATCTCAGCAGGCAAGGAGGTGGAGCATGCATCATCTATCTTCAGAAAAAATGAAGACAATCGACCTAGCAACCTCACGCCTCGTGACGGTGAGGAGGGCGGTGATGGCGTAGAAGGTACGCGAGGCGGACGACCACTCGCCAAAGCGTTGGGGCAACCGGGCGCACCACCTCCTCCACCAGTAGGCGGTTGGTTGTGATGGTGCTACAAGTACTACTGCTGTAATCGCAGCAGGCGAGGCGAAGTGAGCAGGAGCAGCTCGATAAATAGAAGCACATCACGCTGCACACGAAAACAAAGACACGCAAGCTCGAGCTTTGTGGCGGCTTGGAGGACAGCGACGGTGGAGATCGTGTTATAGTGATGGAGGAGCGGGAGGGGCAGGTCGGGGCGAAAGGTGGTGGAACACGCGGCGGTCGACTGCGCGATGCTCGAAGCTTGCTGTGAAAAATGGGCAAGCCTGAACGCAGGTCCACGTCATTTTTATTCCTCCTCCCACCCTGAGATATTTTTTTTTTCAATTTTTCTAAACCCTGGAAGCACCAACCATGAGCACCTACCCTGAGCACCCCACCCCGAGTATTTTTTTATTTTTTTTTCCGAAACGCTCTAATATTTCTAAGTCGAAGGTATGTCGACAGTTTTGATGCTGCATGCCCTGGTTTTTAGGCTAAGTGGTTGCAAATCGATCCGTTTTAAAGCAGACTGGCGTACTCGAAGTCATGTTCAATTTTGGCATTAGGCTCAGGTGTTTTTCTTGCCCAGATTTTTTTCGAGCTTTTTTCATCATGGTTTTTGGAATCAAAGAACCGCTAAAACAAAATTATGGAAGCACTCAAGCATGTTGATCTGGAACGTTGCTTTCCTGTTATGGTGTTGCGGTTGACCATGATGCGCGATACGGTGTTCTCGAGAGTCGGAGTACCATTCTTACCAGTCCACCAGTCGGGACGAAGTTGCCGTGCCATCTCCCGTTATTTAACCTATTTTTTATTGCCATGGTGCTGCTACTGCAGGCGCTGCGGTTCACACGCTTGGGATGCTTGCTTCATCATGACGATGGTTCAATCAGTAGGGAACACGTATTCGTGGTCAGTGTATTGAAGAGTGTGCCGACAATTAATCATGGCACGTCGAGCGGGCGAGAGCGACAAACATCAATATCGTTAACTCCGCCATTGCCAATTCACTATTGTCGCTCGCTGTTTCTCAGGTGGAGGCTTCACGGACGTGCCTTCCAGTGCTGCTGTGGGGGAATGCAGATTGGCAGAGAGACCCCACCAATCGACGTCGAGCTTTTGCGGACGGGGGGTGGTTTGCCATCATGGTGCAGAACCTCTTTTTGACCGTACTTGGCTGACGTTGCTTTGAAGAGGTCCAAAGAGAAGCAAAGCAGGTTTTCCGCGGTAGACGGTACCGAGGCGCTGCTGCCTTCCAGAGAGACGAAAACAGAGCCGACTAGAGATGCATTATATTTCCGTGGTGTCTTTTCGAGAAGCCCCTTTTGGATCCACCTTCTCAATGACTGTGATTTAGCGGTATAGAGAAGACTGTCATGTCATTCCTGCTGGCAGTTGCGCTGGGATTCGCACTTCGGCTGGTGTATTTCTTGCGCAAGCAAGGCACTATTTTGTGAGTCTTGTTCCGTCGCCGAAAGTGCTCGAACGCGAGTTGGCAAAAAAATCGGCCAAAACCGTGTCAACATGCCCAAGCACCAGTGGTAACAGCAGCCTGCTCTGCTGTTGCAACGGCAGCTATGAGTTAAATTGACGCACGACACTAAAACTGAACGTGGGAGTGTGTTTTACCAATCCGCCAAAACAAAACGACTACAGCAGTAGCAGTGGAAACGCTGAAGCCTCTGTGCGCGATAAAAACGAAGGCCAATACCGTGGGAGCGATAAGCGTGGCGTTCGGAACATCTTCGAATATCCTCGCAAGTTTTCGTCGGATACGCGACAAGTAGGTGAAGTACAGCATTATGGTGATCGGTTGCAGTGTGGTGAATTTGCATACAGAACCAGATCGATACCCCGTCCCGCTGTTGGATAAGTATATACTTTTTATTTTACTTGAACAACAGCGGGATGGGGCTTGTACCGGGTTTTATACGCAAATTCGCCACACCGCAGTCTTATCACCATACGGTACTTCATACTTTACCTGCTTGCAGCTTCTTTGCGTGCCCCTACAGTGTACCAGGTATCTATATAGAAGAAAACGGACACCTGTGCCCACGGCTTCTGCTACAGCCTGCTATACCTGGTAGTCCACAAGGCCGCTGAGGGTAACAACCTCGTAGGACTTGAGCTGCAAAGTAAAAAAGATGACTCGTAATATTCCAATGTAGAGCAGGGCAGGCGTTGCCCTGCTGTTCCCTAGGTGTTACCATTTGATACAACGTTGGACGGAGGTATGGAAATTTCAGGGATTGGTCGGGCTTAAAAAAGCGGCCTAAAAGCAGGAACGATACGTTCGCAAAGACGTCGGCCAGAAACAATAACATGTGCATTTGGGGTAAAAGCGAAAAAAGGCAGCAGCGATACAACGCTATACTGCAGAGGTCAGGTGCATTTTGGGTAGGAGTGAAAAATTGCAGCAGCGACACGAGAACTACTTACTGCAAACAAAAAGGTTGGCAGAGTACCATTGCCCAGTCATCGGGACTCGGTCGTTGACTCGCGAAAACCAGCCATTTTGAAGTACCGAGTCCAAGAGTACGTCAAAGTACTGAAACCACGGAGTTCTCGTGAGTCCAAGGACACGAGGAGCTGAAATGACTTGAGTCCTCGCGAGTCTCATGGGTACTAAGATTCAAAACATGAAACCAAAACATAATATTACAGTCGAATCGCGCAGATTTTCATGGCTTCGACGTGCCGTGAACGCACCCATACCAAATAAGACGCCGCAGTAATATTTCAATAAATGTTTTACCTGTCGACCCCCAGGGCGTGACTTGCCATCGATAGGCGCCCTTTGGCGGTGCCATTATTTCAGAAACAACCCAGTGGTAGTCGACTGCACATGCCGTTAGCACTTTTTTGGCTCGATATCTGGCGAGTAAACATGTGCCAATACGTAGGTAGTCTAATGAACTACTTGCGGTTACGACTCGACACAGCATTTTCGACAGTAGTTGCACCAATTGTGCTTCACTCCGCTAGTGAACCTTCGAGAATCGTCAACTACGCGGCCTCTGCATTGCTGTTCGAGCACTGCCACGACGAAGAGTCCAGGCAACGACAACGAAAACCTGAATCTCCGTACCAACGTCCCGACCCTCAACGAACTGTTACACTGATATTGTATCTATTAATAGGCGCTTTTCTTGTCAAATGCTACTCCGACGGTGCGCTCGGAATAGCGATGTCTTGTACGCCGACAACCAGAGCTGTTGCTCGAAGTCTGCTCGGCACGACTGTAAAGCTCGCACGGCCCCTGACGACGAAGTGCAAGAAAATACTCTGCACGCTACCAAGTCACACTCTAAATGTCACACTGGGCCGAGTCTCGACTGGCAGGGCAGTCGATGGTCTTGTCCACTGGAATCCCCACTTTGTTGATGTTGTTGTGAAGCGGTGTCTCATACCTACCAGGGGTACAGTGTATCATAGCGTGGATCGTTTCACGGCGGAGGATTAGGAGCAAACAAAGCGAGCATTACTGTACAAGTTTTGGACAAGCTCTGGCGCTTCCTGCGCATACATGAATACACCAGTTGTCGGAAACCTGCCTTTGTAACTATTAATAGCCAAGCGCGGATACGGTGAACTCAAAACGGGGACATGTACATATGCTGTGTTCGTCCCGACCAACAGAAACCGCGGCGATCACGACACGGGTGAAAACCACGCAGGAATATCTGCTGCAGCAATACCACCGCAAACCAGCAGATGGCAGAAAAAGTCGTTGTGATGGCATCCTTCAAGAAAAATCACGGCCGATTGCAACTCCTGAAAATCGAAGTGGTGCCCGTCGTGAACTTGCAAGAAAGGAATGGAAGAAAAAGTTGTTATGACATACCTCAAGTAAAATTGGCGATGACAACAAAGGGAATTATTTGGCACAAATCATGGAACTATGAGTGCCATAAAAAAAAGGTATTGAATTTGTATTGTGGAGTGGTCGCTCACGATCACTCATCATTTTCGTTCCCAAAACCTCGTGAGCAGAGGTGGGCACGAAAATATTTCTTGAGAGGTAGTACGAGTATGCCTAGGTCCACGCGGTCGACACCGACCCCAACGCCTCCGGCTCACGTGTTTTCCTTGTTTCTGGTGACCGACCTAACGTACTCAGACACCAACGCAACTCGTTATCAACAATTTCATGCTTACTGTAATGACACTCGTAGATTCGCCAGGATTTGCGTTGCCAGTGGTTGTGCAATCGTCATGTTTTCTTGACGACCCGCCTGGATGCACAGCATCGCTTCGACGTTTAGCTCAAAAAAAAAAAAAAAAACTTACCAAGGGTGCATGGTCCCGCCCCTGCGTGGAACCGATTTACCTCACCGTGGTATAGTAGGGGATACGACCTCTCGTTTACCCTGGGGTCGCAAATCCTGAGGCTCCCAGAGTCTAGGGGCTTGATGTTTAATGTTCAGTTTGGTAAGACTCTGGCTTCTAGCGAGGCGATCGTAGTGTTGGCAGACAGGAACTGCCCGGAGACGTGCGCGTGCCGGGCGGCTACGGCATACATCTCCACCGCGTAGCGGATTGGGTGGGATTTAACCACCGGGCATGTTTTCCCGTGGTTACGACGGAGGGTGGCCGGGGGTTCTCGGCGCTCTTCCGCAGCCCGAATGACCGCTTCCCCTGCAAGTCCATTTGCAGGAGGCAGGCCTGCCGAACCATATCACGATGCACTCCTTTCAAGTGGGGGGCTCCCTCACCAGATCCCTGGCCGGGACAGCGGTGGCCGAGATCATGAAGATAGGTGGCTAGAAGACGGAGTTAATAGCAAAGTACTACATCGGCGCTACTTCTAGTGGCCGGGTCCGGGGTGGCAAGAGAAAACGCGGCCATCGCTACGCGGACGCTAGCCGGCTTCCTCTGTCGCCCGAGTTTGAGACAGATTTCGCAGCATGTGCGAAGAAAGGGTTGAGGCAAGAGGAAGGAAGTTTGGGTGCGACAACTACGTATCCGACCAGTGGTCCATTACGATCACACAACAAAATACTATCCAACTACGCAACGAAGAATGGGCGAGACCACGGGTCGGCGCAGGAGGCCTCATCCAAAAATCCAATACCTACAGCAAATGATCCAGGACATCGAGACATAATACTACAGGAAAATCACGGCCGATTGCAACTCCTGGAAATCAAAGCGGTGCCCGTCGTGAACTTGCACGAAGGGAACAAAATGTGAAAAGGTTGTAAACGTAGCCGCTTTTCTCACCTTGCCACAGTAACGGCTACACCACCCCCACTGGCCAAAGGCTCCACTGTTTGAATAACGCCTTTGCCGAAGGTACGCTCTCCCACCAAAGTTGCCCGCCCATTTTCTCTGCGAAATTAAGGCCAGGTTCAAGAGGCGTGGGTGGGAGATACTGTAGACAGCCCCCATGCAAAAAATGAACACAAACGTCGTGTGTAACTGCAACGAGGCTGAAACACCCTGTTGATACATTATTTGAGCACGAAGTCGTTTAGCACGGAGTTGAGTGAGCCGCCCTTGAGTCGAGCTCGTACCTGACAGCCGCCGCGAATACTTCAGCCGCCGAAGCGGTGCCCTTGTCCACCAAGAGAGTAAGCGGTGGCCCTTGAGCAGCGGGTCCTGCTTCCACCGTTGTCCGCGCTTCCACTGAACCGTTTTTGCGGATTATAAAGACCACATCCTGAGGCAAACATTATACCGCAGATTCAACCACAAGGAACATATCTTACCAGGTACATGACTAGCCATACTTGACATTTTCGCATTTTCAAGATTAACAGCCCTCACTCTCATCAAGTGAAAAAAACACACACGTCTTATGGGAAAGCCTAGCTGGGAAACTCAGCACATGCGGTAGCACGTTTCAATACGAATATCCTGAAGCACAAGGTCAGCAAAGCCTAGCTGGGAAACTCAGCACATGCGGTAGCACGTTTCAATACGAATATCCTGAAGCACAAGGTCAGTTCGACAAAAATACCTGGTACGAAAGAAGCTTTACATCAGCCGCCGACGTGAAGTCAACAAAAGGCCATTGTTATCAAAGTTTTTTTTTGCCTCAAATTTCCTCGTTTTCCTAAAAAAAAAAGCGGAATTATTGATTTCCTAGTTTCTAAAATCAGGAAACAGAGAGCAAAAAATCAGGAACGCTTACGTAAATTTCCTGTTCAAGGTAAAAAAAAACACAAGAATTAGGAAAACTAAAGGAAAAAAACAGGAGAAAAACAATTTTTAGGACAAAACATTCAACAATAATACCTAACTGCCGATGGCCCCCAATTAAAACACCGCCAGATCCCGATATGGCAAGCAACTGCCGTACATTCAAACAGCCATATTAGACGTTATAGCACCTTTCCAGAATCCAGGAACAAGCCAGCGGTATCTATGCCGGCAGGTAGCAATCCCCCGACGTTACCCCTAAGGTCGACGACGAGTCGATTCACCCCCTTCGACTTGAAACGATCCATGGCAGCTTGCACGTCCCCAACCGTGTTTGAGCTGAACGACTTAATCCGAATAATCTGCGAGACGCAAGTGCGGTATGGATGGGGAGGTGAAGATATCGACATGTTCTTCAGACGCAAACGGACACGCAGAGCCCACGAACGGTGGGAACGGCTGAAGCGCTGCAATATTGATGTCGGCCTACCCGGTCAGCCGTCAAGTCAAGTCAAATTGCGCGGCTTCTGACGAGCCTGGACCATGAGATGGCGCGGAAACCTGACACCAAGTCAAAAGTCAATGTGATGCAAATGTATTGAGGCCATTGT
Organism: Macrocystis pyrifera; assembly: GCA_031763025.1. NCBI lineage: Eukaryota > Phaeophyceae > Laminariales > Laminariaceae > Macrocystis > Macrocystis pyrifera. The sequence goes on along the minus strand of JASSKH010000004.1, from coordinate 16,545,016 downwards.
AAGTTGTGGAAACACTTCAACTTTCGCTCACCCCTACATTGCGTCCATCGATCGAGGCTTCCTTTGAAACCACCCCTTCCACCTTGAATTTCCGTCTAGTCACGATCAGATCTAGCTTCTCTCCCTTGCCCACACTGGCGGCCCCACCACTCCCTCCGGTCGCCGCTGAAGCCCCCCGCTCCGCCACGATGCCGACCTTCGTGTTTTCTGTCCCCCTGAGCAATGCCGCCGCGTCGTCCGGGGTAAGACCCCGGCATTCGTCCCCGCTGATCTGCAACAGCAGATCCCCAGCCTGCACACAGGTTGTGGTATAGCATCGACAGGAAAGCGACGCACCAAGAAGATCGCGAGCAAGAAGATGTCGCACCGGATGGGAATATTAGCTGGACCTTTGAAGCACGGGAATGGTAAGGACAGTCAGACCCCCACGACGGCGCACTTTTGTACCATTTGGTCGACGCAGTGTGCGGCACCCCTTTTATACTGGCGTCAACAAACATGGGCATTAACTTCTATTTTTTCAGGAGCTCAACTACCGTCAGCGCAAGCCAGATACACGTATGGTGCAGAGAGAACGCGGTGTTGCCCTACTTTGGCCATTCAACGCTCGCCAGCGTACAAAACCGCAACAAGGTCAAAGAACACGATTTGAGAGTAACGCGGCATGTTTTACCTGGAGGCCGGCCTCTGCTGCTGGAGTCCCTTTCTCAATGCCAACCACGAGCGGCAGATCTCGATCGTTATCGAAGGAGAGCGACACTCCCACTCCCGCCACATCGCCAGAGGAGGACTGAGATCGTTTCGTTTCGCAACAGCAGTGTGGAGCCGGCGCGACAGTAAAGGGGAGCGGGCAGTGTACACGTTTCAGCAACACTTCGGAAGGGTGTTGAATAGTACACACCGATATTTCACTGTTCAGGGGCGATGCATAAAACCAAGTATACCATGTCCTATCATATCATACCCAAGGAATACTGTCACGAGTTGGCACACGATTTTTTTAATGCGTCCATGTCAATGGCACGTTATGGGTGCTTGGAGGTGCTTGATACATACCCCTCCCCTAAAAATTGTTGTTTGGTACCAGGTACATTTGTAGCGGGTGGAAGTTTGGGGGCGCTTACTGTACGGGCGTTAACGCCAAACGCGGCAAAAAGACTCAGCATCCGACACAACAGATACCCTGGACGGACGCTTTTCCAGAATATAGTCCGGTCTATCTTACCACGCGGCCCCGCAGCAACCCTACCTGGACGATTGTGGCGTACTTGGCAGGTGGGAGGTACCTCGTGTATCGATCACCCAGGGACGCCAGCACCTTAGCCAGCGAAGAGTTCAGCTCTGCCTCCGTCAGGCCCTTGGCGGCGTCCTGCGGGGAGAATAATGAGGCAACGAAAGGCGCTTATAGGAAAAGTGGCCGAGGATCGATGCCGCAATGCATTCACACGAAAGACATTGGAGGCGATAGATGTGTACGGGAGCGACTGAATCGGCGTGGCGGATGAAGTCGCAAGTTAGCCAGAAACCATTGATGAAACATATTACTACAACCAAGGCGAGTTTCTGGTTCATTACGAGCGAACAATAGTCTTCTCATTTTGACGGTGCCTTTTTTTAGGGACCCGTTTCGAGCATAGTGTCGCGTACGCCTCCGCGACGGGTCTCAAAACTACGGTAAGGCGTTTACAAAACTCAACATTAGGTTTTCGTCTCGCCGATGTTTTCAGGGAGGGGGGGGGGGGGGTACTCGATAGGAGAGATGTACTCGATTTCATGCATGACCGTAGTCGTATGACCATAGACCCTCGCATCCCTAAAATGCCGGGACGGAGCATGTCGGGTTTTCACCGACCAGGCAGACATTGCTTGCACCAAGCGCGAAGCGCCGTGAGGTGTCCGGCGAGTCGCATGAAGGGTGAGCTGCATCCTACTAAGAACCGCTTGTGAGGCGGACCTGCATATGGATGACAGCTTCAATGAGTTAGTTTAATTTCCGGTGTAGCCACTCCCAGAGACAGCAATAGGAGTACCATTAATATGTAAGTGCCTCTTGGGTGCCTTACCTTGAACACTACGTGATACGATCAATTCCCTTGTGCAGAGTAAAGGTTCTTTACTTCGCACGAATGATCTAACTCGACGACCAGCTGTGGGCGACCGCCAAAAAACAAAACAAAACAAAACAAACGGTACCCTGGATGTCTAGCTCACGTAGTGAGCGGCATGTTTTACAGTGTCGTTGCCAACCGACGCCAACCCAACCCATATATAATATTATATAGGGAGGGGGGGAAGGTAGACACCTGTGAACACGGTTTGTTCAGAAGGTGAAATGCTCCCCTGATTTGAGGTGAAACAAAAAAGCAACGACCACAAGAAAAAAAAGAAGTGAATCGATTTGTGATTTTGTGTTGTGGAAGGCACCCATGGTCATCAACATGCAGTCAAGGCCAACAGCGACGGCGAATACGTCTACAGCTACACTACCCGTGCCCCACCTTGAGGGCTTGCTGGCGCAGACCGAACCAGTCTTGCCCGGCGAAAGTCCGATCAACGTACAAACGGTCCACGGTGCGCTGTGAGTTGGACGGGGAGGGCGGAGAAGTGTTAGCTGACGGGGCAACCTGGGAGGTTGGGTTGGGTTTCGTTAGGTAGAATTAAAAAAAAAAAAAACCGCTTGAAACTTTACGACTTACAACCGCACCAGCACGAGAAGGTTTCGTTCTTGTGTGCTGCACAGAGCCCGCCGGGACTGGCATTGGTGCCGTGTGCGGTAAGCGCTGCTGCTGCGAGAAGGTGTGCCAAACGCCCCGTATAACCGTTACCCGTGCTTAGCATTATGTTTGCTGACCACCCGCCCATGCTGCAACGCTATGTAAAAATCCAACCTACCTCTCCACCCAAATCACCCATATTTTCGCATTTTGGGTACCTTGCTATGATAAAAGCAGACGAGGGTGTACTAGACATTTTCTTTTGAACTAATCTGCCCACTAGCCCACCGACGTTCCGATGCTGCTGCGGTACTAGTGGTACGACAGCCGACAGCTGCCACACCGGCGGGGCCGGCAAACGTATATACCCACACAACCGACGTTCCGATGCCTACTCATGCTTTGGGTTATGTTTGTTGACCCCCGGCCCTTGCTGCAACGCTATGTAGCGAAAAACCAACCAACCCATCCATCCACTCAAACCATCCATACCCCCAGCACATTTTATCTTGAACCAATCCGCCCACTTACCCACCGACGTTCCGATGCTTACTCATGCTTTGGGTTGTGTTTGCTGACCACAAGCCTATGCTGCAACGCTATGTGGTGAAAACCCAACTCACCTATCCACCAAAACCACCCACACTCCCAATCCGTCCACTAGTCCACCGAGGTTCCAATGGTTCTTGCAGTACTAGTGGTAAGACCGTTACCACGCCACGTTCCGATGCTTCCTGCTGTACTAGTAATAGTGGTATTAGTATGAATTTCAATTTATAAGCCTTCGTACTATTCTGATGGTTGCCGCTTGACTGCCCATCTACTGGCTTCTTCTCTTTGCTATTGCGGGTCTTGCAGGAGTCGTCGCATACGTGTACCCTGCTCTCCTATCATCAAGGCAGCTCCGGTCTTGGCGTGTGAACACCCTGTGGGCGTGGTTAACGGGAGTACTTTCACTGTGCTGGGGAGGCTTGCCGGCGTCCTACCATCACGGACACCACCTCGTTCGAGTGCTACAATTGGGACCGCTCAGCTGTCTTTTGATCTGTCGGGTCAGGGTGAGAGAGTCCTGCTTCTGCGAATATTGTTTCTATGAGCAGAGGGCGGACGTCGTCCGCTCCGCTCTTCTGTTCTTACTACAGAACAGATCGCGCGTGCGCACGTCACCCACGTATCGGAGCGCAAGTACGAGCGTTGGTTCGTTAAACAGGGCATACAACACGGTGGGGTCTCCCGCTACCGCGAGCGTTCGTTCGCCAAACAACGCAAACAGCACGGTGGGGTTGCCCGCAAGCGTATGTTCATCCGTGAGAGCGGTTTTGGCCGCAAGCGCGGTTTCGGCCGAGAGCGCGATTTCGGTTTCGGTCGCAAAGCCGACGACTTCACCGGCTGGCGCGAAAGACGGTGGTTCGATTCAAGGCGCAGGGTCTCTCGTGAACGCGGCTGCAACCCCGACCGCTAGGGGCCCTTCTGTCCGGGGGGGTAAGGGAAAATGGCCCCGCGTAGTTTAGACCCAGCGCGTTTCTAATCGGATTCGTTCTGCCCAATCTGCCTCTCTCGGCATTGGGTTTGGCGTAGCAAACGTCCCACAGCATCTTTGGTTGCGTTGTGTTGCGTTCCGTTGCGTTTGGGGCCGTGGTGCCCAGGGGGAAGAGTAGACGGCCCGCGTAGATTAGATGCAGCGCTTTTCTACTCCTGTGACGATGTCATGTGCTTTGACTCTTCCTATACCGTGCCACAGCACCTTTCGATCGGCTCGTGATGTTTTTTCCCTGTGTTAGGCTGCTTTATGTACTAGATTTCGAGCATTTGTACAGAGGTCGTGGAGACCGTTGTGTCTTTGTTCGACGAGTCTACTCTCCGCGCTGCTGTATCATGTAGGTTTAATCAATACAACAACAAACTACGAAAATACTACCAGGTAAATGGTAACACCTAGAGAACAGCAGGGCAACGATTGCTCTGCTATACAGTGAACATTACAACTACTGTTAATATATACCACCTGGTACCTGGTACCAGGTATCTGGTAGGAGTTGGATTACTTGTAGCAGAGAAGTTCTGCAGTCAGTGGTCTACTGCTGTACTCCACCTCCGCTTGGGGCACCACAACTCGTAGCTCCCACTTACACGTGTACTGCCGTGAGTACGTCCATAGAGCAAAGTATTTTCCTAGCCGCGAGCGCTTGTTACTGCTGTAGCGATTGTTTATGCACTCGAAAGTAACAAAATAACACAAAAACGTGACTGGTGAACCACTGGTGTAGTAGCTGGTACCGTTATCTACTTGTACGCAATACAAAACATACTCTACAATGTTACCTGATACCTGGTACTGCTGTAGCACGGATCAACCAGCCCAACAACTGAAGCTGGGCAAGGATTGCTGGGATCGCGTACCGTCGGTGGCAAACGTCGAGGTGGCCTGCCTACATCGTGACTGACTTGGCGCCGCAGGCCACACTCACCCACGTCTCGGCTATGGCCCTTTGCTCGTCGTTGAAGCCCGCCGCGCTCGCCGAAGGCACTCCTCCAACAGAAGCAATTCTTGCAGTTCTTTGAGAACGCTCCATCGAGCCGGGCGCGACCTCCCACGCAGGCGCAACACCAGTGAAAACAACAGCGGTTGCCAAAATCGTAGCTATCATCGCTCTAGCTCCCACAGGATGCCAGTGAGGCATGGTACGGCCGGTTCCGTCTCGTGGAGGAGACTGCTGGGACATCGTACCTGTAGATCTTTTGGTGTCTCGCCACGATGTTTGTGCGCTGATGGGCGACTCTGGAGCAAAACGTCCATGCCGACAAGCGCGAGGGGAAAGAACATGCGGCACAAGGGAATGGATCGACCCGTGTTGGAGCACGAGCACGAGAAAGAGACCCCGGTATCGTGTAGATCCCATCATGCTATACCAGCAGAGGGCAGAGACATGTTTTCTTGCAAACACACAAAAAACGGGAGTTCCCAATGCGTTTCATCCCAGGGGACATGATTACTACACACCTGGATTCAAGAACACGCATGGAACAGCGCAAGATCTGAGACGATCATGATGAGCACCAGGTGTACGAGTGTGTTGATGTTGGGGTATTGTTTATTTTACCTGCGCAGGCACCGCCAAGAATCTAAGCAGTCACGTCGCCACTAGACGGCTGGACGGGCAGCAGGTACCTCTAAGCGCTTACCGGAAGTTTCGGCCATACCTGCGTACGCACCATCGTCTGCATCAGGGATGATAGTATAATAATATAATAATACTGCGCGCAACACGCGATTCTGGGAGCGTACCGTTTTTCGGATGCAGACCCAAAAAATTGTTGCGGCCTTTTTTTCTTCGCCGTACGAGTAGGCGTTTTTTTTTCCACTACTGCTTTTTAAATTCGCCTTTTGTGGCATAATAAATACGGATAATATCCACGATCTCGGCGAATGGTGGGACCTCCGCGGGACAATACCTACGCGACGGTCTGGTCTAGAACCTGAAACCCACACTTTGGCGAAAAAAAAACCAAGGCCCTTTTCGTATTCGCCTGTTGCAGTAGATCAAAGGAAAATAGGTCGTGATCCCGATACACGCCTTTCCGAGGTTCGGGGGGGGTTTAAACGCACTCTGTTGCTTGGTTTGCGGGCATATATTGGAGCATATACATCGCAATTTGGGGGGGGCTCCGGGGGCCCTCCCCGGGGGGCCCCTGCGGGGGACTTGCACGCAACACGCCTTGCGTCGCCTGTTGCGCGCAGAGTCAACGGACCAGTAATTTTATTATATATCCCTGGTCTACAGCAGCAGTGCTTGGGATTCAAATTCAAAAACAGCGAGCCAGAAAGCTCAACCGAAATGGTAACGTAGCGAGCACTTCCATGCGGACGACTGCAACCAAGACGAGCAACGGACGGATTTTTTCAGGGATTTTCTTCCTGGTTGATTCTAAAACTACAGCAGTACTGGCACACCTGCAAAAATCACGTAAGTATCCTGCAATAATAATATGCAATTTTTACACCACACGAAATCCAAGTATTAATAGTTTGCTCACAGAAACGCGAGTGCTTTTACTGCAAAAAAATACCCCAGGCTAAAGCCAAGTAAACTACTCGTACTGATGTACATGTAGCCCGAAAAAACGTGGGCGGGTGCGGTTTAATTTAAGCTACTTACTGCATTTTTAATACCGTTAGAAGATTCATACCAGGTATATATATATATTCACATGTTGGCGATTTTACTCACCAGGTACGATATAATACATCAATCACGAAGTATAAGCAAACTGGCGGCCAACAAGGCAAACTTGAGGCTGGATAGATACGTAGCTAAGATACTCGTGGCTCTACGGCAATGAGCGCCACGTCAACGCTGTTTAAGGTTCACGGAAAACCCCTCCCTCTCCCATGCAGCTCCCCTACGGCACAGCAATACAACGTACCACAACCAGATACACGTATATATATATATATATATATCTGGTCCGAACCAACAAACTCGCAGCTCATCGCCAACAAAGACAGAGGTCTCGCATATTATACGAAGAAGATCTCGTTCCACACGAAATTACATACCACACCGTACACCAACCTTCAACGCCGTTCTGAGGGATACATCCGTAAAGTGTCACAAACAACAGCGAGCGGGATTCAACATCAGGTGCCAGGCCTGTTTCAGAGAGGCCTTCAGCATCATCAGGTGTGGGCACGTTCTGTTCTACCTACCACTGCATTGGGTGTCACTCTCCGTCGTCAGTATGTGCAACAGGCCCAACGCGTCTGGACATCGCACTACTCGAAGGAGCCTCCTGTAGGCCCCCCTCTGCTGAGAACCGGACTTTGCCCCCTTGCGCACAACCGAAGTATCTGGAGACCCGTCCTTCGACTGTCTCTTCCCTTCGAGCCCCCCCGACCCGGCAGCGACTTCCAGAGCGTTGTGCACATCCAGTTTGCACCGGTTGAAGCCGCGGTGTTTTACTGAGAAAGCGCCGTAGATTTCTCTGAAGGCGTGAAGGCCTAGCCAGGTTACCTCGAAGCGGCGAATCTGGCCAGTCGCAAGGGTGGGGAGGGATACCGACGGGCGAAGCACGGTGAACAGTGCTATAAGAGAGCTGGACATCTGGTTGTTGGCTTTTTCGCCTCAAGTGTCTTCGCCACCCTCCCTCTCTACCGCTTGGGACATCAGAGAGGTAAATTGACGATAAAAAATTATGATTGCAGTATCGGCCACTGCGTGATAGGGGCATGTAACAAATCGGTGGCCGAGTTAACAAATCGGTCTCCGAGTTACGACGCAACGAGGCGTACGGCACGGGCGCAACATGATCCTACCGATACTGCTGGGCGCTCACGCCGCCCGTAGACGAGTGACAAGACCAAAGTTATCCTTGGTTGGGTCGCTATCTCGGGGCCTCGCAGGGGTCAATGGGACGGTTCCAATGCTTCGGAATCGTGCCACGGTAGCGGGGGTACCCACACTGCCTTACATAGGTTCCTCTGTACATGAGGGGCGCTATGCTTTGCCAAAAAATCGGCTTTTAAATATATTGTAGGTAAAACCCAAGGATACACGAACAAAAAAAACTCGACACCCCCACTTTGCTTTTTTGAGTCCAAGACAGGGGGGGTATACTAAAATCGAGTAAAAATAACCAAAAAAACATGGTTTAATGAATTTCTGACAAAAAACCCAACCCGTACGTACCTACAGTAAGTTTGTTTTCAATTCCGACATGGTGGCGAGTGTGACTCCGTTTTTTTTGTATACCCCTGCGGAACACGGTGGACGCTTCCATGGGCTACTGTAGGCACTCACGACACATTTTATATATCCAAGTGTGGTGAGCTTGAGCTTCATGTTTACCCATTCGCCGAAGGTTGTAAAAAAACAGAACGAACGCGTACGGTATAACGTAGTTGCAAAGTACAACAGGGTGAAAAATATATTTAGGTGACGAGGAACCCCGTCAGTCTTTTTATGTGGCCAAGGATGTCTCCCGCATCGTGGCATGGCTCTCAGCGCCACCGTGGTATATACATTATACCTGGTACAATACAAGACGCGGCATACGCCCGGAGCATTTTCTGTTTTCATCATTGATATCCATCACTTCTGGCGCCTATTCCGCGAACGATAGTACTAAACTCTTGGTGTATACCAGGTACCTGGTTAGCTCTACCGCTCTGCCGTGGCATACCAGTACCTTACAGACGCATTGCAGGCCTTTCGACGTCCCGAAGCCCCCCCTGCGCCTGTTGGATCGGCTCTGGATGAGGCTGTAGGCGTACGCCGTCGTCTCCAGGGCGCCGTTTGACAGCAGCAACGTGTTTCCGGCTGGCCCGTGGGGCAGTCGGAGAGCTGAGGCGGCGGTCTTGGCGGCGCATACCAGCAGCATTTCGTACCTGTCACCAAACACAAGCACGGGTTAACTGTCGTTGTTGCTGTTGCTGCTGCTGCTACTTTGTATTATTGTATTGATTGACTCATCATACAGCAGCACAGACACCAAAATACCAATAATCAGGAAAGCTGGTCCAGGCTGCATGCCTTATTTTGAGCACGGGGTGCATTCTACACTAAGTTCCGCGTAACGAATCGCCCTTTTTTTTCCTGCGTATTTCAGCTTGGCTTTCATTTTGCTCGTGTTCTTGTACTGAAACATAATCCGTGGTCGCAAGACGCGGGATAACGGTTGTTGTTGTTGTCTTGGCTGTCTGTTTGTCCCCTTGACAATGACCGCAATCTATTCCGTGGTGACCAAGACGGCCTCAAACAATCGGGAAGCGAAACGCAGCGACGCCTATCAAACCAGACCGCCACCGTTCCTCTCCGGGTCCATTACTCTTGTATTTTCGCCATGAAGCAGTATATATTTATTTAATCATCACTTTCACTTTCCAGCTAAACTCGTGGGAGGTTTTACCCTCAGCGGTCTTCTCCCGGACTAGCCGTGGTCACAGGTGTCGTTCATTCTCCCCCCCGGTACGTGCCTTCATTTTTTGTCGCGCATAGGGTTCAGCATTCCCACTGCTCGTCGATTTTCATCGAAGTAGCTGACTCACGCTTTCGCGCTTTCCGCTAATCATTTTTTTATGCAAGAAAAAGTCCTTTTGAGTATGCACACGGTGAGACTTAAAACCACGAAATTGATCTTATTAATAGTAGGCACGTGGACCACCTACTATGCAATATTTTGATGGAGCAAGCATGAGTCGGCTTCGATGAAACTCACACGTTGAGCAGGACCGTGTGCCTGGAATTGATGCCGAGCTCGCCTTCGTCAAGCATGAGACCGTGGCACTTGGGCGACAGAAAGCGCTTCATCTTGCCCATAAGGCAGGCACCCGCACGACCAGATTCCACTGTCACCGATTCGGACACTCCGGATTTGGAGTACCTTCCAACGCGGTCAATTGATGCACAAAACACAAGAATACGAACAATACTAATATCAATAGTAGTTAAATGTCAATTGGCAACAGATGGTTGGGACACAGACACACTGACCTATAAAAAGCGAGCAAGAGGTTACCCCACCTGCGTGTAGGAGGCCTGTGCAGCAGTACACGTACGTGTCATGCTTCGCACGTGATGTACCTCATGACGTTACACTTCGAACAGCGCCCCCAAGCTCAGCAGCTCCCGTTGGTTCGTTTGGTCGATTCTGTGTGAGGCTTTATTTATTTTCGACACTTTTTCCGTCTCAACTCCCAACGAGACAAGACGACACAGCCTCTTGCTGCCAATACTTGACTGCTTCGAGATGCGCATTTTTCTCTACCGAAGGAGGCACCTTGAGTTGTACTGGTACGCAAAAAACTGGGATTGCGTCAAGTGAAACCGTTGCCCGCGCGGCAAGGTCGAAGCACGACTGCTGCTTACTACATACTACCCACTACAAGCAACAACAGTTGTTCAACTGTTGCTATGGCAGGAAAAGGTGGGAACAAGGACCGAAGAAACGGGTGCATCAGCGTGCTCGCGGGGGAAGGAAGGCATCACGGGCGATCACTCCAAGGAGTCCGGCAAAAACGTTGCGTTGACCGCGCCTGAGCCAAAGCGTCTAAGGGAGTCCATTTGGGCCCCACATTTTCTGCCTGGCGAGGTTCCCTCCTTAACTGGGGAGCCACTCGAAACGGTTTCCAATCTCATTTGCGTTTTCCAAAAAAACATCGTTTGCGGGGTGGTTGCGAAGATTTTTTTCTCAAAAGAACTCGTTTTTCGGGCGACGGGCTAGGGGGCCTGGGGAACTAGGAGAGCATGAGTCGTCTGCGCGCTGCATGCCACAGAGCGGCGCTAACATACGAGGTACGGGAGATCACCAGACTGTAGTGGCCCCCCTTTGAAGCAGCCAACACCGTAGGTAGAGCTTGCATGGCCGCACTGAAACCATCCTACACGTTACATAGTAAGCACAACTCGACGCAAGCAGTCGATCAGTTTTGGTAGTGCTGAACCCAGTCAGCAACAAAACGCACCAGCAGGAACCACGGGGGGGGCAATAGTCAAGGAGGTCTATTTAGCGACCTGGGATCAGAGCGTGCACTGAACTGAAGAGGACGATACAATAGAACGGTACGAGGACAAATGGTATTAGGTATATGTGTAGGTCCGATAAAAAAAAACGGGACTGCCAGCAAGCGAAGCGAGATATAAACGGCGACTGGGTAAACTCTACCTGGAATAATCGGCCATGATCTCGCACGTCTTGGTGTTGAAGCGCAACCCGCACCAGGAGAACGTGTTTCCTTCGATCTGCCGCACCTGTACACCCGAAGCGAAATCGATATGCCAGCAACGACGAAGTTCTATCTGGTGCCAAAATACCCACAGCTGCTGAAACGGCCAGACTTTTTCACGTACGGCGTGCCAACGCAAGCACCTCAAGCCTAGCTCAGATCTACGTAAGAAACGCGAACCCTCAAATAAATGCAAGACGTATCGGACTCCGGAGGTCTCGCATCGTGGGGGAACCTTGGAGATGGCGCTCCTTCCCGTATGCGCTCTGCACGATAGGCAAGCGGACGAGCAGTATGCCGTGTTCGTTTTATGAAGGATCAACCACGGGAGTAACTCAGTAAGGGACTGATCATCTACGTTGATAGTTGACGGGGATCACCTGCCGGGAAATTTGTCCAGCGCGCCCCTCCAGTGTCATGTCGAAGTTTACCTTAGTCTGGGGCATCCGCCAAGCATGATGACGCGGCAAGAAGAGACGGCAACAATCAGCGCGTGAGAAATCGGTCGTTTCGCTCAGAAAACAGAGCTACCAACCAGGGGGCGCACGACAAAAATAGAAAACGATACCCCACTCCTAAAAAGGTCATGCAGTGACAACAACAAAAAACCAACGAGGGTGGGATTCCTGGACGAATTTACGAAAAGCGATTTTTTCATTTTTGTTCTACTTGGTGTCTGGGTTTCGAAAATGGAAAGTGGCATGTCTTTTTTTTCACGTATACCCCTGTACCAAGCCTTCCCGGTGTCTTAACTCGTTCAATTCCGATAATGTTGCGATTTTTACACTGCCTAAGAATTGGGGGTAAGCCCCTTTCGAGCCGGACGAAGCTGGACATCCAACAGAAAGTATTCTCTGATATTTTTTTTTTCCTATGCCTTCCACGAGCGCCTTCAATTCCGACATGAGCAATATGCCCTGAATTCCGGTATGAATAGTGTGCGGTGAATTCCGCTATAATCAGTGTGCGCTCTCCCGGTAAGATCAGCGTGCATTCATTTCCGACATAATACGGTGTAGTGCGCACTGCCTGCCACCAGCGTGCGCACATTGCAGGAGAAATCAGTCCGTGACAGTAGTTGTTGGGTGCTCCTCTCGCCAAAGCACACCCGACGACACAGAGACAAGGCAAACGCCAGTAGACTCACTCACCTTCGCCTCGTGTACGCTGAAACCCCATTCCCCCGTCTTGGCCTTGTCGTGCATCGCCGAAACAAACGCCATCGCCTTTTCCTTGCTCGTCGTCACTAGGAGGAAGTCGTCCACCTGCCGCAGCAACGTGCAGTCACCCTCGGGATGGGGGAACGGAGGCCTTCCCCCCCCCGAAGCCCCCCCGTCCTCATCTTCACGCGTGCGCCCCCTACCACATGTCTCGCCGCTGCTAGCTTCACAGGGGTGTTCTCTTTGGCTTCGACAGGCGCTGGAGTACGCACCCCCCTCGCCATGGCTGACGTCGCTGATCGCCTCCGCGGTTCCACAAGTTTTCCCCGGCAACCGACTCGTGCAGTCCGATTCCGCGCCTGCTGCCGCTCTCGCTCCCGTCCCGAGCCCACTCTCACCGACCCCCCAGGGGGAAGACCGGGAGCAGCCACCACTGAAGCGAGCCGCAGACGTCTCGGCATCGCGCCCATAGCAGGGGCGTACGCCATCTCCATTCGAACTAGTTTCAAGGCTGTCGTTGAAACGATTCATCACTGGTACATCTCGCTTTACGCTTGAGGTGGGGGGGGCGGAGCGGAGAGGGGGGGAGAATCGAGGATATCCCCGAGAAGGCGTTTCTCTATGTAGCCGAAGAAGAAATTGCAGAGGAGGCCCGATAGCACCGATCCTTGCGGGATGCCCACCGCCTGACGCCGTACAAGAACAGCAGTAAAATTAGAAGGCAAAAGCGAGGAGGGGTGGTACTTTGTGGTGAAAACAATCGGTGGCATGCAATTTTGTCTACATACCAGGTATATCTCTTTTTTCAAGACCGATGACAATGGGAACGCTTTGTTTGCATAAATAGTTTCAACAACCGAAGACTCCCGCCATGCCTTTTCGGTACCGCTCGACATGAGCACGAATCTTTACAAAAAATTGCACAAAATATTTCCTGGGTATATGTTGGGAAATATATCGTATTGAGAACTACTCAGACCTACGTAGGCCAATGGCAACGCGAAGTTCAAAAGTTTTCTTTCAAAAATATTGCTTAAAAAAAAACAGCCGAAAATATCCTCGTACCGCCGCTGTGGAAAAAAAGGGAAAAAATGTTTGATTTTTCCTTCTTTTTTTTCTAACGGCTGCAGGCGGCGCAATTTGTATTCTCTCGTTGCAAATTGTCAACACGCTGATAAAAATCAGCTCGTGCGACGATAGATGCTCGATCTCGATATAGACTCAGCCCACGGCCAGCCCGCTTAGTGTCGGGCAAGGCCAACAAGTATAGATGACGGCATCGAAGATAGAAAGTGGATAAATGCTCTAGGGGGCGAGAGCTTGCAGGCGGCGTCCTGCGGTATCCTCCCAAACCTGAAAAAAAGCCTGTCTTTTGCCATTCGAGGCGGATCAAGAAATTTTGTCTTCTGTTTGTTACACACCAGCGGCTAGTTGTTTTTTTATCGTACGCCTGGCCAGCGCCTGCCACACGTCACTGGCCATTGTGTGAAGACGGTGACCCAAGGGTTGGTCGGAGCCCCTAACGAGCGCACTCTGTTCAGAATTCATGACGCATTCGTTGGTTTTGTCGATCGATGTCGAGGACTCGGAATCTCGTCGCTTCGAACCAAAGATCGGTCTGAGTTTTTCTCAAGCCGATCTTGGCCCAACATCCGGCCCCAGATTTGCTTTTTTCGGGCTTTTCCAAAAGTTGGGAACTTTTTTTTTCTAAACGTGCCCATAGGAAGCGTGTTCTAATTTTTTTTTGGCGGGTGTCTTTGGAATTCAAACTTTTTATTGATACTTCGCGTTCCCATTGGCATAGGTCTCAGCGAAATATTTATTTCTAAGCGTCGAGATTCCGAGTCCTCGACAGACATCGTTCGACAAAACCAACGACTGCGTCATGCACTCTGAATAGGGCGCGCTCGTTAGGGACTCCGACCCACTCTAGGGTCATAGTGTTCACATAATGGCAGGTGATACGTGGCGGGTTCTGGCCAGGCGTATAAAAAAAAACGAACTACAGTATTTCTCCATCCCTCTCGGATAGCAAAAAAACGAGGTTTGGTCAGCTGTGGGAGAAGAGCCTAAGACGCCGCCGGCAAGCTCTCGCCCCCTAGACCATGGATCCACCTGCTATCTCCGAGGCCGCCATCTACACCCATTGGTCTCGCCCGCCACGAAACGGGTTGGCCGTGGGATGGTGATATGTCGAGATCGAAGGTCTACCGTCGCATGAGCTGATTTTTTATCAGCGTGTTGACAATTTACAACGAGAAAAAAAAATGTGCCGTGTGCAGCCGCGTGAAGAAAAAAAAAAAAAAATCTGATGATTTTTTTTCCAGTTTTTCTCACAACGGCGGGGTACGAGAACATCTTCACTTGTTTGTTGAAACCAATAGTTTGTAGACTGTAAGTTTGAAACATCGTGTTTCCATTAGCATCGGCGGAACTGCAGCAAAACCCATCCCACACAAACTTCAAGTAAAATGTCTCCAAAAACTGCGCTCCTCAAAGGATTGAGCGAACCAGAAAATATGAAGCATGATGAGCCCGTTGCGGACAAACTAACTTTATCGTTACGGGGCCCACAGAAACAGTAGAGCCCGGACACCAGGCCATTCAATTGCAGCAAGCACTCAAGCGGTGACGTGGCTGGTGGCAGACATCCTGCCGGCGCATAAACAACTTGAAACTGACGTCCACCTCTTACCTGTCGAAAGTAGGCGCCCCGGCCAGAGGCGCCAGCAGCCGGCACTCGGACGACGTTACGCCTGACATGATCTTCGATCATGCCCAACACGTCAACCCTTGGCGAGGAAACAACAACGCAGGGAACGATAGTACGAGTACAGCAACTATAAAAGGGTCTTCTTGCGGTAGGCGGCAGGGTTTGGTTGAATCAAGATGGATCGAACGTGCATGGACACGATGGAACAAGCGTCAATCGAATTAAAAAGACGGGGCGTCTACTTGCGTTTATGTTTTCAAGGCCGCCGATGGGACGGCGAGCGCACGAGGGAATTCGTGGCGTGTCCCGCAACGGAGGCGCACCTCACCTAGACACGACGCCGTAGACGACTTGGTCGGTGAAGATGGTGTCGACACTCCCGTGCGCTAGCTCCTCGCACCGGGTCTGAAACTGGGACATGTCCTCCATGGCCACCGCCTCTTTCACGTGGGACACCTAAAAGCAGACACGACACATTCGCAGGCAACGTTTTGACGTCCCTTCTGGAATTCCCCATCTGGTATTTTTCCTGATAGATCACCCACCGGTAACAGCTACGCAGGAGCTGGCTGGGATCCATTGCAGGTCCATTTACGTCATCTGTCGCTACCACCCCGTTTTCTCCGCCCCTAGGAATACATGCACCGCTGCATCGTGTGAAAGCTCGTGCGTGACACACCGTATAAATCGCCTTCAACATTAAAAACAAGCTTAGAAATAGCGGCGGCAATTTCAGATGATCGAGCCGATCACGCGCCGATGACACGAAGGTGTGCACTTCTGCGAGAGTGCACGAAAAAGAGAGAACGACCGATGATGCAGTCCTTTTCCAAGGTCAAAATGAGAAAACAAAACAGAACGGTGATATTTTTGGACGAGAAAAAGAAAACGACACTCTTCACAATATGTTTTACTTGGTTGTATTATGCCTCCCTCTTGTCTGGGATTAAAACAAATATGTAGAGCATTTTTTTTTTTTTTAATCCAACGGATATGGATACGAATATATGCAGTAAAGTGCGGTTCTATAGCATAGTATTATAGTAACGTACAGCAATACTTGACTAACAGGTACCTCGTATTAAACAACGAAAGCCCGGTACACACTTGCCTGCACCCTACCCATGGCCTTGAAAGGGTGCGCTTTGGTGTGTTTCTGCACCACGTAGTCTTCAGATGCAACCAGGGGCCGGACAATGTCCATCAGGCGAGCCTGTTCAAGCGAACGAAAAAAGCATAAGGGACAAACACGAAAAGCGCTCAGAATTCAGAGTCGCTCGCTAGGTTATACAGGGGGATCGTTCTGCGATACTCTTGATAGTCTGCAATTTTAATTCCGGATCGACAACGACTGAGAAGCGACGACACCTGTGACCACGGCTGCTGCTGTACCTGGTAGTCTGCTGTAGTCTAGAAGGCCGTAGAGGGTAAATCTACTTCGGGTTGAGCTGGCTAATACTAGTAATTGGTGGTAATAAGGCGCGACCTCAGTACCTGCAGTAGTCAAATCTGCGATACACTATGCTGGGCGAATACGGATTGTTGTGCTGAACCAACACGAACGAACATCTACGTACGCGGTCCTTATGTATCCGTGACGTTCGGGCTAGTTCATAAAAAAAAAAAAAACATCCGCAGCAGCAGCAGACGTGGCGGCGGCAGCAACAGCAGCAACAGCAGCAGCAGCAGCAGCAGCAGCAGCAGCGAGGCACACGAGGCCAGGGTCAGCGTTGGTGTACGCTCGGCTTGTCGGTCTGATTCATGATCCCTTTGTGCACATACTCGATTTTTTTTGTGTGTTTTCTGGTTCTCCAACTCAAAATTCGGCATGTTTTGAAGACGCAAAATCTGATGCGTGTCCGACAGAGCTTCCCGCAGCAGGTGCCACCACTACTGCTGCTGTACGCCATCTACCGCAGTTTCTCCTGCTTCTCCGCCCCCTCATCAGTAGGAGAGTGGGCCTGACAATACCATCTGCAGCATGTCTCAGAAACACGGCCCGAACGTTGCTGTGGACATTCACATTCAGCCTACGAGTACTCATAGAGTTGGGCTTTGATAGGTAGAACTAAAAAAGCAAAAACCGTTATGCTGGTTCTGTTTTTTTTAAACCATGGCCCAGCCATGTGCCTGCACACTTAGCCGCACCTAGCTCGACCAACTCTAAACGACTTACAACCGCACCAGCAAGAGAAGGTTTCGTTAGTGTGTGTGCATGTACAGAGTCCGCCGGGACTGGCATTGGTGCCGTGTGCGTCGAGCGCGGTGGACAAACGTGGCGGAAAAAAAAAAGTTGAACCATGCACAGTGACACACACCTACAGAGAAACTAAGAACAAGGCACCCTACTCTCGTACGATCCGTTATGAAAAGAGGCTTTCTTCTTTCCTTGGAGAACCAAGGGAAAAAGACTCGTGCTTCGCGCTGGCGCGCCTCATTACAGGTGAAAATTATTTTTTCGAAGGACGAAGGAAAAAAGAAGAAAACAAACAAACAAAAAGAAGAAAATACTGTTCAGGGGGTATCTACCAAGCCGGGTGTACAGAGATGCTGGCCACGGGGTCCTGGTCGTGTATCACAACGACATAATCGACTACTGAACAATTGACGGGATTTTATTTGTTGCCACGATAAGCGAAAAGAGAACCCACCTGATCGACGTTGTCGTAGCAATGCTTAATATCGACGGACGCGAAGTACAACAAAGGCCGTCTGCCAGGGCGGGCAGTCTCTTGCCCCCCTGACCGCTCTTGCTCCACGGTTCCACGCCCACCAGGACGCGACAAGCACGCGGCAGGTAGCTCCGACCGCTGGCTCCGGCTCTCTCCTCTACACTTTCCGGGATCCTCGCTCTGATTCCTCGAAAAAGTCCCGCCTTCATCCGCCGCTGCCACAGACGGTAATCGGATTCTTCCTGGGCTTGGCGGGCGTCCCGCCGAACCACCCGCCGGTACGCCCGTGGGCGTGCAACCTT
Source organism: Macrocystis pyrifera (assembly GCA_031763025.1). Classification (NCBI taxonomy): domain Eukaryota; class Phaeophyceae; order Laminariales; family Laminariaceae; genus Macrocystis; species Macrocystis pyrifera. The sequence goes on along the minus strand of JASSKH010000004.1, from coordinate 16,526,733 downwards.
CCGTTGGGCCGCCACCATCCCCGCTGTTCTCGTTCCGCCTCGGGAGCGGAGAAAAGAGGGGGGCGGAGGTTTCGAGACACGAAAGGCTTGATTCGGGCGAAGACGTCGTCGAGGCCGAACGTCCCGGCGCCAACCAGGGTGGGCTTGCGGTGGTACTCGTGCTTCAAAACCTGCATGTACACAAGCGCAAGGAAACGTTGTCGTCGTTGTTGAACATTATTTTTCATACCTACATAATAACTCGAATCGTCACGAGGTCGTAGGCACCAACTATTCTGGAGCGAAAAAAAAAAAAAAAAAAATCCAGAGAAGTGTGCGGTGCTGTGTGTGAAAAACAAGGTCAGAAAAGTGTGGGTACTGTGTGTGACGGTGAGCGAGTCTTTCGGCAGGATACATAGCACGAGGGAGCACGACGACGGCACAAACTCCGTCGGCAGCACTGCGCTTGGGGTGCGCCGAGGGGGCGCAGAGGGGTCAAACTCGCGACCGGCAGGCAGGAATGCAGCATACGGTACATAGCAAGAGTCACAGGCGACGGACCGCCGGTAAGGCCGGGTAGACCGACCCCGACCACTTTGTTTGGAGGCCAACGAGAGCACAAGTGGTACTGCGATAGTCTACCAAGGGGAATTTCTTGACGGCCAGTAAAGGGGCGCCTGTCGCAGTTTTCACGTCAAGGCTTCGCATCACAGCAGCCTATTTTTTTTTCTCCGGCAGATACCATATCTCGGTCAACAATTCGGAAATCGTGAAAGTTGTCACAGGCACTACGGTGGAATCATCTCCCTCGGCATGCACCACTGGGGCTCAAACTTCCCGCCTATCCCAGGCCAGCCCAAGACCCTCGGAACGTACGTGAAAGGTGTTGGAAAGCTGCATATTAGTAGAGGGCAACAGGGTGCGCCGGCTTCCGCCCGCCCCTGCCCCGGCACCAAATTTCCCACGCGTTCCGCGCCGCGCGTTCGTCGCTGCCGTTGCCCCTCCCTCCTCCTCCCCCTTGTGCTCCTCCTCCCGCCCTCCCCTCTCGTCCTACTCCTTCTGCTCCTCCTCCCTTCATCTGACCCTGGGATCGGGCGGTCATCCCCGTCGCCCGCGTATCCTTCGCGGCCCTTGCCCCATCCGATTGCGTAGACGAATTGATCGCAAGGTTGCTCGGGAGGGCAGGTCTTCGCGGTGCCTGTTGAGGGGTAAAAGTGTCGCCGAGTCAAGCATCAGGGGTTGTAGGTTTCAGCGATGCTACCTAACCGTGTCAGCACGTGGCTCTTACCATTGGCCTAGATTCCGTGATTGCAACAGTTTATTTGCCAGAGTACACATCGTGAACTAAACTCTCTGTGAACTATGAAATAGGGTACGGAAACGCAAAAATCTGGCACATGTCAACCGTAAATGTGGATACAGTAGGGCCCAGCCGTAACTCTACAGCCTGGTTCAAGCTGAATTCTACGTGCTTTTCCCAAATCGGAAGTTCACGCCGTTTTCTCGAGACGTATCCCATTTTTTTTCACACGTACTCTTTGAGCCCCTGCCAATCCTTCGCCGAATGTGTGTTTTTTTTATTTTTGTTTTTCCGACGGATATTTGGTCGTGCGTGTTCTTAGGATATTTGGGCCTCGTGGGATCACAACTTTCCGGGAGAAAACAAACAAGCTTCGGTCGTAAATGGTTTGACAGGGGCTCATAGAACACGTTCGCAAGTTCTCAGGGCATCCCTCGGGACGCCTTTCCGACTCCGGGACGATATCGTGCGGGACTCAGTTACCCCAAGGACTAAACGGTACTATTTGAATGGGATGTGGCCACCGCGGGACGTATTGCGCGGGAACGGGACATACACTTTTCCCTGGCGCAGGAGCGCAATATTAGAACTTTTGTGCGGGACGCGTTCGTGCGGGCACGAGATTTCACATTTTTCACGGGACCGCGCGAGTTTGGGCTGGCTTCGACTGCTGTGTGGTCCATCCGATGCCTTCACACACCTCACAAGAAACGTGACCAAATTTAGCTCGTTATAGGTTTTGGTGGGGAGCTGTAGCTGTCTGCATGTGACGTGAAAACGTCCAGTTGGGGGGTTGTTTTTTTTGTCTCTTTTTGTGCGGGACGTGTTTGCGCACGAACGGAATATAATAATTTGTGCGGGACGCGTTTGTGCGGGAACGGTAATTTCACTTTTCCGTGGAGCGGGAGCGAGATATTAGAATTTGTGCGGGACGCGTTTGTGCAGGCACGGGATTTCACATTTATCACGGCAGCACGAGATTCTCCCGAATCCTGTAAGGAATCGCGCGTTAAATCCCGCGGGGAAAAATCTCGAGGAATGCCCTGCAATTTTTCAGGGTCTTACCTCCAAAACACGGCCTGAACTTTGCTATCTGTGTACCGTAAAAAGTAAGAATATGGCCTTGTCTCGTAATTGCTTGGTTTCAGTATTCGACCGACTTTGGGGGTTTATTTAAACCCTTCCAGGTACTTGATTTGAATTCTACGCAATCAGCCTTGGGACGTTTGCGCGAAAAAAAAACGGACATATCGGAGCCCTTGACGCCGGCCCTTGTACTTTCCTACCTGGTGTTCACTTTTTCAATGGGCCGGTTATTTAGCCCTCAGCGGCTAGGGACCCTGAAAAGTCGGCTTCGAGCGTTTCTTCAATGGAGTCAAAAATACGTAAAGATGTAGCCAACCATCAACACCTATTATACCATTACACAAAATTTGGGTAAGTTTTGACTAAATTCAAGTGAATGACAAGACAAACCGTCCACGAAGTATTTGCGTTCGAAATCTGTGCAGTGGCGGCCATGATCGAGTACCTACAGGCAGCGGCGTCAGGGTTCATTTTCCCGAGCGTCCTCGAAACCTGGAGACAAGGGAAACCTGGCGCTGACGCCGGCGCAGATGATCTCGAACCTCCAGGCCCATTTGTGAGCAGCGGGTACGGAGCACAAGCGGTACACGCTGCGCTCCTTTCGGGTAGGGGAGGCGGCGAGTAAGCGTATGGGATGGGACGGCCATGAACGTCCTCATGGAGTGCGTTGGATGAGGGTCCGTGGTCGTGGCCAGCAGATATGTAGGGATCACAGCATCATTCGTTCGGCATCGAACCGAACGAAGCGTTCCCGCGACACGGCCTTCATGCAGGCAGACGCTCTACTACTGTCGAGGGGGTTCGGAAAATTATACGCGGCGTTCTCACGGGGCAACATACGGTAGCAGAACCCTAAAGGACTAGGGTAAAAGTTCGGCGATAATGATACAGGACAGGAACCCGCATAAAGTATAAGAGATGAACAAGCGACGGCACTGAGATAAGGGAAGGGTCAACAAGTATGGGCGTGATCTCATGACGCAGCAGAGAGGCCTCATTGATCCCAAACGATATGCGAATTAACCTACGACGGATTGTACCAACAGCAATCTCGAAGGAAAAAGAGAGGGGACGCCAGCAGGGCGAACCCCTCTTCGGGAAAGCCTCATTGCTGTACTGCGAGGCAGTGGTTAAAGCCCACTCCGTGAACGACACCGCAGCTCGACAACAGCACGACAAAGTAGAAAGAGGCCGCGGAAAACAGACCATCCCGCCCGCCCATTGTTAGTGGCGAGGTGTACCGTCAACAACGACATCAGTTTTCCTACTGTAGTGTTTATTTTACCGGGGGTACCTACTCTCTGCGACGAGGTGCCGCGTTGACGCCTGAGAATCAACGCGGGGGTGGGCAGTAACCATGGGTCAGAATCTCCGGCTGGTCGCAGCAGGAGGCCTCATTGATCCCCAACTACACACCGGTAAAAATCAACCAACGACGCAATGTTAGAACAGCAACACCAGTGAACCCATTTGCTTTACTATTACGGGGGACCATAAATAGGACCAAATATTGTTAGTAAAAAAAGCGAAATATGTAGGTTTTTGTGTGTACCGTAGGAGGCCCTACTAAATACGTTCCCCCGTAATAAAACATTCCATTCTGTTCCAGTATACAGGGGCCCCGGGGTAATTTCTGAACCTAAGTACGTGCCTTTTACATGTTTGGTACCTTGTGAGTCTGTTTGGCACACAAAAACAGGATAGTACGGTATGCTGGTTCAACAAGCCGGGGAACAGAAAAAAAGAAAAAAAGCAGGGGATGACCGGGTATATCCCCGGCTCATATATATATAAATTATGCCAGTATACCCTTGGAGTATGTGCTAATGAAAATATCATTCACACGTTTGGCATCTTAGGCGACCGTTCGGGACCCAAAACAGGACCCAAAACATAACCACCAAACCCCGGGGCGACAAGTTTACGCCATATTTTCAACCTTTTTGGGCATAACTCTAGCCCAAATCATTGTTTACGGAATCGAGCGCCGATACACTGTTTCGCTCTGTCTTTACGAGGGAGGGGATCAGTATGATATCCATACCCTATGTGACATTCGAGTAGATATTGCAAGCGGCATTCGTGGCGGAGAACATTTTGGGGGGTTCAGCTTCAAGCAGCCTGCAACCGCATCCATGCAGGGCACGAACAGACGCGAGTCGACAAAAGAAGCTGAACCCCTTTCCTTTCACAATAGCAATGAAAGACACATGCCGTACGCATTGGGGAGGGGGGGTAAGAGCATACTTGCTTACGTGGCGCCGGATCTGAGTCGCGACTAGGAGGGAGCAGGAGCATGAAGGGCAGTGACAATAGAGGAGATGCACGAAAACATATATATATACAAGGTTCCCCTCTGGGAAGTGCCTAGGGGAGTGGCGCAAGAACGAAATAATATGAAATACCTGCACACCTGTTTAGAACTATTAATATTAACAACTGCATCCCACCCATCATCATAAAAAACACACACGCATATTTTTGAGGACACAACTGCTGTACTGTGCTGCTGTTTGTGGGAATAGTGTGGGATCATTCTTGTAGTTAAGAAAAAAAGGAAGGCACCGGTAGGACGGGTACTGCTACAGTATAGGCCCGCCAATAAGAAAGTCTCCAACAAGAACATAAATAATCTCACTTTTTAGAGAACGCTAAGAAAATTGGGTTAAGAATAACGGCTCAGTGGTGAACTCTGCACTAAATCCTCTACAATAGCCTATGCTCAAGGTTGTTTTAAGATGGCGCCCCAAAACGAATCTCAGGCTTGCCCATACTGTACCCTTTCGGTTGACTGTAATAATCTCACTGCTATACTACTACTACTACTACTACTACTACTAAAACTACTACTACTACTACTACTACTACTACTACTACTACTACTACTACTACTACTACTACTACTACTTGTGTTCCCTGTAGGAAAAGCCCGGTAGTGTACGGCAGCAGCAGCAACAGTAGGGTAAACAGCAGTCAGTGCTTCGTCGTACGATACTTGTGCGAACGACGTACTGTACGAGGTCCCAATACAATCTGGGAGGTAGGATCTTCAGGTTGGCAGGCTGTTCAGGTATTTTTGTTACTGTTGGGATCAAGGTACGGGCGAAGACCCAACCCAACCCCTGACTCTCAACCTGACTCTAACCGTAACCCTGACCCCAAACCGCAGCCAAAACGGGCCAAAACTGGCCATAAACGCGGCTGCGTCGCATTTTCATCTAACGAGGAAATTCTCGATGTACATGATGACATGTTACATACCTGGTGATATGATAACACGGGGGGGGGGGGAATCGGTTCCACTGCTTCCGTGCGAAGAAAAAAATATTTAAAAAATGCCTGCATGCACACTGCAGCAAGGCGAGCAAGTAGCTGTGTGCCTGGCGCGTAGCGGCCAACATGACAACAGCAACGAGCAACAGGTACTCGTAGGCACATACTTGCTGACTGCTGGCCTCTCCGCTGCTGCGAGCATCGCACCGCTGCTTCACTGTTGCTGCTGCTCTGCTGTCTATCTATAGCAAGCACAAGTAGAGCACGTCAGCAGCAGTAGAAACTAATTTGTGCCGTCACACAGCAAAGATGTCAGGAGACATGTCAACCAAGGCAAAACGTGAACTGTCAAGGGTATAGGGCGGATTCTTCTATAATACAACCTACCTAGTAGTATTTTGGTATCAGTCGAGGCATGTCAAGGCAAAGTTGCTTTCTGCCATGGGCTAAAAATTACCGTATGTCTTTTGACATCTTTGTTACCACGGTACACAGCAAGCACAGACAGGCTCTGCAGTCTGATCTATCATCCACCGTACAGCGCGGCTCTACCACACGCGCATGGTGTTGCCGGCTGTTGATACTGTAGTTAGCTGGCAGTCAGCACGCTCTCTGCGCTGCAGGTGTTGATGTCTGTTGCCGGAGTCGCACTGCTGTGTGCAACGGCCCCAACATGTTGTACGATCGCACGATCTCGCACAGCGTCAGAGAGAGAGGTGTTGTTGTTGCGGGATGATCGATGTCAGGGTCAGAAAAAAGCAGCTAATAGCCACCGCAATACAGCGGAGACCTATCATCTAAGCGCATGTAGACTTGCCACACGTGCCCGTGGCTGCCTACCGTGCTGCTGCTGCTGCTGGACAGCAGGGTTGTAGTGTTGTATGCAGCTGGGGTTAACCATGTTCTCTGCTCTGCTGCTGTATCGACTGGTCTGTTGTCTGTGTTGTGTGTTGTGTTCAGACGTAAAAAAAAATGGTACCGGTACATGAAAGACCAAAAATATGACGACATTTCAGAGGTACGTACGTACAAAATAAGGCCTCTCGTACTGAAACCAGGGAAATCGTCTAATCCACTCCCGCCGGAAAAAGAACTTTGAGCGCCCGCCACGCGCTCCAGAGTGCACGGATCGCGCCGAGACCTCGACCAATGTGTCCGGCCGGGCTTCCCGTGTCCGAGTGCACTTGGTGTTTGGCCGAAAAGTTCTCGTACAAAGAGGAAAGTTGGCAATAGTACGAAATTATGACAAACGTACGTATACATATGTGAGAAGCCATGGGCCGCGTGAGGGCAGCGGACGACCGTGAAGCATCGCTTCAAGAGCACTCGCGGCGCACCTCAATCGAAGAGCGGGATCGAAAAGCCTGATGAATTACCAACAACAAAAAAAAACAAAAACCACCATCTCACCGGAAGGGGGACACCTTCGACCCACTGCACGCAGTCCCTATCCGCCCAGACCCTCTTTGATAGGTTCGCGATAGCCCGGACTCCGTTCGCCTTCGGCACAAGCCGCACCCCGGACACCGAAAACGCCCACACGCGCCCCGGGCCCTTGCCACCGCCCCCTCCAGCGACGGCGCCGCCAGCATGAGGACCGGGTCTCCTACCATCCAAGGCGTTCTGGGTGAAAGGAGTACTAGCCTTGCTTGGGTGCAAAGGAGGTTGGTCGGTCGCCTCATCTTCGTCGCGGGCGTCACTACTTTTGAAGGCTTCGTGAGCGGTGATTCGTCGGTACTGCCGGGCAGTCAGGTGCCGAAGCGAGGCCGTCCTTTTTGTAGGCGAACACGCGTAGGTGGGGAGACGGCAGAGAGAAAGCGGGTTAGGTTCTCCAAGACAACGTACGTAACACTGCAGGGGCGAGGGCTTGGCTGCAAGGTCAAACGGCCGCGCTACCATAGCCGTTGGCGAGTGAGCATGTTTTCGACATAAAAAATAGAACAATCACATTTGTGCGTGAACACGTTGGGCTGGCTTGGGTTGGGTTGGGCAGGGTTGGGAGGCGGGCTGTCGAGAAAAATACTATTCACCTGAATTTCGCCCAGACAGGCTTGCGGAAGAAGAAGACCTCCTGTGATGCGGTCTCGCACTCGGTCACGTAAAAAAGGGACCTCAACTGCTTCGAGCAACACGATGAAAAAAAATCGGAGACGGCTTGGTCAGGAAAAAATCGGGAACACGTGGTGAGGCTATTGACAACGTCGACCTGATTGCTGACGGCATACGGAAGATGTTATGAGCTACTTAGAACGCCAAACAAAACGTACCATTCTCTTGAGGAGAAGCGGCGATCGATAATCGAGAGGACTGCCGCGGTTTCGAATAATATCATCGTCTTTTCACAAGCGGCATTAGGGCTCGTGGTTTAACCACCATCTCCCACTACCCTAAGGGTGGTGTCTCCCCCACGACGAGAGGGAGGGAAGGAGTGATTTCGATGTCCAACGGTACACTGCTTACCAGAGGCACGATGACGTCTTCGAACGTCCAAAGGATCAGCGCCTCCAGAAGCTGGACTCGTTTCGCCAACTCACTGGGAGGACATCGTCTGCGCCCCTCGCTGCCCGCCTGCCCCCCCCCTCTGCCCCCCCGGCCCACTCCGCCCTTGCCGGAATGCGGTTTGTCCAGCCCCTCCACCACGTGCCGCGGCCTCCTCTTCTCTCGCGTCTTGCCATTGGTCGTCTCCCGTCTTGAGCCTCGAGAGCATATTCTGTTGCCGCTCATGCCACCGTCGGCGTGATCAGAGTGTCGGCCTGCGCTCGCGTCACCGACTCTCCGCCGCTTCCTGCTTCTCCTCCCGCCACATCCACCAGTGGCCCCTCCCATCCCGGCGACGTTGCAGGTACCTGAACTTTCCGAGCAATCCGGGTGTTCGGCGGCGGGTGCCATGCTGGCCGCATCGCCGGCGTTCAGTGCGCCATCTCGCTGCAAAAGTACGCTCGACGCGGGCGGGCGGGATTTCTTTCTTCGCGGGCCAGTAGTGCCGGCGGTGGTGCCACCGGCGTCGAGAGACATCCACTCAAAATCCGACGTGTGCATGCCGGAGGCCACCTGCTCAGAAAATGGTCATGCGGGGGGGGGGGGGGGGGGGGGGGGGCGGGGGGGGGGGCGTACTCATTTGTTGCTTGCCTTCGTCATTTTGACCATTGACCACGCATCCCTTTCGAGACGGAGCACCGTTCCTACTCCATAAAGAGACACCTCCAACAAATGGGCGCTCATTATGTTGTTTCCATATAGTACATAGAAACTTTTTGCTAATCCTATCCCCTTCCTGTCTGGCCGCCTGTGGCCACCATCTATCTCCTAGAACAGCAATCGTTTTCTCGCTGCTATTCAGTGTATCAAACTCCTGCATGTCACATTCGTCTATTTCCCTCATCTCTTCTAACATGCGGGGGGGGGGGGGGGGGGGGGGGGGGGGGGGGGGGGGGGGGGGGGGGGGGGGGGGGGGGGGGGGGGGGGCGTACTCATTTGTTGCTTGCCTTAGTCATTTGACCATTGACCACGCATCCCTTTCGAGACGGAGCACCGCTCCTACTCCTAATAGAGACACCAACAATTGGGCGCTCATTACGTTGTTTCCATAAATTACATAGAAAAAATTTGCTAAACTTATCCCCTTCCTGTTTGGCCTCCTGTGGCCACCATCTATCTCCTAGGATAGCGATCGTTTTCTCGCTGCTATTCATTGTATCAACCTCCTCCATGTCACATTCGTCTATTTTCCTCATCTCCTCTTTAACACATCCCGTTCCTCCTTGTATATTTCACATTCTCCTATTATGTGAGTTCTACTCTCTATTGCTTTGCCACACGGGCACATCTGTGCGTCTACTTCCTCCTCTTCCCGGCTACTGGCGTACCTCTTTCTTTCTTTCTGGCAGGTCCAGGTCCCCTACACGAAAGCGCAATTTCAGCATTTTCGTGAAGTCCATTGGACCATGCAAATGCGTTTTAATTCCTATTCCTTCCCTCAATCCCCCGTATATCGCTAAGTGTTTTTCCGATTCCACCTTGTTTCTTAGCGCTAGCCTTTCCCTTCTTTCTATCCTGTCTTCTACTTCTGCCTTGTACCTCCCAAACTTTCCGGCGGACATCATCTCTACTTGGTTTCCCCCTAGATCCTTCCATACTTTCTCAACTACGCCATCCCACCTTATTCCAGCTCGTCCTTTTGATACTTTCTCCCATACAGCTCTATCAACTATGGCTGGCAACCTCTTTTTTGGCATGTTCCTTACTTTATATTGCCAGTTCAACTTTCTCATGTCTCTATTTGTCTTGAGTGGGCGCATTCCCAGTTCTGCTCTTAATACTGTATTACTAGTCGTACTTGAGCATCTTAGGATTTTTTTAGCTGCTGTCATCTCTACTGTTTCCAACTGTTTTACGAGTTTCGCGTTCCCTTCCCATACTTCTCCTGGATATTCTAGCTTTGGTACTATCACATTCATCAAGATACATCTCTTAATCCCAGTGTCAAGGTTCGGGTCTGTTAGGATCGCATCCATCTTGCCTACTTGTGCCTTACCCTTTCCTATTACTTTTGCTATATGTGTATCCCAAGAGCAGTCTGTTGAGATCTCTACGCCGAGGTATGTATACTGGTCTACGATCGGCAATTCATCTTCTCCCCACTTCCAACTGAAATTTACCGGGTTTACCTTATCTTCGTTGCAAACAACTACTGCGCATTTCTTGACGTTCGCCGTCACCCTCTAATTCCTGGTGTATTCTAGCGCCTTCTCTATTTGTTTCTGCAATCCTTCGGGTGTTTCTGATATCCCCACGGAGTCATCCGCAAACATCAATCCCGACACCGTATCTTCCCCTGCCGTGACTCCCTGCCTTGCTGCCTCGACTGCTACTATCAGGTCGTTAATATATACCTTGAATAAGTTAGGTGACAACGTACATCCCTGTGCAACACCTTGTAAAATATCAACATACTTCGATACTTCTCCGTTCAGCATCACAGCACTTCTCACACATTCCGTCATCTTTTCCATCATTCTCCACGTCATTCCTCTGATTCTTATTTCCCACAGTTTTTTCCACAATCCATTTCTCCATACAGTGTCGTAGGCTTTCTGCACATCTAGAAAGAAACAGTACGTTGTTAGTCCCGCGTCTTTCCTACCTTGAATAATCTTACCTAAGGTGTACACATAGTCTACGCAGCTACGGTTTGGCCTAAACCCTGCTTGTCCTTCGCTTATTTTTTCTTCCTTCTCCATCATCGTTCCCATTCTATCGTTCAAAATCTTACAAAATGTTTTGCCTGCTGTGCTTAGTAGCGTTATCCCTCTATAGTTCCCCGGCTCAGCCTTATCTCCTTTCTTGAATAAGTTTACTAATACTCCTTCTCTCCACCTCCTAGGTGCGTACTCGTTTTTTTCATATCCAGTTATACAACATAACCACCATGGTAAGCATTCCTTCTCCCCCGTACTTCATAAATTCATTCACTATTTGGTCTGCCCCTGCTGCCTTTCTATTCTTAAGTTTAGCTACACACTTATTTACCTCTTCCCTTGTGAACTCTCTCTGTAACCCTCCCGAACCACTGTCTTCCCTTTCTGATGTAGGGGGGGGGGGGGGGGGGGTGTACTCATTGTCATGGCGGTAGTCGTATGACTATAGATCCTCGCATCCCTACAATGCCGGGACGGAGCGCGTCGGGTTATCACCGACCAGACAGACATTGCTTGCACCAAGCGCGAAGCGCCGTGAGGTGTTGGGCGAGTTGCATGAAGGGTGAGCTGCATCCTACTAAGAACCGCTTTAGCGGCGGATATTCTCGCATATGGATGACAGCATCAATGAATTGATTTAATTTCTGGTGTGGTCACTTCTAGAGACAGCAATGGATTCAAAATGTAACTGCCTCGTGGGTGCCTACACACTACGTGATACGATCATCTCCCTTGTGCAGAGTGAGGTTCTCCCCGCACAAAAAGGGAAGGCTTGTGAAGAGACTCTGGAACAGATCGAGAAACATTCCGTGTTTTGTTGTGAAGAATTGCGAATATAGAGGTTGAAATATTCTATGATTGATGAGCAAAAAACAACACATACTACATGTATATCCCGAAGGAGGTCAGGGACTAGCCGAAACAAAACTAAGGGTGTTTCTAAACAGAGTCGAAAAGCTCAATCGAAAATCGAATTCATTTCAATTTCGATAAAAAAATTGCCGAGGTGTCCAAACAGAATCGAAAAGTGAAAATAGAAGTCCAGGCGAAAAGCAACGGAGAGCACAACCTAGTAGGCCGTTCGCATCTGTGCACATATGCCGGCAATCTAGCGCTCGGCAACACAGATCTACCACACAAGCAGGCAAACGCGACGGCAATTCGATTCCGGGAGGTCGTTGGGCCTCCCATGGAGGTGGTGGCGCGTCCAACGTTGACGCCCCGAGATCAAACTTGAAATTATACTGAGAACGAACTTTCGACCTCGTTCTCGAGGGTATCATCCTGAATTTTCCTCAAACTATGTTCGCTCTGGCTCTAACGCCGGGAAACAAAGGCCCGAGAACGTCGGGGCTGGTGTTGTGGTTCGCCTGCTGGCTGTTCACGGGGGGTCTGTGCGGCTATGTTGCCATGCTAGCTGTGGGTTGGATGATGTGTACGGCGGTCCTGATGTGATATTTTGACGTGGCTGCGCTGACCAGTAGGACGAGCTGAATTGTTGCTGTTCGTGCTTTCGATCTCCTTTTCGATTCCCAGCCGTCAACTTTTTGATTTTGGCATTGGGCTGTAAATCGTTCATTTTTTCGGAACCTAAAAAACGAAGGGGAACATGTTTTGATCAGGGACCAATCAGCGCCTTGTTTAATATCAATTCGATTTGCGATTTGCGATTTCGATTCTGTTTGGACACACCCTAAGCCTGAGCGGGTTAAGCGGACGTCAAAAATTTACGATGTAGTTGAATGAGTCCAAGATATAAATACCTGGTCAACAAAAAAAGAGAGCTCGCACACGAGATCATTCTCACACGGTTCGACAAGCACAGCAATCTCAAACGGGAAGCGCGCGACTTCAGCCGACCAATGAACTACGTGATAAGAGCAAAACCTTCCTGGAAAATTGAAGATCAATCTACCAGAATTTCCGTAGTTTCTCCCGCTCACCCACCCCTTTTCTTTCGAAGGTGGAGGAAAGGAGTTGCTACGAAGTAACAAAATTCTGTTGATCTGTATACTGTCAGGAGTTTGAATGGTCGAAGACCATTTGGGGTACTCGGTCGTCCGAGACCGCACAGTAGGCCCCAGTCGAGGGGGCCCAAAGGAGGGAGTAATAGGGTTATTACATGGAGAAATAGGGGCTGTTACACGGAGTAACAGGGTGTCGGTACGAACATGGAAAACCGTCCGTGACATCGGTTGCACGTCGAACAATGGAAAACTCCCTCCCAAGTCTCAGAGAAAAAGAATAACAACAACCCAATTCGAAAGATAAAACGACAACTGATCTAACTCGACCGCCAGCCGTGGTAACCGCGAAAAAAAAAAAAAAAAAACGGTACCCGGGCTGTCTACGCAGTGAGAGGCGTGTTGTACAGCGCCGTCGCCAACCGACGCCAACCCAACCTATATATATACCAGGTATATAATATTGGGGGGAGGGGGGGGGCTGTGGTTACGGTCACCCGACCGCACTCTTGCGCTGCGTGGCGACGCTATGCTGTATTGCCACGCTATGGTGCGTTGTTAAGTTGGATTGTGGTCGAAAGATTACTGCTGTACAGACGAGAGCGACGGTAGACGGCACACATGAAGGCTTTTGGCACCATCGCTCTGAACGGCATATCGGCAACAACAAGAAAACAGGCGCGTGGGGTGCCAAGACTGTCACGCCACCTCCGACGTTGCCTGCAAACTACTCGAACTTCCTCACCACAACGTCAAAAATCATACAAGTACAAGGTACCCTGCTCGGGCCAGCCGGACAGCCTGCTCGGACCGGCTCGAAGCCTGCGCATTGTGGTGGCCGAAGACTGACGATAGCTACCGGTAAGCATATTTCAGTATCAGCATGCTTATCAGCATGCTGGGTCGTCGTTCTTCACTAAAACAGTACCTGGTACTTTTCAAGAAGCTTTATCTCCTGACATTCAGCACAGCACCACACTCACCTCCAAAACAGACATATTCTCGTGCCGTCTGAGCACAACAAAACGCTCGATCGCTCGCGCGAGGCACACCATGTTGCGCTTCGATCCCAACAGGTCAGTCGGAAACATCTGCGCAAAGGGTTCCGGGCACCGACGAGAGGACAGAGACGGAGGTGGCGCTTTAGCTAACAGGCTCCTCTCTCCCATAACACACGCCGAATAAAAAAAGCTCCATTTTGTCATACATAGCGATCACACTATCTCGTAGGATAAGCTTACCCGGTGGCATGCTTGGCACAGAAAGTCCACCACTGCCCGGTGTGGGGTGGCCATCTCCATGAAGGACATATCGGAACCCAAGCTGAAAGGCGAGCCCTGGTTCGTCTGGCAACCCCGGTCGCCTGCCACTGCCGCCGTCACTGGGTTTACCCCTGCATGATGTAGTTAGCACAAATAAAAGAGCTTGGAACCGACGAAAAGCAAAGCACGTGGGTGTATCGTTTGCCTGCCCGTTGCTGTTCCTTGTCACTCATGAGCACTCTACTAGAAAGGCTTCCAATGTGACTACAGGCCGCGCGACCTGGAGCCCACAAGGGCATTCTCTTAGGGTGCAAACGGTCTGACATCGTTTCACGAGGCATTTTTGAGTACTGCACCAACCCGAGTTGTATGGACAAATTGATTCCTCTTGTCTTCGCAGTCACGAAATATGGTTTACCATTAAAAGCGTACGTGTTTTCCATTGGTTATGGCGGTAAGCGCTGTTGGAAAATTGCAACGGATGAATTATAGATGACAGGATGCATGGAGAGATGGAGAGCCTTGGGTCATGGATCATATAGAGGTCATGGGTATATATACACTCCTTACGAGCGCAACGAAATTGGCGTTGCCTGAACTGCTCTCACCCCCAAGAACCGCTTCGGCCGTCGCTTCGACCGTCTCGGTATAAAGCCGTGCTCGTGCGGGGTCATTTCCTCCGATGGTCGGACCGGCCACACAGTCGCCGCCTTCGTCCTATCAGAGGGAGAAAAATACCATCATGGTCACAGCACAACGAAAAACATGTTTGGATTTGCATATATGACGTCTTTGAGTGGCGTGACTTGAAAAACGTCTTTTTTTGTCCAACTCCCAATCTCAATCCGATAAACAACAGGCCTGAAAAGTTCGTAGACCGTCGACCCTACCCCCAACCCCATTATAGTTTAATTTTAATATTCAGGAAGGTGGACTCGCTAACGGCGCCGTCTCAACAGTCAATATCGAGATTTCATATTTTAACCTATTTCCACTTTTGATTTTTTTCCGGACAATTTCAAGCAGGTTTCCGCAAATCCGCAAAATAAGTGGATGCGGTTTGTTAAAAAGTTAGGAGATCTGACTGAAGTACCGAGCCCGAATCACGGAGCACAATCCAAGCGCGGGTCTCCGGCAAACCCACCGCACTACCCAGGGTATAAAAGTGTCACGGTAAAGAACGGCTATTGATTGACAACACGGGGGCTATTAATACCTCACCGTGCAAAGTTCTGCCGGAATCTCGCGGGCCCGATCGCCATGCATCGATCGCCGATGACGTTGAACATTATTACCGGATGGCACTCTAGTACCACCAACTGTATCTTGGTCAACATCCCAGCACGCTCTCTTGCCCGGCACGCCGTCCGCCGCAGGCGATTGCGATAGAGATGGCGATTGCGAGCAAGGGTCTCTCAAGGTGGAAAAACTGTCCATGCTCCCTTCCTCGTCGCCGCTGCTTCCGGCGTCATCTCCGCTGCCGCCATTTCCTGAACCCGCTTGCGTCCAAGCCGATGCTACCTCGGCATACTCGAATCCATCATCGTGCGTTGTGGAGGCATCGGACAGGCTGGGCGACGGGCTGGGTTCGGGGGGCACCACATGAACCCCCGCCTCGGCTGCACGTGCGCATTGCCCTCGCGCAGCCTGGCCCAGCACCTTCTTTCTGAGGGCCGACTGCGGCATAGGGCAGTGCGCTTCCAACAGCCTCCCGAAGTTGAGGGTGTACGCCCTCTTCACCACCTCCTCCAGCAGCAGGCATCACGCGGCGCAGGCGTTTCGGCAGCTTGCGCCCCTGCCCGATCCCCTTCGCTGGCTTCCCTGCCGCCATCACCTCCGGCCTCGACCGGTGGACCCCGGTGCCGTTGGTCCTGTGCGTTCCTTCGCTTCCGTGTCCGTGTCGCTGAGTTCCACCGCTATCTAGCGGGAAAAAAAAACGTCGAAGAGCAGGCGGTAGGCGGCTCGGGAGGCAGCGCAGTCACTGTTGCCGCCGCCACCGCAAACTCCTTTGTCGCGCTTGCTATTCTTGTCCCGGGGCGCGTGGGGAGAAGTGAGGACCGGACTGCGCTCATCGGTGGTGGGGGTAGGGGAGTGTGGGCGGCTGCAGCGGCTAAGCGAGTGCCCGCGCGGGAATCCAGCCTTCCTGGAAAGCGAGTTGGGGAGGGCGTTTTCATCGCGCAAACAAGTCTGAGTCTTTCTGACAAGCAAGGGTTGTACGAGTATCACAATATCGATATGGGAGCGGGAGCGCTATATACGGTCCAAGTCGCGTGTCTTCCTCTCGAGGTGATCGCCGCCGTAATGATACCTATGAGCGACGCCAAAATTATCAAAACACATTACGGATATTACAAAAAAATGTTTTAAACTATTGTAGCTCGTTACGGACTCAGACAAATACGACGAATCGCGCAGAAGCTTGCACGAGACCACGCGTGCGAGTCGATTCAATGCAGACAGATGTAACCCGCTCGGTCTCGTGGTTCGACCATGGAATAAGCGCTTAAAAAAATATGCATATCTAGCCGCGTCACGCACACGCTGGAACAAAGTAATACCAAGAACCATGTTCCGACGGTATAGCTCTATTCGTCTGGAAAACTTGGCAGTAATACGTGTACAGGGTGCAGGGCCAGTTCCAGTTATTGGCGTTTCGTACAAGTACCGAACAAGTGGAGTGGGATACCATTTCCTACTCCGGTACAGAGCACCGCACGAAACATTTATGTGCACCTCTTTGTCTGGAGAAACGCCGTATAAAGGAGATCTTGCGACACGTTCGTAGCAAATCAAGACAGGGACAGGACCCCTGCAGTATATGCGAGAGGACCCAATACGAGGTAGCCAATGTAAACGTAACTGTGGCGCGCTCAAACCCGTATGATACACGGCCACAGGAATAGGAGCTCAAACGCCATGTAAATGATGGTAGACGGCCTGTCTGGCACCACCTGACAAAGGTACTGGAGTAGAAGATGCGCCGGCGCGGCAGCATTATCATGGGACGCGGACTGGGCCGACTCTTCTCAACAGGGTTTCCAACCCGCCGTTGGTCCGAACTAGCGGCTCCGGCTCCGGCCTCGCTAGCGGGAGCGGCGGATGGAGCCAGCGCCGCATAAGGGTTCTCCACGGTTTCTCTGCAGAGCGCAGGCGACGACAAACCACCTCGTTGAACGGTGCTGCGTGCTGGCTGTTCGCAGCTACCACGCTTGTCGGCCTCGTCGGCGTTTTTTTTAGTTTTTGCATTTGGAGGCTTGGGCTGGGCAGCCTCCTTCCCGCGGACAGTCCCGGATTGAGGCGTGGCCGTGGCGGAAGCGGACAGCGCGCTTGAAGTGAGACCTAGATGGCGGCACAGTTCCGACACTGGACGCCCTGCAAGCTGCGGGCGGAACGTGGGCAACGGCGTGCGGACAGGAATGAGAGTTGGAACACCTTAAAGCATCTAGATTAGCACAACAGCCCAAGATTTAAAAGCGCAATGGACAAGGCTGCGACAAAAGAATATTCTTGTACACACCTGGGTAACACTTTTATTGCACACGAGTGACCCGAACATATGAAAATACAACGTTGGCGGTTGTAGGCGATGTTACAATCCAAACGGTGGCCAATAAAGTCGGTGTGAAAAGTGAGTTGCACTCTAGTCGTAGATTGATCTCAGACAAGAACACGAGTAAGCCTTCTCGCCTGCATGTAGCAGCGATTTGGGAGGCGTTGCAGGACGGCGTGCTGGCGCAGGAGGAGGAACATCAAATCATCCCCGATCCTGGACAACAGTAACTCCCACGGCGGCGACCGGATGACGTTGACTGTCGTGTTGGGAAAAGTGCACGCAACTCCCTGAACGCTCAAGAGTTCGCTTTTGGCTTGAGGACCCGCCACCCGACACCCGAGGGAGAGGACGTTACGCCGAGGATCGTATCCTTGGCCTGCAGAGTATCCATTCGCGTTGCTTCCCTGCATTTGGGGTATTGGGGTACGTGTATCAAAACATCAAGCGAAGCCATGAGTCAAGGCAGGGTGGGGCGATACCAAAGCATTTCTGGGCACCAGGAACCAGGAGGGGAGGGTAATCGGTAAGTATTTTGGCCGCAGTGCGGAAAGGGAGAAAACACAGTCGTATCGTTAACCAGTACCAGGTACAGCTGGCCAGGTATATGATATACTCGTAACTGCGTCGGTTCTAAATACCAAGTCCCAAGTATAACAGCTGTTCTCGTACGCGTATCCTCCAAGTTGAGTGTACTAACCAAATATTCAAACACCGTACTCGTACTGTACGTACGTGTAATACTCAAGAAAACACACCGCTGGGGTCTCAAGCGGATTTCTGAGCCGATTTTCTCCAACCCAAGGGCGGCACATACACCAAAAAGGGTGATTTTTGGGAACAGAACAGCTGGTCGAGCCATTTCCGTAGACGCATCGCTCGGCGTTCGCACTTTCCTCGTTGTCAAGAAAACAATCTCGGAAATGTGTACGAGGGGTTGTGTTATATATCAATGGTGTTATCTTGCGTATTATAAACAAAACCTGGATTATACTACAGCATAAACAGAAACGAAACGAGTGCCCCCTACAGCAGCAGTACAGTATGGCAACGGCAACCTCCCACACCTGTGTCGTGCTCGGCGATCGTAAGAGTGACCTCACGACGCGATCCAACAGGTCTGCCATCGACGAACTGTGCTGGAGTGATGCATAGCGCGGCAGTGGTGCGCGGTCCTCGTTCGGCAGCAGTGCTCCGAGAGGGGCGCAGAAAGCAACCAGAGTCTCCTCCACCATCTGGATCCGGCGAGGCAGGCACGGGCAATGCCCGCAAAATCACGAACATCGATGGCAAGGATAAAATAAGTCACTCAGAAAACATGCCGCGATGTATTGTTCGAGGCACTGCTTTCCTACAGCAGCAGTACCCTTATTCATAGAATACGAAGACTCCAGACTACGGGTGCATCCCAAAGGGAAGGAAGACCGCGGTTTGACTCCGCGACTGACCGCCCTCCGGACTAAAACCGGTCAAAAGAGAAAAGTGGCCTCGGCGAGACCAAAAAGACCCATCTCTTCAGGTCTCTTTTCTGACACTTTCTAGAGTGCACTCGTTTCTTCGAAGGCAAACGAGTACTCGTACGTAGTGGATGTGATTCACGTCTGATTCCGACGTGCTTGCCTGCAGGTCTACAATGTTCGGTTACCGTAACCAACAGGGTGGCTCACACTGGTGTATGCCAGGTGCTTACTCCGGATGAAAACACCCTCGATTACGCGCGTCCCTAAAGCACCACCCATTGACATAATGCAAGCGTATGTACTGGATGCAAACATATATACTTGGTACTGCTGTAGGCTCTGCTGTAGGCTCTGCAAGCCTTGATTGATTGGGCCGAGAAAGCCAACGGCTGCAACAAAGGAGCAGACGAATCACGAGTGAAAAACAACGCACCAATTTTGCTGATATATGTGCTGTGGAGCATATTGCTGTTGTGACCCCCAGCCAATCGCGTGCCCTTGCCACGCTGAATGCTGAACACCTGGTACGGCAGTACCGCAATGCCCAAATCGAACCACCCACCCACCCACCACCCACCTGCTTGAACTCGGGCTGGTCATCCGGGCGGCTGAGGTAGGAAGCAGGTCCGCCGAAGCTGTCGATTACAGTTGCCGACGCCGAGGCTGGTGATGCCGCTACGATGTCGCGAAGCCACGCCTCGAGGTAAGGGCCCAAACTAGTCGCATTGGGGTACACGAGCTTGAGCATCCACCGTCCATCGAGGCCCTCCCCCTTGCCAGCCTTGCCAGGGTCTTGGCTTCGGACACTACTCTTGTTCGCTGGTGGCCCTTCGCCGGGACCCATCCTCTGTTCAAAGCAGAACAAACCGATCATGATTTGGCATTCAAAATCCTGTTCAGGCGTTCAGATATGATGTACTTGGTGGCACAGCGTGGTACAGCATGGTATACAGAAGCAGCCAAGCAGTACACTACTGCTGCTGTGTCATGATATAGGCGCGAACAAGGGTGGGCACTCCAGCATATCACCTGTACTGCCAAATTACGCGGCAGCTGCTCAGTCTTCAGCTGCCGCTCACAATCTATCCCCTATGCTGCTGTCCATGAGCATCCTATGCTGCCTACCAGGTATATAATAGAGTAATCCTCACCCTGCAATCTTACTACTTGTGGGCCAATTTTCAAAAAACACCTCGAGGCACGAGGCACGAGCATTCATGCCACGGAAGCTCACCTCAGACTTGCCCATCTCACAGTCCTATACCGTAGCATTCATCACAATACGATCTGCTTCTGCTGCTGTAGCTCGAGATTCTACGGCAGCAGGTATCCACGCATAGAGATAATCGAGGGTCGGGAAAGTCGAGAGTCGTGCGAGAGCGGAGAGCACTCAATTTGCTGCGAATTTGCATGTGGATGCGGCGTGATGTGTGGCGGTTCGGGAACTGTGAAATCGACGGAGAAATGAGATCAGCACCAACCAGCACACCAGCACTCTCTGTGCACAGAAAAGTGCACAGCAAGACAGCAAGGCCCCCAAGCACGCAATATCCCCTTCCAGCTTGTGCGTATACAGGGTGTATATGATATCCACGAACAGTGTCGGACGGACGGGACACTCGTGACCTCAACCCAGCTACCTGAATCATTTATCTCGTTATTTGTTCATAGATCAATCCGCTCTCTTTGAACGAGACCAACATCATGGCATCAGGATCAGGATCATCGGGCGGCAAAGGGAAAGGGAAGGCTGGGCAGGGCGTCGAGACTAATTTGCGATGGAAGCAGAGGACCCATTTCAATTTTGCGGTGGGCCGATCGACCCTGCGCGTCCTTCCTGTCGTGATACACCTTCTCTCAGATGACATTGACTGGTTTAGTGAGGTGAGCATACTGCTGTGTCTTTGCTGTGGACAGAACCACTTACTGCTTACTTTTGGCCGGGTATCATTCGTAACGATTTGCCATCATTCCGGGCGACTTGGCACTTGGCAGTTGACAGCCCACCCACCGCACGGCCCATAACCCGACGTTCAGCTGACTATCTGGTTCGTGATTGGTTTATGTCTTCATGAGCCACAAGATATAAATCCTCGTGATGGACACATGTACGAGTACTTCAGACGGAAAGCGGTTGTGGGTGCAGGCCAGTTTTCGAAGTACGACCAGAGACTGGTCCTTCCGCACAGCCCAATTTGCAAATTTGAATTTGATTTGGTTTGATTTGACCATACCAGAGGCGTCGTGGCATTTACAGTTTAACCTTCCCGGCGTGACGAAAACCAATCGAGGCTAATCGTATGATGCGTCGTCTATCGTTACCATCATACCTGGTCGCATTCATACTGTACATGATACCAGCATCATAAGTGAAAGACGAAAACCAGAGAGTGATACCGCTAGCCCCCATGAGCCGGCGTCCCCGGTGGCTTGGTGGGTAGTCCGCTTGCCTATCAAGATCAATTTCGTGGGTTCAAGTCTCACCGAGTGCATGCTCGTACGTAGGGACGTTTTCTCGCATAAAAAAATTCATTAGCGGAAAGCGCGAGAGCGCGAGTTAGCTACATTCGATGAAAATCGACGAGCAGTGGGAATGCTGAACCCTATGCGTGACAAAAAAGAAAGGCACGCACCGGGGGGGCGAAGGGACGACACCTGTGACCACGGCTTGTCCAAAAGATCGCTGAGGATAAAAACCTCCTACGAGTTAGGCTGGAAAGTAAAAGTGATGATTAAAAAAAAAAAAAAAAAAAAAAAAATGCATGCGTGCTAATGGATGAGCCGTGCATCCTCACCGCTCCAAAAGTATCATAGCGCTCGATTCACCATATTACAGATAACGAGTGCAAGGCATTGCGCAGCAACCAACTACCCGTACCCGAGATGTACTGCTGTAAGTTTTGTTGCTACTCGTCATCGTACGTATGTACGAGTATGATACTCCTAGTACTCGCGCGTACATATCTTAAGAGAACGAACCCCAGCCTCGGTAGAGAGGAACCCCGTGCGGTCTGGTAGGTGAACTACTGGCGGCGCGGGGTGGTGGCGATGAGTTTTATTTTCAACCCCAGTGCCGAGGAGTTCGTTCCAACAGCAGAGGAGGAGCATCGCCACAGCGGGGAGCGTAATGGGTACAGCATGGGGAGAGGAGAGGCTGGGCATTGCGTGGGTAGGCAAACACCCCGACAGCGAAGACGAGAGTGTCGGGGTGGGGATGGGCTAGGACGGCTGAACCCAGCCATTGGAAACGAAGGCACGCACCGGGCTAGAAAACAGAGAGCCTACATCGTGATACAAGGAAAAATAAGGAGAAACAGACAAAAAAGACGGAGGGGTCGAACCACGCGTCGGCTAGCAAAGTTTGCAGCACGCGAGGCTCGAGCGAGACAGAAGGAGGCACTCGTGGCGGTAGCGACCTACATACAATGTGCGTACCCTGGCTGTGAAAGGGAGGAACGGGTACGGGCATGCCGAGTGTGTGCTTGGCGAAGGCCCGACAACTGGGCTGTGACTTCGTTGGCCTGCAGGAAACAAGGAGACCTGGGAAAAGCGAATTTTCTGCAGCAGGATACCGGGTTTTCTGCTCTGGGCAAGAAGACACGGATGGCAGGCAAGGACTATACGGAGTTGGTTTGGCAGTGAAGGAAACGATATACCGTAAGTCTGTTTATACCCACCAGTTAATTGACGAACGCCTTATGTCTATGCGCTTCGAGCTGACTGGTGAAAGCGTTGCGGTCAACCTAGTTGTTGCCTATGCCCCAACGGAAACCGACCTCAACACACAGATGAAAGAGGAGTTTTGGAAAAAATTGGGGCACATGGTTGAGCAGATTCCAACGAAGGAATGCCTGTTCGTGCTGGTAGACGCAAACGCACGGACTGGAAAGAGGATGGAAGGGTGCGGTGACGGTAGGGCTTGGAGCGTACGGACGTGATGAGCTCAGCAATAACGGCAAGCGCCTGCTGGCATTCGTTTCAGACAATAAGATCGCTCTCACGAACACCCTTTTTTTAGCGCTCGCAAGGGTGGAATATCCCATACATTCAACGGCATCAGCAGCCGCAACGACCAAAAACGGATTGACTACATCCTAACCCGCCAAGCACACCGGCCTCGCGTGCATGATGTTAAGGTCCACCCCCAGCCTCCGCCCCCAGCCAAGACGGATTCAGACCATAATATCGTATATGCGATGGTCCGTCTCAGCGGTTGTTTCGCACCCAACAGACACGTACGAATGAAAAACAAAATTAGGCCTTTCGACCGGCAGAAGTTTCGATCCGACGGAGATTGCAGGCAGCGAGTCGTGGCGCGGATCCCTTCAAAGCTTCCCTTCCTTCCCTCGCAACCGAACAGTATCTCTGAGTTGGCTGAATCCTTTGCGGATGTTATTCTTGATGCAGTAGCGAAAGACGTACCCCCCCCACCACGGCACCCACACAAACCCGGGTGGTGCGAGACCGCGGAAACCTCAGCCGCCATACAACTAGCATGGGATGCGAGAGAGGATGCCCGACGAGTCATGCGCATCAAGAAGGACAAAACCGCGTGGAAGACGCTGAGGACGGCGTGCGCGAATCTGCGAAGGGCGATAGATACAGCGTTGCACGCCTACTTCGAAGAGTACCTTGCTGAAACGGAGAGACTGCTCGCCGACAACGACCAGCGAGGTTTCTACAAACACTTGAAGGGCACGGTGGGGTTGGACGGTCGAAAGGCGAGAAGCGAGCAGTTCATCCGGGACGAGGATGGCACGCTACTAAGGGACAAGGTGCGCATTCTTGAACGGTGGGCGAGATTTTTCGGCACCCTCCTGACCACGAAATCTTCTAAGCTTGACCCAACCATCAGCGCCCTATTTCCACAACGGCCGTTGGCACCATCGCTTGGAGATGAACCGACCATGGATGATATGACGGCGGTATTTCGGGGTATGCCAAACTGGAAAGCGGTGGGACCAGACTCCCTTCCGGCCGAGGTACTGAAAACCGACCACCCCGAATTCATCCGGATCATTGGCTTCCAGCGCCGGCAACGCACTGACCACCTCATGTCGTACGCCAAGGCCCTCGAAAAGGCACAATGCGAGAGCGTTGAGACGACCGTCCGCAAAAGACGCCTCCTCTTTGCGGGCGGCGTACAGCGGGCGACCAATGAGCGGCTGACCCGCCGGGTGGTGTTTGGCACGATGGCTGGTGGGGAGAACCCAGGACCAGGCCGACCGGAAAAAAAAACTGGGCCCAATGTCTAGCAGACGACCTCAGGGTTTTCCAAGCCACCGAGGGGTCCACGGAAAGCTCTCCTCTGCTGTTCGGAGTAGAAACGTTGTTATGGCCGAGGGCGGCTACGAAAAGCGGGAAGTGGTACGGGGGGGTCGTCGAAGCGGCGGACTGTTTCATGGCGAGGTGGCACAGGGACGAGGCACAGAGGAGCCAGGCTGGCTGCGCCACGCAGCTGAGGACGCCAAGAACGGCGACAACGGGATGGGAGGAGAGGGGAAGGGCAGTCGTACTGATACAGCTGTCGACGAATGCAGAAACGAAATGATAGATCGGGTGGCTAGGTAGCGGTTCGACTAGCTTTTACAGACTTTTGCCTGTAGCTCCCTCTCTTTCGTGTTGCTTCGTCCGCGCAGCAGATATCTGTCCTTTCTGAGGACGTATGATTTCAGTCTGGCAGCCTTTTTGAAGTCCTTGTGTCGTTTGTATTCTGTTTCATTTCATTTTTTTTTTTTTGGTTTCATTGTCTTTTTGTTCTTATTTGTTATGGTCTTGCTTGTGTTGTTGTGTTCTCGTACCCGGTACGGTGGCATCTCACTTGCTCGACACTTGAATTTGTGATTTTTTATTTATTTTTATTTTTTGGTCTTCCCCTGTCTCACAGCCTGTGACCACGGAATCAGTATCTCTCTAGGATAAGGAATCAGGACGGACACTGGGTGTACTGATGAAGCTGGGTAGAAAGGACGATTTAATGTGAAGACAACAACAACAACTGCTGCTGTTCGGACGTATATACCAGTACACCAGTACCGGTGGGTGCGACTAGAGTGAAACGAGAACACAATTGTGGTGCTCTTCGCCCACATCGGGCAAAATCGCGAAACCGCACGTTAGTGTCCCTGTCCTCTCCTTAGCCTCGAACGGCCCAGAGGCTTTCCTCACTCGTACGATGCGAACGTTGATCGAAACTAGACCGTCGCATGGATCAGACCACGTCTGCTGGCGGATACGGCAACGAACAACCTCTCGTGCCTGTCCCTACTCTTCCTTGACGTCCTCTCTATTTCGAAGGATTCGTCGTTGTTTGAGGAGCTCAAGCGCCTCCTCCGAGACCGTGTCATCTCTGCCACCGGCGATGGTGACAAGGACCCCAAGGCGCCGCAGTCGAGAAAGCGCGCGATGAGGGAAGAAATGTGCATTCAGGGCAAGCGGCTTCAGTGTACCTACCGCTACCGAAAGACTGCGCCCAGGTAAGTTCCCCACGCTCGCGATTAGAAAATGTGTGTGTGCATGTGTTCGGGTGCTTGTGCCGTAGTGTGAATCAGATGGCCCACACCTGTCAGAGCGCTGATTTTCGCACGTGCTGCTGCGGAGCCTTGTTCGCCTCTAGTAGGGTCTTCGCACGAAACAAACCAAAACCCGAGCGATGCCACTAAAGCAGTGCGATAGGGGTGGGTGTACTTGATACCATGGACCCTCGCATCCCTACAATGCCGGAACGGATCGCGTCGGGTTTTCACCCACCAGACAGACATGGTTTGCACCAAGCGCGAAGCGCAGTGAGGCGTTCGGCGAGTCGCATGAAGGGTGGGCTGTATCCTACTAAAAACCGCTTGTGGGGCGGGCTTGCGTATGGATGACAGCTTCAATTGAGTTTATTTTTTTCCGGTGTGACTACTTCCTGAGACAGCAGGAGTAGCCTACCGCGGTGAACGAGAGTAGAAAGGAGGCGGCAGCCAGGGTTCTGCCTCTTGGGTGCCTTACCATAAACACTTGTACGTGATACGATCGGGGTACTTTTGGGGGCACTGCTGACTGACGGGGCTGCTCAAGTGAAAAACTATGGCGTTGTCTTTGCACTGCCTTCTGTATTTTCCATTGTCATCACACACCATTCGTTATATGCCTGCCATCGTCTTGGCCCATGGGGTTGTGTTCGGGTTGAGCATGCAATCCTTCTCAATTTCGGTTTTGGGTGATGTAGACGTTTTATACAAGAGCACCTCCTCAAAAAGGAGCCTCATAAATTGTGACGTGCACCCCTACCGTACCATGCGTCATCACACGAACTAGAGTCGCCCCTGGCGATTGCAACAAGGCAACACGTCCGCGCCCATCTGATTTTTGGCGCAGGTACACCGTCCTCCAATACGCTGACGACGACGTCGAGGCCGAGACCGGCGCCGGGGCTAGCAGCAGCAGCAAACGCAAGACGAGTTCCTCTGGCGCCGCTGGTGACAAAGGTTCTGAGAGCGGCGCCCCTGCGTTTTACCACCTTCCTCTCTCGGATAGCACGCTGTTGGTGTGGGTGTACCGATTCGACTGCGAGGACCCTTACCGCGCCGTACCAAACCCTGCCGCCCTCCAGTTCGCACGGCCAGGGAAGTCATCGGCAGACGAAGCTCCTCTCGACGTCGAAGCCGCCGGGCGAAACTCGAAAGCGGTGGCAGGAGCTGCGGGCATGCAGGCGGGGCCCAGGGACGCCGGGATCCTGTCGTGGCTATGGGGACCGGACGAGGGGGACTTGGTTGATGAAGGGGGTGACAGCGGCAGTGGGAGAGTGCGGCAGCATTTTGTCGGCAGTGCTGCATGGCAAGGTCGGCCGGGCCCGGCAGCAGAGCGGCGGGGCCGAGGCCGAGATGATGAGGAGGAGCACGACATACAAAGAGCGATTGCGTTGTCGCTAGCGGCGGGAGGCGGGGAAGGGAAGGAGGCTGGCGAACAAGACCTTGTAGAAATGCAGGGTGATGAGAGTTAGTTTTTGTTGAGACCCGTTGGTGAGACGCCTAGGTGTTGATATTGTGCCGGGCCTTCTAGGCAATCGCCGCGGTGACAAAGGAAAACCACAGTTTTGCCAAAGTCAAAACCGGAGAAAGACGTAGGTTGCTCGAAGTGGGGGAAGATATGCCACAACAACTAAAGGTAGTTTCGTTTATCTCAAAGCCCAGCTTGCTGGAGCGCTTTCGTCTGGAGGCACTCCAATATAGATGTCTACCCCACCCCCCGGCCCCGGTACTTGTCCTGGTTTGTACCGCGGTCAGGCTCCGGGATTCCTACAGCTCAGCGATTTTCATCAACTCTTTACTTTCACTCTCGCGATTTTCGCTTTTGAGCTCTCGACCGGGCGCGGGAAAAGCCGCCTGTGCGATGCTCGCGTTCGTCGCAACTATCCTGCCTTTGGCCCCGGACAAAAAAAATGGCCGGACAGTAATTTGACATGGAACGGTTAGAAAGGGAACACTTTGTATTTTGGATCACGCCGGTAAATTACCAAGAATAGCAAAATAATCCGCAACGCTCGCGCCAAGCTTACGGCCAACAGAGGCCACGCCTGAAACTGCGGAGCAAAAACCCAATTAGGCGTCACCATTCGTAGGCAGGAGGAGAGAAACAATATGAGCTGTAAACATCTGTAAGTAGCTAGAGCATTTTCAACCAATCGCTACATACCCCCCCCACATCATGTGGTGTCGGCACTGTAATAAAATCTCAAAAGGCGGTGAGAGCACGCCGAGATAACAAGAATCTACGGTGTGCGGGTTCAGTGCAAACTACGTACCTTCCGGTGAAACCTGAAAACAAAGCACACCATCAAAGTTTTTAGGGTAATAAATGTGAAGGGCTGGGTACGTGTACATTGTAAATTTCGAACAACACACCCATGTCAACCAGCGGAAGCACGAGTCAAATGCTGTCGTGTCAGGGCTTTAAGACTCTGCTAGTCTCTATCCCACACGCCGAGTTTTTGCCATCTCCGAGACTCAACTTATACTGGACCTTCCGAGATAACCCAATTGGTCGCAGGCGAACGCAGTGGAAAACTTACGAGTGTCTCAGGTAGTGCTAATCTCCTCTTACTACGCTACGTTTGGAAACTATTAATACGAAAGGAACTGCCCGCCTCGGCACCGTCGAAAAAAAAAACGCTACCAAAAATCGCCTCTTTCATCCGGAGACTCTTCTCTAACGCTTGACACATACACCAACAGGTGGGGATGCGTAACCTCCAAGTAACCGTAGGGATTAAAAAAAAAAACACTACTTTGGCACCGACGTGTCCGGCTTCTTCATGAATAGGTCCAGCAACCCCTTGGCCTTCAGCTTGGGGTCGAAGCGCAAGTTTTCCTTCACACCCCGCTCCTTCAGAATCTGCCGCACGAAAACAAGGCACACGATGAGGCATTTATTTATAGGTACAAACGAAAGAAGTTACGTTCGTTAAATGACTCCTGAGCGAAACGCACGGACGCACGTAATACCCCAAATTGGCGACAAGGGTTACCGGGAACACAAGAAAATCCCACACTATTTTTTTTACCAATGTTACCGCCACAGAGAATCGTTGATCCGCTGATGTGATTGTCACCACAGGGGATGTGGGATTCGAGAGGGTTTCGAACAGATACGAAGGCGTGTCCATGCAGGGGACGCTACGCCACTTCGTGTACGCAAGAAATATTATCCAGCCAGCAACCCCAGTGACCTATGATGTGCTACCGTTACCCGTAACGTTCATCCGTGGCGAAAAGGAGGCTACGACCGTAGAGGGCGTACGTACCTTTCGGCAAAACATCGATGACTAACGGGGCTCCTACGCTGAGGGATTACGGGCCCACCCAAAAAAAAAACGCGCAACCTCAAGTCTACCCCACTATTCTATTCGACATACGGCGAAGTATGCCTATTCACCCCCTAGGGACCCCGACACAGAGGGACCAAAACAACGATACTTTTGGTTTTGTCAACCGTCCACGAGCAGCGTGAGCGCACAGAAGTACGGACGGGATCATGTTGCGCACGTGCCGTGCGCCTCCTTGCATGGTTCCTCGGGCACTAATTTGTATCATCCCCCATTCACTCAGTAACCGTTGCTGTAATCGTCACCTTTTTATTTGCAATCAGCCCCTCTCAAGTCCCAAGAGGACTAATACTCGTAGCCCATGGGACTGCTCATCGGATTGCGCGCACAATTTTCTCAAATGTCTGTTTAATGGTTTAATCTTGGAGTAAAAAGCTCCTGATGTTCACGTCAAATGTTTTGTAAGCTTTTTCGCCCGCCTACCGATAGATCGAAACTGTACAATGGCCAGTTCCTCGATACGTCACCCTTTCAAGTTTTTCGTGCGTCAATACATAGGGAGAAGAGCAGGTGCCCGAAAACCATGTCACGACACATTATACTTGCGTGCACATCCAAACAACACCAAACAAGAAGGGTGTGGGTAAATGCTCCGGCTTGGGGCAACAAAGGACCCTGGCCCAGATTGCCAAGCAGAATGGAAAGCCACACATGGCCGACTCCCAAGACTCCGCGCGTTAAAAATGTTCGCACCAGCTGATAACAAATACCAGGTACTGCATATGAGTACAAGCAACACAAGACCGAAAATAGCTCAGGTGATTTTCTCGCCAATCGGACAACTCACACCACACGGAGAATATCAAGGCCACCCAATGCGACCGCGTACAGGAAACACCCGGTACCCCTCGCACTTTCGGAGCGTGTCTGGACAAAAACCGTTTCCCCAACGAACGCACGGGCAGCCGCGAAACACCCTCCGCATATATCTTCCTACACCACTTGAGAAAGAAATCCATCTGACTGGCAAGCACTGGCGGTGTTGGCCGTACCTACAATAGCGCCAGCGAAACATCGGGGTCGCGTGATAAACACGAAAGCTGTATGAAATAAAACCGGCCGTACCTCGACAATTTCTCACCCTCGAACCGGCGCGCCACCGCCTTGATGCCCGAATCCTCCCTCCCCGCCTGCTTCTTCTCCGCCACGAAAATTTTATCCTCCTCAGTGAACAGCGGAATCACATTGAACGAGGCTTCCCACCTTGCCTGCGAGATCACGGTTCGGTGCACCATTGGCAAGGCACAGGTGTCGTTGGGGGGCACTTTTGTCTTTTGACGCGACAGCCGTCACGAAATTCTCCACACTAAAAGTAGTATTTGAAAGTCAGGAGAGGCCTTGACCGGTCATAACTAGACCGCCAACGGCTACTAATAGACCACCAACGGATATCTGTGTTCTGCCAGGTGGCAAGGGTTGACAGCTTTCGGCGAGCGTGTCATGGTGTTCAACGCTCACGCCTCGCCTCGCAAGAACATGGCGGGACACCAACA
Organism: Macrocystis pyrifera; assembly: GCA_031763025.1. Lineage (NCBI taxonomy): Eukaryota > Phaeophyceae > Laminariales > Laminariaceae > Macrocystis > Macrocystis pyrifera. The sequence continues at coordinate 16,496,303 of JASSKH010000004.1, read as the reverse complement.
TTCCATCCTTCACGGAACAGTACATACTCAGTCCGTGGGTTGGTTTGGTTCACCATGCCTGAAGCAAGAAACAGCTCGAGCACACGGGACATGCTGCACACCATCGTACCTGGCACTCTCCCTCATCGTTGCCCTCCGGCGTGGATCCATTCTCCTCGATCCACGAGTCCTTGACGATTTCTAACAGGGATCGGCTAGGCCGAGCGATGTTTTGCACCTGTAAAAACACCCACAGGAGCGGGCGGAAGGCTGAAACCGTCGGACACCGATGTCCGCCATGCCCAATCACATCCTCGAACGATGGAACCCGCATCAGCGCAAGAGACGGGGTCCATTCAGTAGAGATTCTGGCATCCAGTCCGACCCAATCATGAGCACTTTTTTCGAAAAAAATCGTTACCCTGTTTCATCTCTGCAAAAGTTATGCCATGCGAATTCCGAGTGATAGTAATAGTAGTACATATGTCCCCAAAACCGTGGGTGCATACCTCTCGAGGGGTTAAGTTAAGCTCGCCAAATAATCACATCATTGTCTTGTGTCAATTCTAAGCTGGTTGAACACAACGGTGCTGCTGTGGCAACGGTACCCCTGAGCACCAACTTTAGCCCCATTGGGTGATGGAACAGCTACTCGTCAGCGAATTCGGCCAGAACGACGGCGAGCGGTTAGTTCTGATGACCGGGCTGTCTGTCGCAACTCGCACCGTACCCCGAAGACAGCCGAGAACGCTTGCTTCACCTTGAAGAAGTATGTCTGGGTGGGACGGCGCGCCAGGTGCAGACGAAGGCTCTGCTGGATCCCACGAGACACACCGATGAACTGGAGCGTCTTGGACTACGGTAGTGCGGCAACGGACAAGAGGCGCGTAGCACGAGAAAAACATGTTATCGTGACCATCGGGAGGTGAATATGTATTTCGTCTTCCGATCCCGCATCGTTGTCCCGCCGCGCCGACGTGTTGATCAGGCACAACGAGATTGCCTACGCTGCTCTCGCGCGTCCGCGAGATCATATCCGTGCCTTCCATAATGAGTTGCACCACTCCAGCACAGCCCGACGAAAAATAAATAACTTAACATAAACGAAAGCATCACTTTTTGGGGGACGCTACTCGTAACAAAATTGGACTGAGAATTCGTGCTCAGCAACGAGCGCTGCACTAAATTTTACCACGAATACAATAGCCTATACTTAACGTTGTTCAAGGATGTGTAAGGATGGTGTTACAATAAGGTCCAAAAGGCTCGCTCAGCTTTTTACAGTAGGTGTTTCTTGTTGGCGAGCCCATACTGTAATAAAGTAACACGGCTATATAGACACAGGTAACATGATATTCTTGAAACAAGAATAAAACTCTTCAAAATTAAAACTCGAAATGCCGCAGGGATCTTGTTGGCTCATTTTTGCTTTTTGCGCCAGGTATCATCTCGTATCATCGTACAGAACATGAAGAAAAAAAGCATTTGAAAAGCTGCTGCTGCTGGGCAGCAGCACGCCATCAGCAACAACTGCTGCTGCTAGCAGTAGCGAGCAGCAGCAGAAAGTGTATATCACATGACGCACGTCGCCCTAAGAACGCGGGGCTTGACATATTCCTGGTACAGAGAGACTGGCACGAGACATCCGGTGTACCAGAATATTTGGACAGAACCATGGTATGATAAGATATCATGTTATATCATGGACACAAACAAATAGGAACTGTTTTTGCAGAGCAGCAGCACAGCCGGCAACAGGACAACAGCGACATGTGCCCCTATTAATAGCAACGGCGGCAGCGAGTGGCAGCAGCAGAGAGTGTCTATCACACGACGCACGTCGCCTGCAATTAGTATACAAGCACACGGGGCCCGACACATACACATCTGGTACAGAGAGGTTATGAGACTCTCAACACAGCACAAGAAGCGAACAACTGATATCAGTGAACAGGAGCAGCAGCACCAAAACAAAATAAAATTATAGCAAGCAGCAGAAGCGCGGCGGCACAAGGACAGCACAACTACAGCAAGCTATAGATAGATAGTGCATACTTGCGACGCGCGTCGCTCAGACATCGACCGTTCCATACGAGAGCTGCGTACGGCGATCTGTGTGCTTCAGAGTTCAGACACCACGTTCCGAAGCCCAACGGAGCACAGGATTTCTTTGCTGCGCAGTATCTGGCAGTACAGCAGACGATTTCGTTGCTGTGCGATCGTTTTTACTTCATGTGTTAGATGCGGCAGAGAGGCTGGGTGGGTGTATCCTCCTTGCGGTCAGTTTTTGGGTGCTTTGTGAGACCCAACGATTGTAGGTAGCCGTGCCGACCCTACGAAACAGTGGTTGTTCGCGGTGGCCTGCTTTCAATCCACAGAATCGATACGGCGTCAAGCGCACAGCCAAATAATCGATGTTGCGAATGAACGAGACCGATTTACGAAAGAACGCAAACAAAAAATATTGCCTTGTCCAGTACTGGATTAACCAATAGAGGCAGCCACCGTACCAAAAATTGATATTGAGACGAAGTAAAGAGTTCACATCTTTTTGGTGACTTCACTCCTCTTTGGATCCCGATCGCCTTTTCGGACTGCTTCTCGCCCGTTGAAAGTCTAGTTCTTTACCGAAAGTTTCATTCTTCGTTCTACAAATATCATGATAGGTACCTGTCCAAGGTGGCCGCTACGACCAGCCCGCAGAAGGCGGGCTTCAGCGTTAGCTGAAGTGACGTACGCAAGGCGATGACGCAAGACGGCATCACAGGGAGACAAAAACACGTGGGAGACAAGAACACGGGGGAAGGGGAAAGGTCCTGCTCTGCTTGCCTGCTACTGCTGCTGCTACTGCTGCTGCTCTGCTGCTGGACGAGTGTGTCGGCAACTCACTGCCGCTTTGCTCTGGTATGTGTTTAATCCACTCCTTACGCCGTCGGATTGCAGTCAGTTAAAAAACAACTTTCAGCACGTTTGCATGAGCTTTTGCCCCGGAAACGTTGGAAACGGGTCTTTCTCGTCCCAGAATGTGTCGGATCTCTCTCCAAGATATATCTGGGGGTGTTTCGCGCTTCTCCAGGCACCCAGAAACAGGAAATCGCCGTCCGCATTTTGTCGATCCAACTTGGTCAAATACGATCCAAACGCCCGATCAGATCTGAAAAAACATACTTTTCGATCCGATCCCCGATCGCAATCATATTCACCTCATTTGGTTCGAAATAGTGCCGACGGTGCTTTCTTGCAACCGGACCCCTCGAGAAGCGGAACATACCCCCTGATAGATCTTAGAGAGAACTCCGACACATTCTGAGGCGAGTAAGACCAATTTTCAGCATTTCCGGGGCAAAAGCTCATGCGAACGTGCTGAAAGGGACTTTTTCAACATACTGCGAATCCGACGGCATAAGAATTGACCTTAAAGTTCTACCAGGTATATATTGTGATGTGCGTACGATACGAGTACGCCTTGCCTGGTATATCTTAATAACATTTGGCCGTAAGAGAGTCGCCAGAATGTTCTGACTTTTGATTGTTGACCCATTTGTGGCTCTCACAACACACTGATTGATGTTTTAGCTCTCCGCAGCGGCTGTCGTGTTTGCTGCTGTAGTGGCGGTACGATCTGATAGCTATGCGTATGCGGTCCCGCTCCATTTCGGCGAAATCGTTTTGAGTATTTTTCTCATAGCTTTTTCCATTTTCGGCACTGCGGCTTTGCTGCTGCTGCTGTGGTCCGTGTCTGTGACAACAGTATTACCAAGCATGCAGTCATGCTTTGTTTGATGCTTTATTGCTGCAGCCAGCTCTTCCACCCAGTTCTTGTTTGATGTGGTTACCACCAATATCAACACAAGTCCCCAGCACCATAAGGTGAACCGTGTCTTACACGAACCAAATACAAAAAATATTGATACACTATTCAGACAGGTTGATTGTGGCCTTTTTCTATTTCTTGCGTCATCCTTTGTATTGTTGTAAAACGACATAAAAAGGGAAATATTTGAAGATGAATTAGGATCTTCGCCTCAACATCTGCGGTATGAAGTATAGACTCCAAAACACAGTCAGTATAACGGCCTCGTCTTCCAAGTACCGCATATTTTAATGATTTCACCTTGTCGCGGGAAGCAAATATTTTTCCCACCCGACCAGCCACATTCATGCCGAGCAAAGCGGGACCGACACGTCTTATATAGCGTCCAACCGGAGCAGCTGCCAACACCGACCCACCCTATCAACGCCAAGGCGAAAAGGGATTGTTCGAATTTCGGATTATCACCGCTCAAAACCGGTGATGACACCAAACGATTACTGCAACGCGACAATCGAGCCACTCCGCAGCACGCGCCTCCTCTCACTCACCTCGTCGTATACAGCGTAGACGCTTGCTTTTACGCCCGTAGTATCCACCTTTGCCACCATCCCTTCCTCCGTCAGGTACGGCACAAACTCCAGCTCGGCCAGGGGAGTAACAGCAGCGTCCCCTCTCGCCGCCGCCTGCTTCGTCTGCTCCGCCATCTGGCCACACATCATGCGCGCGAGCCATTCGGGCAGATGATGGGGGGGAACGCATATCGGAAAACACCATTGTTGTAATGCCGAAAACATTGTAATACCGAAAGTGACTGATTTGCGCAGGTTTGGACGGAGACATCGCGCGCAAGGAATTCCTGTTGACATATCGCATCGTGGTTTATTCAATGCTCAGATGAGGTCCATATATCCTTTATAATTCCCCGTTCGGCGTGGGCGTGATCTGTAAGTGACATAATGCACTGAAAAGCGCCAGCTGTGTGGATGCGACTGGCGGCGTTCAAATGCCGTGCCTACCTCTCGCAAGCTCTCAAAGCAGCAGGTACAGCACCTCGAGATGAGCACGGGTTGCCATCGCATCGCATCGCTCGTGGTCGTGTATGGCAGCGTACGTGACACGCATGCAGAATGCCTCGAGCAGAACACAAGAAGCACCAAACGGGAGCAGCAAACAAGGGGAAACCCCACGCACACACCTTAGCTTTCCGGTTGGCCTCGTACTCCTCTTGCACCCTAGCAAGCTCGGCCTTCACGTACCTGAGAGCACGAGAGTTTAGCAAGTGAGCTACCGGCATATACTACAGTAGATGATTTGTGGCAAATACAAAGACACAACACCCCATTCGCCCCTTTCTTTCACTGCCGGAAAAGGTATCCAACGTTAATTCCAAAACGTGGGCGAAGTAATGTTAGCAGGGCAGGTTTGGTCCGATGGATCTGTTCCTGGACGCTAATAAACCGCGGTTTCGAAAGGGTGTTTCAGGTGTGTTTATCGCGGACCCAGCGTTGTGGGAATGGGTACAGCAGTATGAAAGCTTGCGATGCTCGTAACAATTACAATTGACATGATATTACCGGTACCGTGTACGTACGTACGTAGGGAGGTAGACTATTGTCATGAGTACGGATATAGAGCAGAACGTGACGGGCGATGCTGTTAAAAAAAGACAAAGTGCAACGGAAACCCCACGCCAACCAATCGCACACGGTCTTTAGTGCAACTTATCAGCACAAAGGGGGCGACTCTGGGCGCAGGGCGCATGGTACAGGGTACCGGCTACTATTAATAACCTGTAGTAATGGTACTCGTTTTGCGACTCGGAGCGACCGCATGTGTGTTGAATACGTAGCACTACACGATTGCTACTGCTACTTGTATAGTGCAGTAGTATAGCACTACCTGCTACAGCTGCTGCTGTAGTGCAGTGAGTATTTTTTTATTTTTTTTTCATCACTTTTACTTTCCAGCCCACTCGTACGAGGAGGTTTTACCCTCGACGATCTTCTGGACAAGCCGTGGTCACAGGTGTCGTCCCTTCTCACCCCCGGTACGTGCCTTTCTTTTTTGTCGCGCATAGGGTTCAGCATTCCCACTGCCCGTCGATTTTCATCGAATGTAGCCAACGCACGCTTTCGCGCTTTCCGCCGATGTATCAATTTTTTATGCAAGAAAAAGTCCCTATGAGCATGTACTCGGTGAGACTTGAACCCACGAAATTGATCTTGACAGGCACGCGGACCACCTATCAAGCCACCGGGGACGCCGATTATAGCACTACCTGCTCTTAATATGAAGTTAGTGCTGTAGTATGGCACTGCTATTAACAGGTGTTAATAGTGCGCAGGTAGTGCTACACAATCAACATCGTGGATCATGGGTGTCATGAACACGAACGAGATCGGGTTACGTTTACGATACAAGTTACTGCTGGTACCTATTAATAGCTGCTACGTATTAATAGTGAGGTAGTACCTGGTACTCGTCTACGTGTAGTTCTGGTCGGTAATTGTGACATACATGTACATACTTGCGGTTGGGCTTCCCTGTATTTCGGAGACTAGAGACTACACGACGACCTGAGATAAACAGCAATCGGTTCAACTCCACCCACATTCATGCGCCACCAGCGGTTGCTCGACCTCGAGTGCCTTGACTCACAGGCTGCCCAAGACTGCTGTCGCCCTGCCGTGCTCATACCTCATGCTACTCTCGTCTACTGCTGCGATGATACTGCTGTGATACTATCCATATACACTTTCTATTAATAGTATACCAGGTGTAGCGTAAAAGCTTGAAAAAAAATCGTAGGCTCAACTGCTGTATACATGATCGGGTCTACTGCAACAGCAGTGGCTCACTCTGCGCTTTTATCCAGCTCCGAGCTGGTGGCCATGCAAACCCCACCAAAGCGTCGCCGTGTTGCCCCCTTGAACCCGAAGACGTGGCTGGCACGGCACACGCTTGACATCTCTCCTCGGGTACTGCGTGCGCTCCGTTGGAAAGGTGAAGCCACAAAGGACTCGGTTCGCCTCGCCGCACATCCCAGTGCCGCAAGCACCACGGCCACCTTCATGTCTAACAAACAGCTTATCGCGGTAGCTTCCTATACAACGCGGCGCCTCGAAGAAACGGACAGCAGCGCCTAGTCGCCGGAAAGCGATATACGCCGCGGCTTGTGTGAAGCTTGTGTGTGTTGCCGGGTGTTGCCTTTGGCGGATGTGGAGGTGGGGGGCATACGTGAAAGAGGCGTTCTTGTATACCCGGATACCCGGGGCCCGGCAGAATGTCGGGACCTGGTATAAGTACCCCATGGGGTACGTGGATTAAAAGTACCTCTTGAGGTACTTTTAAAAGTGCACGTACCCCAAACAAACCATAGGGTTTCTCTGTTCTACAACAGTACTCGTAGCGCATTTCGTTTGTGCTGGCAAGATCACGTCCGTTCTCGTCCCAGCTTCCACTCGCCAGCACCGCAGAGCAAGCCATACGGAAAACACCCCCAGCCAAGCAAGCAGCAGCCAGAAGCACACACACAGCTCTCCATCGGCGGGCACTGCAGGCAACCAGAGCGGTAAGGAGAGAGAGGCTTCAGAGCTTCGAGCCAGCAAGCCTGGTAGGGAAGTCTTCTGCTGTAGCAAGCGCCAAGCTACCCCAACAGCAATAGAAGGTCAGCAGTCCTAGTCTAAGTGCTGATGCTGTTGTAATATCCTCGACGAGACAGCTTGTTCCAGGTTATCTCCTCGCAAAACAGAGCAGACACACCCAACGTGTTGCGCCGGGCTGGCTGGTCTATTTTTTTCAATTTGAATTTGAAATATTAATATTTCAAGGGTTTTACGTACGTACAAAACTCACATTCTCTCATCCTTCCGAGAATACTCTGCTTCGCGGGCGACCAGAGAAGATCGTACAACCAACTTGTTTACAGGGCTTTTTTTTGTTAATTTGCATTTTGAAATATGTATATACAAAGACTCCGCTTCGGGCGGCCAACGCCGCGCGCTGCGCTCGCGGAAGGAAGTTAATAGGGAAACGCCAAACGGAATTGCGAAGGAGGTACATACGTGTGCGAATCTGGCGACTTAAAAATGACAATAGCTCCATCATGCAACATTGTGCAGCTGCTGTTGTTGTGTCTCGCACCTGCAGCAGTAGGCGCGCGCACGCAAGGAACATTGATTCCCATGGCATCGACCTTACATCGTTTATTTGTTTTTTCACAACCCTGCTTGGATACCCGAGGTGGAAGTTGTATTCCGGGTAGATAATGCGGGGGTCTGACCAGGTGTATCTCGACACGTGATATTTGACACGAATGGTGTTTTGCGTTGTGCATGAATCCTTACACACTTGACCGCGTGTTGATTCGAGGTAGTGTCGGCATTCACGATTCATAGCAACAATACCACGAACGGTGTTTTTCGTGGGTCGTCAAAAACGTCCAGTGCTTCGTCTGAACGACAGGAACAAGACGAGGACAGCATCATGGCTGGACTTAAGAAGAACGTTCAACTCGGAAGAAAAACAGCAAGCGAAGGCATCAACGCAGGGACAACAAGACAAAGCTGAGCGAGACGGGCAAGGCAAAAAGAAGGCCGTCGATTTTTCTCGTAGCAACTCGCGGGAAGGTACAGAATAGCGCCAAGCATCGGCACACCGGGCGTTGCGATGTAAACCTCGGTTAAAGGTTGGTTGCCGTTCCGTACTACCGTCGGGGCCTGCATCCGCCGGGGCAATTGTTGGAGCCATCGGCATGGTGAACATGCCGCATTTTTCGCCCAATGTGGACCTCCCTTTAAGATTTGTACCGTCCTTCCCACGCCCTCCATTGCTGTGGCAAGGTGATGTACCACACGACCGTGGCGAAAAAAACGGAGGAGCTGGAAGGCATGCTCAACTAACTCATCTATCCGCTTAACGCTCGAGGTGGAGCCTCCAACCAGACCGCTATCTCCAAGCGTCAGCTCTCTAACTTCTGCACGGAGGAATGCACGGTACTGAAAGTGTTTGGCTGCCCCGTGGGCGAGCTTCCGATCGTGCTGGACCATGTGGAGGGAGAGGCAGGTCGCGTCTATTTTTTTGGGGTTGTGGCCCCGTTGTTTTGTGCTAGTGCGCTCTCCTGATATACTAGACTGACTATGCGGCCGGCCAACATGTTGGTGCCTGACCGAAGAGTCCCCTTTCGCGTTTCGCATCTGTAGGTTTTAGGTTGCCGGTGCGTTCGCAACGCGTTTGGCCAAGTAAATTTTAGGTCAGAGGATATTTCAACCCCCATCGTCCTATTGAAGCCATGTCGGATCAGCGAATATACACCATAAAGCACGTACCAGGAAAGTCGTTGTTGCCGACGTTCACGAATTCGTATCCGTAACGAATGCGCACCCGTACGGCCTGTTGGTCCCTGTGTTTCCGGTGTCATTCCCCAGGCCCGGCAGTTGTTTGACGGTAACGCCACACAGGTGCTGCCTTTGGAGTTGTGTCAGGTGTGTCGCGCCTTTTACGTAGAAGGCGACGGAAACTGCTTGTGGCGTTCTATTTCTCACGGCCTATGGGGCACCGATTACTTCTGACCCCATGTGAAGCTCGTGGTGCTTGCGAAGGCCGCGAAGAACGCCGAGCAACTGGTGGGAGAGAATCGTCACCTGCACCACTCCTGCATATACTACAGTAACGCTGTTCTCGCGAAGTACCAAGTAGCCAACGACTGTAAGCAGGACGACTACGAAAAATTATGTTACTGTCCGAGATTCTTCCCATGTGCCCGGACGGGGCGTGGGGTAGCCCTAACGTGTTGTAGTGTATTCCCTCCCACCGTGAAGGTTATTATTACGGACGCCGACGCTGCCATGACAAGCGCGGTTGCGGAGCATCTTCCAAACACAGTGCACTTGCATTGCCTTTGGCACTTGATGAAAAATGTCAAGAAGTGCCAAGGCGCGCTCGGGCAAAGCACTTCACACCTACAGGGCTTGATATATGCTTGCGCATATGCTATGTCGGAGAATGTGAGTGGCACGGTCCAAAGTGCAAGGACCGGCGACCACGGTTCGCTGCGGTTTTGCGCCGCGTTTGTTGCGCTTGTTTTTTTTTTATGGAGTGCCCAATACCTGGTGCATATAACCTTACCAGCGTTTTCGGTGGGTTTTTGTCGCCGTGTCGCTCGTCCACGGATTGCAGGCCTTTGACGGGGTGTGGGCGAAAGTAATGGAAATGGTCAAGGACTCGGCGTGTCAAGCGTACCTCAGCGGCTACCTATTCGGGTGAGTCCGACGGTCAGACGGGTACGAGCATGGTTTTCGGTTTCTGCTCAGAGACAAAAGCAGAATGCCTTGCTAGACCGAACGATAAAATTATCTCATGGCCCAATCGTTGTATTTACAGGCAACGGAAGCCCTGGGCCCGCTGCTACCACCCGACCGCTATGACCCTGGACATGACAGCATCATGGGCGGTGGAGGGAATCTTCGGTGTGCTAGAAACACGCCACGTCATCAACAGGAAATCCACCCTGAACTGAGTGAAGGAGGAGCTGGCCCGACGAACAAGGGCCATTGCTGTGGAATCCCTCGCGTGAGTTTGAATCAAGGGTAATGCGGCGAGGGTGGGCGGCGCCAATGTTTCTTGTCTAACCCTCCACATCATCCATCACATGCTTTCTATTTCACGATCTGGTGTCTTTTCGTTTTAGAGCGATCCGGAAATATACGGCCAGTTAGTTGACTTGAGTTCAACCGCTCATGTTGCTTTTCTTTCGTGGTACACGTAATCAATGGTGGGCAAAAAGACGGCAGGAAACATCGATTGAGGAGAGAAGTCTATTTTCCTTGACGAACAGTAAATTGGTCCTCAAGAAGTTGGTTAGATTGCGGTAGATTGCTGACCTTGACACTAGGCCCAGTTACGGGGGGTATACGTCGAGATGTCAAGTCTTACACCATCTTTGGGTGCTGCATGCTCACCTGAACGGCCCTCGACTGCCATGTCCACAATAACCGAAACGACCGCAAAGACGGGCCGCCAAGGTCCCCGCCGTCAGCATCAAGGACCTGGAGGACAGAGTGCTCAAGTCTTTCGAGCCTATGCTGCAGGAACTCGGAAGAGTCAAGGTCAGCCACTACGCTCATAAGGTGAGAGGAGACAACGGTATAACGTGCCGGTACTCCTTCCTTGACAGTGATGGTGCAGAGAATCTCCCTCGGTATATTCTCATCCTGAAATATGTTTATAACCGTGAGCAGATTGCACCTCTCTCCCTTGGGCCCAGTGTGAAATGTGGTTATAGCGCTATTAATACCTGCTAGACCACTCAGTCAGCGCTGACTAAGTACTGACTGAGTGGTCTAGAAGGTAGTGCTATATAACCAAACACTGTCGATCGCTTCAGCAGTTTGAGTAACCGTCAATGCTCGGTTTCATCTACCCTTGTGCAGAAAATGCTGGCGGAACTACGGACGAGCACCCTGTATGATACAGACGTCTTGGCAGAGGGCAATGGTGCCAACGACCTTCTGAGGAAGTTAGCAGAGCACAGCAGTGACCACCACGATGTATGTCGCGAGGTGCCAGAGGAAGGGTTCGATGAGGACTATGATCCATTGGGCCCCAAGTTTGGGGCGACATCTTTGCCCGCGTTTCACCAACTTGTTGAGCACGTGCAGCTAACTGCTGTCGTGAAAGTAGTGTTCCGGTACCAAGACGAAAGCGCGCACATCGTTGTTGTCGGGCCTGGCGGTTTTCAGCTATGCACTTGCTTGCAGGTGCTGCGTTGTGGCTTGCCATGCAGGCACGTATTAGTCGCACTCTTCACCCGGCTGCAACGCACCGTAGAGTTCACTGGCGATTGTATCCACCGTCGTTGGCGATCTTCTGGTGACGAGTGGGGTATCCACAGGGCGGACCTTAGCGTGTTCGACGGGCATGAACGAGGGACGTACGATGGTGGCTTCACTGATGATTTTGGGGGGATAGACATGCAGGATGACAACCATGTCAAGCGCAGCGCCCTAGGTGCGGTCATCAAAGGGAAGCTGAGCGCTAATATGATGGAGACATGCGTTGCCGCGGTCAGGAGTGTTATCGACCACTTCGACCTAAACCGCCCGAATTACTACAATGCAGGATGGAAGTAGCGGCGAGGTTCGCGCGGGATGCGCAAGCTTTTGTGCGGGGCCTTTTCCCCTCTCGTGATCCAGACAACATCTCGGGCATACTCAATCCGCCCGATTCGTCGGTTAGAAGTAGGAAGGAGAGTCGGTATCTAGACTGCACGGAGCTACACTCGTCCAGGAAGAGACCCAAAGCCACGTAGGTGGCCAGCCAAGAGCGAGAAGACCGAGTGAGAGGAGCGTAGGATTCGACACGAGTCGACACAGGAAGGAGGTGCTGAACCTTTTTCGCGATAGAACTGCAACATGTGCACGGTAGCGCGCACGGGGGGCGGGGGGGGTATCGGGGGGAGGGAGAGAAAAGCCTGCTATGTGACCCCGGATCTCAGTTACGACTAAGAGGGGGCGAGAAAAGAAATGAGATGGGAAAAGAAAGAGAAAAAAATAGTTCATGTTGGGCGCAGCGTACGTCATTTAGGGTCATGGTGTCCCCTAAGGTCTAGTAGGTAAACCGCGTAATTACCAAGGACGATTTCGCAGGTTCGAGCCCCGCCAACTGCATGCTCGTCTATACTCGTAGGGGCTTTTTCTTTTGCATAGAGTTAACTTGCGGAAAGCGCGAGAGCGCGAGTTAGCGACATTCGATGGAAATCGACCACCAGTCGGGAATGCTGAACCCTCTACGCGATAAAAATGTAGGCACGTACCTCGGGGGAGTAGTACGGACGGCTTGTCCTGAAGCTGCAAAGTAAAAATGAGGTTAGCAAAGAAAATTGTCCCGGCGAAAACGCGAGGTGAATGGAGCGCGAAGCATAGAAGATGCCGGTAGGCAGACATGGTGTTCCATGGATGAATTGAAGAATCCCCTGGTACGCAACAGCGTGTGCTTGGAGATATGTTTATTCCCAATGCGTGACCACTCGCCCGCGCTACGTACTACGTCGTCGGGGGGCATTGCGTTGCCTACCACCCTCTCGCCCTATGACGACCAAATTAATACGTCAGAACGCGTATACTACCTACATCGAGTACTAAGCAAGCAGTCATTTGTATCGTGCTGATATTTACACCAATATCGAAATTTGAGGTACGTCGAAAAGTGGAAATTGAGTGGCACATTGTCGGAGGGCAACCTGAATAACATATCGGAGGTCAAACTCCTTGCGCATGAAGTTGGGCCCATGAAGTTACGGTTTCACCATCCGATAATGTATTATACGTGCAGTGTATTGTGAAGCCTTACTGCTGCTTGCTACTCGTTTTATTAAAAAATACGGCAGCTGTGAGATCGAGGATTTGGATCGAAACTCATCTTTGCAAGGTGCGTGGGATACTTCAATCGCACGTACTACGGTTTTTGAGGGGAACAAAATCTGACAGCTGTGGAACTCAGAGGATATACAGATAGATATACGGTATACTTCCTGAAGGTGTTGAGCAGTAGGCCGGCAGAGGTCCAGTCCGGGCCTGATGCTCGCGCTGCTCATTTGATGCACGTGCGGTGGGTGGTCGTTCGTGCACCATGGCGTCTGCTCTTCTTCTTTACGACAAAATTAGGGATATTTTACCATCAAAACAGCAGTATATATACCGGTATTGATCATGTGTCAATCGCTAAAAACTCACGAAGAAACAGGAACCAAATTAATACATTCTATGCTTTTTTTTGTGTCTGTCACCCGAATCATGAGGCCAGGACGGGTAGGAACCTATTATACTCGATAGCTCTTCTGCAAGCATTTCCGCAAAAAAAATGGCGCGGACAACCAGCAGCAGCAGTAGTAACATACCCAGGTAAAGGTGGTTTGTTCGCCGGGAGTGGAGGGAGAGCTATGGGCTACAGATAGATACATAAACAATGTGCTATTTAATATTAATAGGCCATGATCTGGCTGATGCGAGTACGAGTGAGAGTATCATACTCTAACGAACGACGTCGACGTACTATTAATATTACGGGGCAGTGGTAGTATAAGATACCAAATGACGCGATAGTACTGCTGCGGCTGTATGTGACCTTATGTGGTGGTGCCGCGGCCTGCTGTACAGCAGTATAGCGCACCGGATCAGATCAAAGCTTGGGATACGTCGACATTGAATGTGTGAATTATGTGTAATTACAGCAGTAGTCGGTCTTCCTTTGGGGTACTTGCACTTTTAAAAGTACCTCTGAGGTACTTTTAATCCACGTACCCCATGGGGTAGTTATACCAGGTCCCCAGAATGTCTTCAACAGAGTATATGAGTATGTCCTTTCATTTCAGCAGTAGTATGATATTAATAGAAAATCTTTCTGCACTTCCCACGTGCGAGTGTGGTCGTGTGGTCCCGTTACTCTCTTCTGTGTGAGCATATAGATATGTCTTTGCATAATCAATTCGTGATGGCGGAAAGCGCCATGTTCATTCGCAACGACGACATTCGTCTACAGTTCATGGGTTCCTCCTACACTACACAAGTATACTGTCATCGCATCTCTATTGCTGTAGTGGCTATAAAAAACTGTCGGGAAAGAGAGCCAGCGAAATCCTTTTTTCGGGCGAATATTACGACGCCAGACCCGGACGATCACTGCACTGCGGTACAAAGAACAACTTGTAAACGAGACAAAATTCTAGCCCACACAGGCTAGCTGGTGCTCCTCGTGCGTCATCTTCTGGAGGATTGACCTGCGCGTCTGCGACGATCAACCCCCAAACTTTCCACTCTTCGAGTTGTGTGGCCTGAACGTCACACGCTGCCGTATGATTTGGGCGACGGTCTTTCAGTTAGTTGTCGAGGTCGGCCGCCGCCTTGGCGACGACTCCATTCATAGGGAAAGCTACCTTCGCCCTCCCCCGCCCCCAATCCATTTATAAATGCCCACCCACCCCGCCGGGGCGCATTGGCCTGGACGTCATATATATTTTGCACGGTGCTCTTCTTATTGTGTGGAGATTTGCCGTCTCCTCCTCTGCGACGACACTGTTGTTGCTGTTGTTGTAGTAGTTCCACCCCCCCCCCCCCCCCCCCCCCCCCCCCCCCCCCCCCCCCCCCCCCCCCCCCCCCCCCCCCCCCCCCCCCCCCCCCCCCCCCCCCCCCCCCCCCCCCCCCCCCCCCCCCCCCCCCCCCCCCCCCCCCCCCCCCCCCCCCCCCCCCCCCCCCCCCCCCCCCCCCCCCCCCCCCCCCCCCCCCCCCCCCCCCCCCCCCCCCCCCCCCCCCCCCCCCCCCCCCCCCCCCCCCCCCCCCCCCCCCCCCCCCCCCCCCCCCCCCCCCCCCGGCCAATACAATATACCAAGCAAACAAACTTTTTCGACGATCATCAGCTTCCCCCCCTCACACACTAACAACACCTCGACTAGGATACGTTCGTTCGCGTCGTATGTGCTTCCTCTGCTTTCAAAATGTGACCGGGAGGATCACACATACATATATAATATATACTCTCCGCGGCTTCGTACCTCTCCATATATCTTAAGTGTCTAAGCCAGCCAAATTCGGAATGATTTGGCCAGTCGCTATCTATATAGTGGCAGTTAAAAAGCACTAACAAGCTCCACAACCCGAGCTAACAGAGACGCCTGAAATTCTCCTCCGCCTACTAGTTCTGCACAAAATACGCCCCGGGTAAAACCGGGGCAATACCGCGCGCGATGCCAGAGGCAACGACGAGTTTTTTGTCCCTACTACGCAGCCTGCACCCGAGCTTGACCTAAAGGGAAAAAAATGGAACCACCGGAAAAATACGTGCGTACGCAACGACTGGGCAGTGTTGGTATGCGAGACAGAACTTTAGAACATTATGACCTCGACGTTTGCGCGCGATGTGTGGGTGCCATGGCGGGAAATGATCGGACAAAATATCGCGGGTACGTCGCGCAAGACGACATACTAGGCCCAGGTTGCTCGGGCGGAGTTATCAGACCCTCCGGGTTTTGGGAATAGCACGAGAGGTTCAATTGATCGCAGAAATACGATGCAAAAGCAAGATCGAAGTCTCATGATGGGCAGAGCATTTTGTGTGGTGGGGGAGATATCGACCCGAACCCTTACCTGTTCCATAAAATATGCGGAGCCTTTCCATGAGGAGGTTCTGCCTGTGTTGGTACAATAATATGACGCTTTTCAACACTGCCATTTTTAGTTTAGACACGCACTTAACGTAACTGCCACGAATGCACTGAATGTTTCATCACATACAATAAACGCGTCACATAGCTGTGTGCATTCGACACAGCAGTCCGCCGGTATCGTCATTAATCCACTGAGAGCATTCGCCCAAGGTGAAAACGTTTTCCGATACCGTATGAAAATTCGTGTTGCTGTCTTCAAGGGATGCGCAGTGATTGATTGCCCTGATTCGAGTACAGTACCTGCTACTACCACGTTCGCAAGAAGTTTCGTTCAACGAAACAGTAGTGTGTGGGAATTAACTTTCGTTTTCCCCCAAGCAAGACTATGCAGCAGTGTCCGTTCTGCTCAATATAGCCTTTCCGCTCGTCGGTGTACTCCCTCTCCGTCCTCTACTGCTTACCAGCAATGGACACAACCGATGCCGCACCATCTCCGCATTGTCTATCTACTGCAAGCAGCATTCGCACAGGTAGCAAGCAGCAACGCAACGTGACCAAACCCACAAAACTACACCAACAAAATACAGCACCGTTTGCATGCAACTGTTGTTTCTTCTGAGCATGTCTTCACGCTCATGAGACCAGCTGCAGCCGTCGTGCTGTGGACACGCTGCCTGAAAATTCAGTCCAACACATTGACGGGTACGACCCCTCTCCACCCCCCGGCTCCCCCTCTACTTCACAGCGTTCCGAAGTGCACGCCTGTCCGCCCGCGTTTGTGCGTGGAATCCCGAGCGGATTGGTGCTACAGAGCGGCTGGACCCACAGTCCTGTTTACGGCAGACAGCCAAGTAGTGGGAAGATCGGCAGAGCATCAGCTATTAAGGATCGATGGATATATAAAAACAAGGCGGGAAATCATCGACCAATAACTACAGAAGAATTTTCGCCATCTCTGGAAAAACACGCGTCGCTAGCTGGGAGGGGACGGGGGGGCGTACTCGTGTCATGCATTGCCGTAGTCGTATGACCATAGATCTTCGTACACACAATGCCGGTGCGAGCCACGTTGGGTTTGGGTAAACGCGCGGGAAAACGAGGACAACACTAAAAAACATAGCCCATCTGGAATACTCCGCCAGAGCAACTATTAATAGCCTGTGATGGTCTCGCTTTTGGTAAATGGAGATACTAAACAAAATTCGTGTCCAGGGTAACGTCACATCTATAGGTTACGGTGATCGGGCACATCGCCACATTACTACAAAAACCTACTGGTAAGCCATAGCAACCACATCGACAAATACGCTAACCTGGCAGTGGACGAAGAAGAGCCGCGACACCGGGTCCCTGGTGAGGGTTGTGTTGGGGCTGCGGCACATCTGGCACGTCACGTACTCCACGATATACTTCCGCAGAAGCGACTCGATGTACTTGGGCACGTATTTGCCTGGCGAGAGTTGAGCGCGAAAAATACGCAAAATTAGGGTCCGTAAACACAACACGGACGTCGAGAACTACCTACACCCACTCTAGTAGTATCAGTAGACATCCACCTGCAGTGAGCGAACGAGCGGAACAATCAACAGGAACTTGCCTTCTAAACCTTACCCCATGATAATGTCGGGATTGATGTTTGCGGATGACTTCGTGGGGATATCAGAAACACTCGAAGGATTACAGAAACAAACAGAGAAGGTGCTAGAATACACCAGGAAATGGAGAGTGACGGCGAACGTCAAGAAATGCGCAGCAGTTGTTTGTAACGAAGATAAGGTAAACCCGGAAAATTTCAGTCGGAAGTGGGGGGAAGATGAATTGCCGATCGTACACCAGCATACATACCTTGGCGTAGATATCTCAAGAGACTGCTTTTGGGATACACATATAGCAAAAGTAATAGGAACGGGTAAAGCACACGTAGGCAAGAAGGATGCAATTCTAACAGACTCGCACCTGGACACTAGGATTAAGAGATGTTATCCTGATGAGTGTGATAGTACCAAAGCTAGAATGTGCAGGAGAAGTATGGGAAGGGAACGCGAAACTCGTGAAACCTTTGGAAACAGTACAAATGACAGCAACTAAAGAATCCTAAGAAGCTCAAGTACGACTAGAAATACAGTATTAAGAGCAGAACTGGATGCACCCAGTCAAGACAAATAGGGACATAAGAAAGTTGAACAGGCAATATAAAGTATGAAACATGCCAAAAAAGAGGTTGCCAGCCATAGTTGATACAGCTGTACGGGAGGAAGTATCGAAGGGCGAGCTGGAACAAGGTGGGATGGCGTATGAGAAAGTACGGAAGGATAAAGGGGGAAACCAAGAAGAGATGATGTCCGCTGGGAAGTTTGGGAGATACAAGGCACAAGTAGAAGAAAGGATAGAAAGAAGGGAAAGGCTAGCGCTAAGAAACAAGGTGGAATCGGGAAAACACTTAGAGATATAGGGGGTATTGAGGGAAGGAGTAAGAATGAAAACGTATTCGCATGGCCCAACGGACTTCGAAAAACGCCGAAACTGCGCTTTCGTGTAGGTGACCTGGACCTGCCAGAAAGAAGAAAGAGGTATACCATTAGCCGGGAGGAGGAAGTAGATGCGCAGATGTGCCCGTGTGGCAAAGCAATAGAGAGTAGAACTCACGTAGTAGGAGAATGTGAAATATACAAGGAGGAACGGGATGTGTTACGTAAAAGAAAGAGATGAATGAAGGAAATAGACGAACATGACATCCAGGAGTTTGATACACTGAATAGCAGCGAGAAAACGATCGCTATCCTAGGAGATAGATGGTGGCCAGACATAAGATTAGCAAAAAGTTTCTGTGTAATATATGGAAACAACGTAATGAGCGCCCAACCGTTGGAGGTGTCTCTATTAGGAGTAGGAACGGTACTCCGTCTCGAAGGGATGCGTGGTCAATGGTCAAAATGACCAAGGCAAGCAACAAATGAATACGCCCCCCCCCCCCCCCCCCCCCATCTTTTTTTTGGCGGTCGCCCACAGCTAGTCGTCTAGTTAGATCATTTGTGCGAAGTAAAGAACCTTTACTCTGCACAAGGGAATTGATCGTATCACGTAGTGTTCAAGGTAAGGTACTCAAGAGGCAGTTACATAGTACCCCCATTGCTGTCTCTGGAAGTGGCCACACCGGAAATTAAACTAACTCATTGAAGCTGTCGTCCATATGCAAGTCCGCCTCACAAGCGGTTCTTAGTAGGATGCAGCTCACCCTTCATGCGACTCGCCGGACACCTCAAGGCGCTTCGCGCTTGGTGCAAGCAATGTCTGCCTGGTCGGTGAAAACCCGACATGCTCCGTCCCGGCAATGTAGGGATGCGAGGGTCTATGGTCACACGACTACGGCCATGCATGAGATCGAGTACATCTCACCTATCGAGTACACCCCCCCCCCCCCCCATGATGATGCAAGACAACGGCAGGTGTCTCTCAATACAACAGGGTCGAGAGATGTCCACATATATTCCGCGCATTTACCTCAAGCGAGCGCAACAAGGCGAAACCACCAATATAAAATCGTCACCATAAACTTGACGCTTGCATACTACCTGCCTTAACGAGAGCACAATAAAAAGCGAAACCACAGCGTGGACGTGAAAGAACTGCAACTAGTGAAACCACATCATACATGTTAGGCTTGCTTACTACCTCGAGTCAGCGAACATTCTAAGCCCCGACCGAAAAGGTGTGCCGCTGGGTATACCCGACCTCATGACATGACACCTATGAGACTAACCTCGCAACACCAAGCGCTGGTTTCCGTCGATGGAGCCTTCCGTTCCGAGTTCTGCGACAACAAAGGAGAACACGTGCTCCGGCTGCCTCTTCATCAGCTGGCAGATATCCTGGAAGTTCGCCCACAACGTCTGAAAAATAGAAGAAAGGAAGGGGCAGCGGGGGGGAAAAAGGGTGTCGTTCAGACTTCAGGGATAGAATGTGCTCAACAGGGAAGAGGGGCTCCCATCGGGATGAAACGTGCTCAGCGGGAGGGGGGCGGAAAGGGGGGGGGGTGTACTCAGTATCATGCATTGCCGTAGTTGTATGACCATAGACCCTCGCATCCCTACAATGCCGGGACGGAGCACTTAGCAGGAGGGGGGGGGAAGGCACACGCAACACAGTTGCTAACTACAAAAAAACACATCGACAGCATACACGCAGTACTATATATACCTGGTAAAGCACTATCGGTACGTGACTGGACTGGGGGTGAGTCGAGCGCATCTAACGAGGGCAACCGCTGGTATAAGTCAACGGGTGTGTGGTAAAACGATGTTCAACGCATGTGATTGGTAACTTTCAAGGTTACTTCACAATTTTGATCATAGACCAGACGGTGAACATAATTCTGTTCCGTCCAACTAAAACCGAATACTTGGTTGGGTGAAGGGCTTATTTGAGCAAAACTCATCGAACATTTCGTTTAAAAAAAAAAAGTTCGGCAAAGTTATTGCTCATTCTTCCGCCGTACAGTTACAAATAAGTCAGTAATAATGAAGGAAAGGGTCATCCAGTCTGATAGCAGTCAATATTCAATAAAAGAATACGATAAAAGTAAGGACCACACTACGGTCCGCTCCATACGAGAAACTTTCGTCGGCGCAAGTCAGAAACTAACTTGTCAGCAGGAGTGCAGTAAATAAAAGTAGTCTCAGTCAATGGGTGTGTCAAAATATAGCCGGCGGTATTGTCGAAAACAATGTTACCAAAGACGTCGTACAAGTGGTCTCAGTCGATGGGTGTGTGGTAAAACGATGGTCAACAGAAGTAGTTGGTAACCATTCAGGTTCTTTCACAATTTCGATCACTGACCAATGTCATCGGACGCATTCGATCCTTACCGCTTACGAGTACCAAAATGTGACTGGAGGACGTACTACGAGCATGATAAAAATATAATGCTGAGCTGCAAACACCAAGCCTGCCTACCGCAGCCAGGATAGATCCTACGTCATATACGCACGCACAATCAATCCAGAGCCACAGACGCCGGGAACGAGCAGCGAGAGGTCTCAATCGATGGTTGTGTGGTAGAACGATGGCCAGGGTTAGTTGATAACCACTCAAGTTCCTTCACATTTCCTATCACAAGACCAGCGCGCCAATTGATACTTTCACGCTGACTGACTGCACTCTGTGAACCAAAAAAAGTCTAAAATAGCACGCTACACCAACTAAAATGACGAAAATGACGTTCTCTGCCAACAAAAACGCATGGTCGACTACAAAACAGGCTTTCTCTGCCAACAAAAAACGCATGGTCGACTGCAAAACAGGTATAGTGCGCGCATCGAGTGGTCCAAGTGGGTGCGTGGTAAAAAGATGGTCGAAACAGCCAGTTATTGTAGTAACTGCTCCGTATAGTTCACGATTTCGAACTTACACCGTACCGACCACGTAACTTTGCTGGGGTAACCGGATCCAGTGCCAAGATTCAGCAAAGCACCAAGGAACCGATCCAAAATCAATCGGCGGTGAAATCCGAAAATTATCAACTTGCCATTCTGCCTTGAAAACTACCAGGTAAGTCAAGTATCTTGAACAACAGTGAATGCTCACTGTTCAGAGTAAGGAACATAAATATAATCACACGCAATGGCAAGGGAAATCGACAGCCAACACTCACCGCGGATACAATGGCAACACTGCACTCATCAACAGACGCCATTCCAAGCTACTGGGTGTGTTGGTAAAACAATCGTAAACATGAGTAGTAGTAATCACACAGGTCATTTTTCCGCAGACCGTCCGGTGAAACGAGCTTTGCTGCGACCACTTGACCGCATCCATCCCCCGAGATCACAAAAGCTGGGGGCAACAATACAAAAATATTGTTCGGCGGTGAATTCAGAAATCAATCGAGAAGCCATTTCGTCTCCAAAGCGGAATCTCGGCAAAGGTAATTTGCTCACTTTTCCGTGCTAGTGACAATCACCATAACTATTCATCACAGACCAGGCCTACAAATACAAACGGTCCAGCCTGGTACTCCGTGAAAAACATACAAACACAACCTCGGGGGGGGCAATAGTTTTCCTTAGGTAAAACAATGTCGTACGACGTACGGTACCGCCTATAAGGTGGTCTCAGTCAATGGGTGTGTGGTAAAACGATGGTCAACATAAGTAGTTGGTAACCATTCAGATATTTCACCTTTTCGATCATAGACCAATGCATTCAAACACTTTTCGCCGAGCTCTGCCCTTTATATACTACTCGTAACGCGGTGCAAACATGGGCAAACCAAAACGAGTTTTTTTTTTCGCTGAATCAACGAGAAGACTGCCGCCGCATTGACAAAACAAAGGTTACAACACGCACCAAGTGGTCTCGGTCAATGCTGTGGTGTGGAAAAATTATACTAAGCACTGTAGGTCAACATACATACAGGTGGGGTGATAAACCATTTTAGTTCACGGTTTCGACCGTACGATAAACAAGCACATTATAAATTAACACCCCCCGCGGTGAAATCAGAAATCGAGCGACATACCATTGTCTCGAAAAGTAAGGTATCGACATGAAGTAATTGCTCACTTTCTGCGGGTGCAGACAACACATGCAATCATCACAGACAAGGCTTAGATCACCATTGACAGGTCAACACTTCCTCAGGCAAATTCAAAACAGACAAAAAATAACACGAGCTTTTCCTTGACAAGACGTTCCTAACACATGCGGATGGAGTGGCTCAGTTACGGGGTGTGGAAACAATGGTCAACACAGGTAGTTGGGAAGCAAAAAGGTTCTCTCCCAACTGCGACAAGGTCAACCCAATACTGTGGAGGCCACCCACATCCGGCGCAAGGAATCAGGAAAACTGAGGGGGGAGGGGGGGGGGTGAAACAAGAAACAACCCCACCTCCGGCGGTGAATTCGGACATCGGTCCACAAGCCATTTCGTCTCAAAAACGTAAGTCTCGACAAAAGTAATTACTCGCTTTTTCCGTGGTAGTGAGAACGATGACAAATGCTTCATTGTAGACAAGGCCTCCAGAAAAAGGAAAACTGAGCGGCGGGGGCGCAATACAAGAAACAACACCTTCGGCGCTGAATTCGGGCGCAATACAAGAAACAACACCTTCGGCGCTGAATTCGGACATCGGTCCACAGGCCATTTCGTCTGCAAAACGTAAGTCTCGACAAAAGTAAGTACTCACTTTTCCGTTGTAGCGACAATTATGATAAATGCTTCATCGTACACAAGGCCTCAAGAAAACAAAACGGTAGGGTCATAAAAAACAGCTGTTTATTCTACACTTTACACATAAACGTTTGCAAGAGATTTCCACGTGGATATTTTTCTTTCAACAACGTGCGGTGAGGTGGTCTCAGTCAATGGGTGTGTGGTAAAACGATGGTCAACATGAGTAGTTGGTAACCATTCAGGTTCTTTCACATTTTCGATCATAGACCAATAAAATCAACCGCTTTTCACGCTACTCTGCCCAAAATATCCTAAAAAACAAACAACACGCCACGCAGCCACAATCACGAGCTCTCCCGCTATAAATGTACCAAAAGGGCTTCACAAATTGAAAAAAAAAACACAATATCCTGAAAAACAAACAACACGCCACGCAGCCACAATGACGAGCTCTCCCGCTATAAATGTACCAGAAGGGCTTCAGAAATTGAAAAAAATGCGCGCTCACGAAATCTTGGATGGGTGTTAAAGTGATGCTAAACGTAAATTAGATGGTAAGAATTCACGATATTTCGCACTATGGAGATGAGACCGTACGTTCGACGCAACTTTGGTGCGGTTACGATCCGCGCACCAAGCAACACCTATACAGGAGACAACGCCTTCGACGGTGAAATCACCACTGTCTCAAAATACATAGTCTCGACAGAAGCAATTGCTCACGATTCCCATCCATGGAATCAGACATCACACACAAGGCCTAAAACAAATTCACCACAAAACGGCAGGTTTATACTCTTGTTATAGCTGTCGCATTTAATTGCAACGACAAAAAACGCGCGGGATTCGCTTGACAGAAGTTCCCGAGAGATTGGAGGTATAAATGGCCTCAGCTGTTGAGTGTGTATTAAAGCAATCCTCATCAAAAGAAACTTGCAACCATTCAGCTAAAATCAACAATTTCAATCAGAGTTCGCTAAAAAAAAAAGTTGTTGCGGTCACTCTCCCGGTTCAGTGTTGATCATCAGAAAATCTATCGGAAGGGGAACCAAAACAACAACTTTGGCATCCATCGCGACGCCATTCCGTCTCGCAAGTCATCAGCGTCGACAAAAGTAATTGCTCACTTTGTCGGCAGAGTGACAATTACTTCAAGGATTCATCACAGACGCATTATAATATATTTACCGCGTATTCTTGTGTATATCGATCGCCGCAATAGCTTTGCCATGTCAACACTTGTTCTTACAGTGTACAGTCAAGGTGGAGTTGGTCTCAGTCAATGGGTGTGTGGTAAAACGATGGTCAACACAAGTAGTTGGTAACCATTCAGGTTCTTTCACATTTTCGATCACAGACCGATGCAATTAAACGCTTTCACGAATGCACCGCATTCCACCAAGAACACACTATCTGGTATTGGGGTAAAACACATGCTAGGCGTATCAACATGACGCCTTCTTCTGCTGAACGAACCAAAGGACTGCCGAGTCATCGACCAAAAAAACGGTGTGGATGTGCTGGGAGTACTTTCACACGGTGCGTGGGCGGTTAAACCGTGGCCGACAGAATTAGTTCGGTACTACTCAGGCTCTATCGCAATCTCGATCATACACCGTACGGTGAGAGAGATTTGGCTGCCTGCCGCAACCAAGAAACAGCGCGCCAGGTACCGGAACACCGTCAAGCGATACAAATCAATGCTCTTCAGCCGTGGAGCTAAAAACTGATCAACGTGCCACCTTGTCTCAAGAACACTCCTGTCTCCACAGCAGTAAATGCCCACTTTTCCGACAGAGGCTAACGAAATATTGATCACCGACACAGGGGCTTTCGACAGCAATTATTGTGACTCTCAACGCAATAATATACTCACCAAACAGACACTGTGTAAGCATCGATATTCAAACCAGAAATTATCTCTCACAACGCAATGTGAGGTTAAAAAAACATGAACGCAATCCAAAGCAATTTTGCTTGAAAGGAATTGTGTCGGTTACAGGGTGCGTACGAAAAAAAACAAATGTTGTCAGCACAGAAATCAGCAAGTAAGGGTATTTCACACTTGGACCAGCGACGACCCGCATCTAGCCACACTAAACAGAAAAGCTGAGGGGAGGGACGGACACCAACCAGTATTCACAGTCAAATCAGATCCATCAATCAACTAGACCATTTAGTCTCAGAAGCGCAAGTCTCGACAAAAGTAATTACTCACTTTTCCGTGGTAGTGACAATTATGATAAATGCTTCATCATAGATAAGGCCCACAGAAACAGACGACAGTTCAGAAAAAAACAACTGCCCCCGGTCTACTCATCGACGGCTGCAGTAGGGTTCCTTGTTGAGCCTTACTTTTAATGGCAAAGGTGGAAGTTGGTCTCAGTCAATGGGTGTGTGGTAGAACGATGGTCAACATAAGTAGTTGGTAACCATTCAGGTTCTTTCACATTTTCGATCACAGACCAATGCAATTTACAGAGTCATGTCCGCTGCAGTGGAAGGTGGCAGTGAGAGGAGAACGGTTCGAAGACACCAGGAGTACGGCTTCGACGAGGATGGCTACGGTAACGCTGCCACGAGGGGCCGTGTCAATGCTATGCAAGAGGGTAATGCGGAAGATGTTGAATGACTACGAAGTCTGGGGAGTACAGCGAGGAGGTAGTTTCTCCTATCCACTGATTCCTCACCGGGGAGCGGAAGTCCATAGTGGTTGGTCATGAGGAAGCCCGCTACAGCCGATGCTACTCACGGGGACCGAATGGAGTTTGTGACGTTCCTCACGGCGTCACGAAGTTGTCTGATATGAAGAGGGACGACTTCGTACTGGATACGTGTCACTGCTTGGTCATATAGTGTCGGAACTCCCACTGAACGCAGCCACCGTGCGGACTATCTGTTCCAACTATGTGGAGTTCATTATGTGCTCCAAGCACGGGAGAGCGAGTCCCTGGCGGATACGATGAGACACTCGGTAATGTCTAGGCGCGTCCTGGACTGCTCATTAGGGGCACCGGCACCGACGGCATGAGGTGGCTATATGCATGTCATTTGATATACCATCGTACGTCACACCCGTGTTTCGGACATCAATACTACAGGGGCACATGGTGGACAACGCCAGCATCGCGGGTATACCGACAGAAATTGTTCTATACTTTTCCAACGGATGTCTCAATAAAATCATTCCATCACGGACAAGACCTAAACAACCAAACATTCCACGTTCACCTCTACACCATGTCAGGCTTACACTTCAACAACCGCGTTCATGCATATATCATGAATATTATACACGTATTAAAAAAGACTACACGGGTATCTGCTTGACATAGACTTGATTGGAAGACGTGCGGTAAAAGTGGTCTCAATTACCGGGTCTGTGATAATACAATATTCAATACAAGTAGCGTGTATTGCACTCATAGATGTGCTCGCCATTCACGTGTTTTCACGTTCGACCACACCATGCAATAATGTAGCGCATCAACTACTCACCACAAAATGCAAATATTTATAACTTCGGCGACGATATCAGAAGTGCGATCGCCAGGCCATCGTGTCTCAAAAACATGGTGTATCGACAGAAGTAATTACTTACTTTTCCGACGGATGTCTTGAAAAAAATATTTCATCACAGACAAGGCCTAAATGATCAAGCACTTCACGTTCGCCACAACACAATGTCCTATTAATAACAACACTTCCAACAACGGCGTTCAAAGCATGCATGGTGTAAATATATCGGTATATATGTTTGGAAAAAAAAAATCCACGGGTATCTGCTTGACAGATTCTTGGAGGACGTGCAGTAAAACTGGTCTCACTTACCAGGTCTTGTTACAATGCAATAATCATTACAGGTCGCGTGTACTCGTATATATGTCATAGCGCTCCGGGTGTTCTATAGAGGTTTGACCAGACCGTCGGAAAAAATAGGTGCCTTGTATATTGCGGCCATTCTTCACTCGACAAAGAAATGACAGTGCATGTGCCTTGGGCGGTAAAATCAGAAAAAAACCGTCGACAGGCTAGGATTGTCTCAAAAACGTTAGTGTTTCGACAGACAAGCAATTGCTCACTTTTCCGACCGATGTCTTGATAAAATGATTCACATCACGGACAAGGCCTAAATAATCAAACAGCCAACAAAATCAACAAAAGAGGACGGCAGGCTCACAATTCAACAACAGCGTTCAAGTATACAAATATAGAAAAAAAACGCACACGGGCATGTATCTGCGTAACATCCATTCTCGGAAGACGTGCTAAAGACGGTCTCAGTTGCCGGGTGATCGACGAAACCCATGGGGTCAACACCAGAAATTTGGAGCCATGAACTTCTACAAAATAATAGGGCGTGTGGTAAAATGAAGTCCGTTGTAAAATGAAGTCCGTTGTGGCCACCCCGCTTCCAGCGCGAGTGATCATAAAACTGTGAAACGAAAAAAAAACGCAAACCAAAAACTTTGGCGGTGAATTTAGAACTTGATCGACACAAGGTTTGTTTAATATCTAACAACCTTGGTCGTGAATTGTGGAATGGATTGACATGCAATCTCGTCTCTTTAAAACAATCGACAAAAGTAGATGCACGATGTCCTTAGTAATATTAATACTAATAGGTAAAAACCATCACAGGCAAGCCTAGTGGAATAAACTGTCCAAGATCAGAGTTCAAGTAAAAACGATGCATTGCACATGAATATGGTCGCAGCCAATGGGTGTGTGGTAAAACGATGGTCAACATATATAGTTGGTACCCATTCAGGTATTTTCACATCTTCGATCAAAGACCAACGCCACCCAACGCTCTCGCGGAGCACTGCCTCGCATCGAGTGGATGTTTTGTACAATCTCGTTGCAATTACATGCAAGAGGAAACCAAGACGAATTTGTTTACATGATACGAGGACGCGCCGAGGCATGACAAAAAAAATAAGGAAAAAAAGAACGTGCACGCTCATAGTGGTCTCAGTCAATGGGTGTGTGGTAAAACGATGGTCAACATAAGTAGTTGGTAACCAGTCAGGTTCTTTCACATTTTCGATCATAGACCAAACGGTAAAACAAGCGGCAGTGCATAGTCCTACAAGATGTAACACCAGATACGTAAAAAATACAAAGCAACTGCGTTCCACGTTCTACTGCATTTGGTCTCAGTCAATGGGTGTGTGGTAAAACGATGGTCAACATAAGTAGTTGGTAACCAGTCAGGTTCTTTCACATTTTCGATCATAGACCAAACGGTAAAACAAGCGGCAGCGCATAGTCCTACAACATGTAACACCAGATACGTAAAAAATACAAAGCAACTGCGTTCCACGTTCTACTGCATTTGGTCTCAGTCAATGGGTGTGTGGTAAAACGATGGTCAACATAAGTAGTTGGTAACCAGTCAGGTTCTTTCACATTTTCGATCATAGACCAAACGGTAAAACAAGCGGCAGCGCATAGTCCTACAACATGTAACATCAGGTACGTAAAAAATACAAAGCAACTGCGTTCCACGTTCTACCACATTGACGGCCGCGACATTTTTCGTTGTTGAGGCTTTCTCCTGAGACGTACGGTTAAAGTGGCTCAAGGCAATAGGCATGTGGTAAAACAATGCTCAACGTACATAACTAATACATCACGAAAAATTGAGGTTCTTTCATATTTTCATCTAAACGTACACCAGGACAATCAAGCGCTTTCACGTTACTCTGCCCGCTACAGATCCTATTGGGATAGAACACGCCAGGCCATCCAAAAATAGGACACTCTCTGAAGAATGCTGACAGCCCGACTCATGACAAATAAAACCCTCTTACTGAAGACCATAGTAAATAGGACCTGCGGTATACACAAAAACCTGTATGTTTACCTATTTTTACTAACAATACTTGGTCCTATTTACATGGTCCCCCGTAATAGTATATGCGCACTCATCGCGTGGCCTCAGTCAATGGGTGTGTAGTAAAACGATAATCAACATAAGCAAGTTCATGACATGAACACTGGTGGAGTGTCACGTTAAAATCTGTGTTCTACAGATGGACAAGAACCGGTACACAAATAAGAAAGTGTGTTGGGCGTAAGCTTTTTTTACCCAGATCTCCAAGGAGGATAAAAAAAAAAAAAAAAAAAAAATCAAGTAGTGGGGAACCGTTCAGGTTCTTTCGAAATTTCGATCACACATCATACGGAAAACGTAACTCTGATGCGGTCACTCGGATCCCACGCCAGTTATCACCGGGGGCAGGAAGAATTGAACAATACCAGTGCAAAATAAAAGCCACTACTGCTGTACTTGGTGATGAATTTGGAAAATCGATCGACAGGCCGATGTCTCAAAAACGTTTCTGCCTCCACAGAAGTGGTTACTCATTTATCTACCCAACCATGTCTTAATAAAAAAACTCCATCGCAGGCAAAGGCCCTCGGAAAACAGCCAGCATTCACCACAATCCACAAAACAAATGGCAGGCTTTTAACCCTTTTAGTACCGCAGTCCCGTTTTGGGGACAAATCACTTGGAATTAGACTGGTTCGTCCCCAAATCGGGACTGCGGTACAAAAGGGGTTAAGTTCACACGCGAATTACACCAAACGCTCTGTCTCAGATACTATAGAAAAGCCGCATCCCACGTGGTTCACATCGACAGCCGTCTTTCCGGATATTTGGTACGAAGACGTTGCCGTATGCCGTACGGTACTGCTAGGTTCAGTCAACGGGTGTGTGGGAAAACGAT
This sequence comes from Macrocystis pyrifera, assembly GCA_031763025.1. NCBI lineage: Eukaryota > Phaeophyceae > Laminariales > Laminariaceae > Macrocystis > Macrocystis pyrifera. The sequence continues at coordinate 16,466,445 of JASSKH010000004.1, read as the reverse complement.
GGTCAACATAAGTAGTTGGTAACCATTCTGGACTTACTGATAAACGCGGAGTGAAGGCGATCCACTATCGCGTCGCAAACAACAGGCAACAGCGAAACTATTAGTGACACGACGTTGTGTAGACAAGAAAAGCAAGCGGCTAGTCATCATTCAAAAAGGGGGGGGGAAAGGGAAACGTGCACGCTTACGGAGTGGTCTCAGTCAATGGGTGTGTGGTAAAACGATGGTCAACACAAGTAGTTGGTAACCATTCAGGTTCTTTCGCAATTTCGATCATAGACCCACCTGCCAAAAGGCGCTATGCTTACTGCTGAATAATCTCTCCGTCTCCATGTACCATCATGTGAAACAACGGCTTCGTGCGCACAACTACACTACAGGCACGTTGAATCAAGGCCAATTTCTTGAGGAGGTTGGCTGAGAACAGGCACTAAGCGACCACAATCAACTCGATGCTCGGAGAGGCCAACATATCTTGTTTGATAAAAAACTGCCCGCCCTCGGGTCTGCCCCCCCCGGCCAGAGGGTGTCAGGGGTCCCGCAGGCCATAACATTCGCTCATGAGAAGAATAAGATGAGCACGTGTATCACATAGTCAGTCAATGGGTGTGGTAAAAAGATCGTCAACACAAGTAGTTGGTAACCATTCAAGTCCTTTCACAATTTCCATCACAGACCAGTGTCATCGGACGCGTTTAATCCCTACAGCAGTCTATATACAATAAGTATTGCTACTCGCCTAAACGTGAAAAGATACACATGATGCCGACCTACAGTACAAACACCAGGCTACCTATTAATACCTACCGCAGCCAGGACAGGTCCTACCTATAATGCGTACGCACAATCAAGAAAAAACACACAGACGATAGCCACGACCACCGAGTGGTCTCAGTCAATGGGTGCGTGGTAAAACGATGGTCAACATAAGTAGTTGGTAACCATTCAGGTTCTTTCACAATTTCGATCATAGACCGAACGGTAAACGAGCGGGGGGGAGGTGATTTCTTGTGTCCACAATGCTTAGAAACACAGCAGCTGCTGCAAGCCCTACTGCCTGTACGCGGCGGAAAGCCCTCGGTAAAAAAGAGGCCGACCTTTCTTATGGACATGGTGGCCGCATTCCTACAGGTGGGAGCACGACGGAAGCTCAGTAGTGGTGTACCCATTTAAAGACTACCCCGTCACAAACCCAAAAATGTGGTCCTATCTCTAATATGGTACGAGTAGCATCTATTGCGACTGGAAATACGACCCTATACTAGTTCAAAGTAGTTTTTTCCCGTGACATGCCGATTACCTGGTAATACGCTACCTATGGTCTTGATATTAAAATGGGTATACCAGCATGACAGTATACTTCACCAGGAGAGATTTCCTGGCCACAGGTCTGTGGCCCCCCAAACACAGCACGGGCAACCAACTGTGACAATATATTTCACGTTCATTCACATACCTATATCAAGCACACAGTGAGCATGTATAGCAGGCGTAACATATTTTGGTGATATATAAAAGCCAGTGCCCTGAAACCATCCCCATTCTGCTGCGCAGCACTCCTTTATGAGTGCGCACCGCCCACGCCCATGCCGAAAACGGAAGTTATCGCGAACTCGACAACCCATTTTCGCAAACATTTCAGGAGTCTTACACAGCAGTTCGTCGTTATATATAGCGCCAACCAACGCGAAAATCAAGAATACGCGAACCAGCGCAGATATCGAGGAAACACCACCAGCTCTTGACAGAAAAAAGGGAACGTAACATATGTACTATTAATAGTTCGAATATGACTTTATCGAATCAAGCGAATGTCCACTGTTCGTTGTCCAGTGGCAGCCGTGGAAGGGTCTAAACAAATTCACGGACCACACATTTGGCGCCAGCACCCAGCACGCCGAAATCAAATACAAGACGCGGGAAACATCACCGAAACATCCAGAATACCAAGTCAACACGCCTTGTTGGAGGACCCTCAAGTAGCAGGCCCTTTCACGCGGACCGTCGATCGATTCACGAAAAGCACGGTGCTTGTGCCTGCGACATTGAACATATCGGCTTCCAAAAAATGCGGTCTGTTCGATCAGGCCGCTCGTGAATTCAAACCAAGCTCACGTCGTTGAAAATCTCACGGAGAAAATTCAAACTGCGTTTGCATTCGCGGACACATTATTTCGAGCCACGGAATCCGGTGCCGCAGGTTGTGTAACAAGCAAATACAACGAGAGTACGCCGTTATACATAGGACCCTACAGTAAGTAAACACGCGAGACTCTCCAATTATCTGCACAGTACAGCACAAAAACTGGTGCAGTACCAAGCAAGCCTGAATGTACATACTCGAAGGGGTCTGAAGAGCTGCCAAGGACAATCGAGAGACGACAGTTCGGACGATTCGCGAGGTAATAAACCCATGCGGCCGCACACGCGGAGCATACAAGACGTCATATGAATCGTGTTGACGCGCATCACACCCGCTATCATATACCAGGTATACATACCATCAATACATATCTTACCGCATGACGGCACATTCACACACGAAATCGTCTACCTTTGAAAGAGCCGTACGGCGAGTCATTGCTTTGTATGTATGGGACACTAATAGTCCTCTTTTACGTCTCAAGCCTGCAGTAGAAAGAAACTACAAACGAAGAGCAGACAAATCCCAACTCGGCACTTCCCGCTAATACACCGTTGTTAGTATATCGTTGCGGTGAGCATCGTGTCGTAACAAGTACTGTTGTACAACGTAGGCTGTACCTACAGGAGCTGCGTGCGAATGCTATCACGTCCGAAACTGTAGCAGCGCAACACGAAGCAGTCGTAAGACCACACGATTGCAACTACTACTACTGTAGTATCAGCCACTGGTTTTCGCGGCTGAGAAACACCCTACGAGCTGGTCCAGCCCAGCGGATCAGGCTGTATTGGCCGGCGTTTTCCCAGCCCAATTATCCAAAGTTCGAACTGAAATTTTGCTATGGAGTTTCTCCAGTGTACAACGGAGGCCTGTATCCATGCTCATTTTTATTTGTAGATGCGGTGGACTTACTGCTGTTCCCGAGAATCCCCGGCCGACGTTTTGGACGAAAAGTATAGCAAAAAAAAGAAAAAAAAAACTAAATGAGCCCGAGTAGTCCCTGGGCAATAGCGTTGCGATCACGTGCCAAAATTTCAGATGAAAACGAAAAACTGGACTGGGAAATTGGGGTTTAGTGGTTCTCATCGTAACATCTTGACTTCAAATTGCCAATCACAAACACACTATTTCTCTTGACAGACAACGAATTAGGCGATAGTGAGGATATCGATCGTTTCGCCATGCCTCAAGAAATCTACACACCGAGAATCAGCGTCATCGACTGTACATATTTTCGCGGCTTCGTATAGGCTTTAGCACGGAAATATCTACGTATGTGGCGGATATATCCGATATGCCTTTTCCCGATGAAATCAACTCGGATTCCAAAACTTAGAAGGTGTCTAAGCTGTAGGCTCAGGAACACGGTTGTCAAATTTGGAGTCAAAACATTCCCAAATGACTGCAAAACCGGCGATCGAATGAAAATCTGTTTTACGGCTCCAACAGCTCGTACCCCTTTGCGTTATGAACGCTGTATGCTGAACCGACGCTCGCAGCCAGTGCAATATCCCACAACCACCCACACGACGACTGGGTCTGTAGGTATCGTATATACCTGATCGAATTGTTGGGATGGAATTCATCGGTGCTGCATCAGGGTTCCAGGCAAATTGAAACACTGCTGTACGTACGTACACGTGTGCTACTTGTTCTACTCGTCCAAGAGAACTGTTTTTACCATATACTACATCTACGCCCCAAAGTGAGATCAGCACGGGGTGGTGGTGGTGATGTTCGACATGACCTGTGCCATTCGATTCACTCGCCGGAGCCACAACATCGTGAGCCCGACATCGATTCTACAAATAAAAAATCTACCGGTATCTGCCCTGAACCAAGGCGCCAACGTCTACCGTAATACTGCGCTTGTACCCTGGTGGCTGAATCGAGTCTTGATCAACGGTTGTGTGGGAAAACAGTACGTAGTCAACGGCAGTATTAAAGGTGAAAACCACGTGTAGGTTCGTTCGTTCAGGTTCAGAGTTCAGAGAGTCCGTCCACTCGACGATAGACAAACATCACGTATATTATAACATGATATGCCAAGTGGCTTGGCACCAGGTACCTGGGATTCATGTGCTCGTCCAGCTGCCGCAGGGCGCTTTGATGCCGTCATTCGTAGGCATAGAGGGGGGAAGGAAAGGGGAACGCCATACGGTACCCTCCACTCAAGCAAACACGCTGGCTGCATCAACCTTAACCGCCACGCGAGGTTACACAACATATAATCCAAAAGCAATCCACTTGCGTACGAGGATGCGGCGAGACGAATCAGACGCGAACAACCTCACAGCAGTCCCTAGAACACTTTACCCAACAACACTGCTGGCTGCAGTTGTCGACTCCATTCAAGTCGCACCACGTCAAAAACGTACCACCCGAAACTGTTGGGGGATGGTGGGGCATCTACGTATATACGATCCGTGACATCCCGTCTTGCAAAGAAAGGTACGACTCCAACCCTTGTGCGAGAACTGCCCTGTACAGGAACCTAAATTTGACTCGTGTTCGAGTTTTCTCCCTACAACGGAACTGCAGTTCTAAAGGGGTTGCGCTTTCATATTTGATTTTGGGTACACCATTTTCGGCGACCCATACAGCAGTAGGTATGAATATTACGGGGGTCCATAGTTAACGGGACCAAAAATTGTTAGTAAAAATAGGCAAATATATAGGATTTTATGTAGACCATAGGTCCTGTTAACTATGGACCCCCGTAACAGTAAACTGCTTTCGCACGAGTCGTAAATAAACATCATTGAGAGAGAAACGTTCGCCGCTCGAAACTTTAGACCTGTAAGCACACAGAGACCGAGCACGCCCTTCGCTCTCCTCGCGTCTCCTCGGTAAGGAGTCGTAACCGTAAAGCAATACAAAAACAACCCAAGCACGAACGTACCTTTCGTGTTCCCATGCGCATGAGTTGTGGCGGCTTGAGCGTGATACGGCTGCGTTCTGCAAGCTCCGGGTTGTTGACGTGGAGCAGGTTCTGCACGACAAACACCGCAAGGCACAACGAGCGACACAACCGCCGACACGGGTTGGTTGCCTTAGACGGAGCGGAGAACTGCGAAAACGTGTGGAGCGCGTCTTGTCGAACAGCAACGACAATCACGCGCGGGATTCAAGACTCAATCGAGCACAGACGCCTGCCTGCGGAAAGTTGCGGATAGAAACTTCACCTATATACGCAGTCCGATACGATTTTTCATCATTTCGCAAGTATCCGTCAAGCTTGAGCAGCTTTTTTTTTTTTTTTTTCTTCTTCATCACTTTCACTTTCCAACCCACTCGTAGGAGGTTTTACCCTCGACGATCTTCTGAACCTTCTGGACAAGCCGTGGTCACAGGTGTCGTCCCTTTTCCCGCCCGGTACGTGCCTTTATTTTTTGTCGCGCATAGGGTTCAGCATTCCCACTGTTCGTCGATTTTCATCGAATGTAGCCAACTCACGCTTTCGCGCTTTCCGCTCATCAATTTTTATGCAGGAAAAAGTCCCTATGAGCATGCACTCGGTGAGACTTGAACCCACGAAATTGATCTTGACAGGCACGCGGACCACCTACCAAGCCACCGGGGACGCCGCTTATAGAAGGTTGTCATGTGTTTTTTTACTGGTGCGGGGAAAAGGGGCCCCAGGGCAAAATCAAGGTGTTACATTAAACAACAGCTGTGTGACGGGATGCGGGTAGTGCGGCGCAGAAGTACGCTTCGCAGCCCGCACTGCTCTGTCGTCGGCGTGTTGCACAGACCATCCAGCGAACGGGATAATTGTTTCCAAAACATCAAAACATCCGGCACAGGTAAGTTGAGTGCACAAGAACAGCAGTAGTCTCAGTACACAAGCAGCACACGAAAGTAAGAAGCGAGAGAAATCGAGGAAGTACGTACCGAGTACGAGTTCCGAGAGCTGACTGCAGAACGTTGTCGTCAAAGGCAGGCCGGCAACAAGCAGCGAAGATAGTGGTACGAAAAGAACGAAGTTTATTCCCTTGAAGTTCATATACCGCACACTACGGGCAGAGAACACCTCACCTGAATCCTCCCCAGCAATGTCTCGTAGTTGTACCTCCCTTCTCCCTCCTCCTGTTCCCCCCCCTCTCCCCCCTCTTCATCGGGCCCCTCGGCTGTGGGCTTCGGCTTCTTCTTCCTTTTCTTTTTCTTGCTTAGATCAAAGATCGACAGGTCCACTTCCGCCTCGACAGCAGCAGCGTCGACCGCCCCATTTTCCTCCGCACCCATCGGGACCTGCAGTATCACAGCTGGGATTTCAATAAAGGCACTACACATGAATAGCTCCATCCCAACAAGGTCATGGCCCATGGCCCTACCCGTGCCCACTGTAGGAATGTTCTCCCTGGTTGTTCGGGGCCAAAGCTCGACCAGGAAGCCGCGCGAAAAGAGGCGATTCAAAGGGAAGCCGAAAGCAACATACCATGACCCAGCCCCGTGGACCATCATTTTAATCGTGCCAACCGGCAACTCGACCACGAGCAGTTTGACCGCGCCACCGCTGCTGGCTCTACACGCGCTAGGGATCTGACGCGCGGAGAACGCATTTCGATCGGCTTCGAAAATTACCCCCGGAAAGCGACATTACGGTCGGCAGGCCTTGATTGCGCTCGACATCGCCTTCGGTCAACGAGGACCATTCGGTTTGGTAAAATAAGCGAGTTGGGTTCGGCAAAATATCACAGGTGAAGTGCTGATATGCAAATGCTGCAACCTGAAGTGGTGCCTTACCTCTGGCTGTTTATCGACGTCCGCCATGGTTATGGGCCCTCCCCTCGAGGCGCTTTTGGGTTGTGTAAGGGAATGCCAAAGGCTCTTCACCACAAGGACCCCCCCGATCCCTGATCCCCAGATTCTAATCTATAAAGCCTTCCAGCATCACGTAACTCCTAGGTAAGAAGTGACTCCTAGATTTCTGTTTGCGGAGTGCAGGTAGGTTGGACACTAATCGATCGCAAAGAGGGCTGGGAGCCATGGACAGCGGTGAACGAAAGGGGGTCGTTGACGTCAAGCTTGAGAAAGGGAAAGCTCCAGCGTTGGGTGATGAAACCTGCCCAATCTCAAAAAATGCCGCACTTCTGGAGGAGCTCGACGTTGCGGAGGGGAAGGTCGCCGAGCTCCTAGAGGTCGCTGCGAGGGCATTGGACGAGCTTGCTGGGGTAGAGTTGTTGAACAGTGCCAAGGTCGAGGCGTCGACTAAGGAGTTCTTGGAGTTGGTGTCTTCGGTGCACGATATCCTGTCATCGAAGTCGAGCTTGGTTCGAGACTATACCCCATATCCACGTAGTATTTACGGGCCGCGAAAGGAGCTCGAGCTTCTCCACGAGAAGGCAAGGTTCTTGCGAGCAACGTTGGCCAGTGTGTCGAGAGAACCGCCTGTTGTCGCTGTAGCTGCTGCGGCGTCACCGTCGGCAGGAGCAGTAAAATCAGCCGCTGTCTCGCCCATGAAAATAGAAACGACACCTTGCTTGACGGAAGAGAAGGGGGGGGGTACTACTGCTTCCGCCACAGCAGGCACAAGCTGAGGTGGAATGTCGCATGAGACATGAAGAGGTTATACCAGGTATTTCTCCTGTTGTCTCGTACGTACATTACCGTCGATTGGTTTGGCCCTAGTTGCCGGGCTTTGTGTTGAGATTTGAAATTTAGATCACGTGTGATCGTGATCGTGAAGCCAATTGTGTTCCCCCTGACCAAGAGGCCGCACCGTCACACAGTTTGAGCATTGCAAGTTTGATATTATATTGTAGCTGTGCTGTAGATTTGCCATGCGTGTATTGCATTTGATTCCGTGTCGTAGCGTTGTTTAGTAGATTTTTGTGTTGACGGGCGGTTGGCGATTTGCGACGTCGGACATTTGTGGTCCTTTCCCGTCATGACAACAATGCTGCTGCTCTGTGTCGGTACTGGTACTTGTACTACTGTAGGTAAAGATGCCACTTACCTATGTACTCGTATCATATCATAGGAGACCGGACATTTTAGGCGCGTCAAGGCTTTTGGCCTTTCAATGTAGTGGGCGGTCAGTCAAGGGGTCAAGCCGCGGTCTCCTATGGTATTAGCTTTTTCTCTCGTAGTAAAAAGCAGCAGTCGCGGTTCGACCTTCTGCCGTACGCGCACCGTTTTGTCTTGATGCAACAACGCGCAAGGAATGCCAATTTTGTACATGAAACCCACAACGTGCCTTCACGACTACAACGTCAAACGAGGGCAAGAAGAGGCGGCGTCGCCTTGTTTCATCAACTGTTTATTGAGCGCTCGTTCTTTATTTAACACATGCATGTCTGAGTGGTTGAATCAGAGGTCAAGAAAGAAAGCGCGGCAGGGGCTTTGAGGGTTTGATCACCGATTGGTTACTCAGCAGGGCCTCGCGCCCTTCCTGCACGGTCTATATGAGCTATATTCCCTCCCGTGCTGAGAGCTACCGCATCAGCCTTGCCGCCACATGTGTATAGTACATGCTGTCGTTATCTCCACATGGGGACCTCCGAGTTTTCCTGGCGCTCTCGCTACATTGATACGAAGAAAAAGACAAGACACTGCCGGCACAGCTGTAGATAATGGCTACAGCCTCCTAAAATGAGGAGATAGTACACGTGCACTCAAGGTTTCAATGTTGTGACGTGTCTCCGCCTGCATCAGAGGCACACAATTCGACTACAGCAATTACTTGTAATCACGGCTGTTCGACCCCCCCCGCCGCTCACGATCACGAAACTACTTTATACATTTTGCCGGTGTATTGATTCGCCACATCCGTGTACACACGCACTGCCGCTGTTGTGCGTACCCTGTTTGCCCTCGAGCAGATATCCCCTCTGCGTCTCCCAAGACGAGACCTCGAGTACGAAATTCGAAATAGCAGCAATACAGAACGCAGCGCAGAAAAAAAAACGACAGGTGCATTATACGTATTTTTTCCGTTCAGACATGCGATGGGGCCCTCCACTCCAATCCACTATCTCGTCAATCTACTTTGCTCACAAACCCACGAAGCCCAGGTCTGCTCCTCTGCAGGCGCGGCAACGCCACGCACACAGGCACACGCTTCCCGCAGCGCGTGCCAAGCGACTGCTTCCCCGACGCGCACAGCCGCGCAGAGAAGGCGCCTAGGCTTGCTCGCCACGAAACTGTTCGACCCGCTCTCCCTCCCCTGCCCGGCCGAGGCTTCTCTCAAAGCCTCCACGTCATTACAACTGAGGTCAATCCCCGTCAACCGCGCGCAGCACTGCTCTGAAAGCAGGCGCAGCGCTTCCCGATCGTTGTCCTGCGAAACAGGGGCACGTAATCGCGCCAAAACCTCAGCCCCTCGTCCCTGTAAAACGGCAGCAGGAAGCGTGCACGCCTGGCCAGAACTCTGGACATCGGCAGCAGTATCAGTGATGCGCGGCCGGCTGTCAGTGCCGTGTTCACGGTCCTCCTCTGCTGCCACGCCTTTCCGCCACAGGCACAAGTCGCCGAGGGCCTCGCTTCGAAATTCATTGGTGGTCAAAGCAGCCAGACGAAGCACAGGCATTGCATACTCGACAAACGACCTCGCCGGACCGTCCACAAGCTGTGAAACGAGTGGGTGGCACGGTGTCAGGGGGAACACCGCACCTAGCAACGACACGCCATCCTCGGCTTCGCGCCCGCATTCTTGAATGACGCTCTCCTTGAAGTCGAGTAAAGGGTCGGTAGAAACCGCGGGAAACGAAACGTCGCAAAATGATTCAGTCGGTAGAGAGAGCCGGTCGAAAGGAGACACGGACCGCTGACCGTGCTGAGATAGGGTCACGAACCCGAAGGAGAAGAGCCTCTTTGCGTTATCCATGTCGCCGTACGTCGTGCACACCTCTTGGCCTGGCAAATAGCTCCGGTCTGACACGAAGACCACCTGGGGCCGATTGGTATCGCATTGAGTCGTCAAGCGGAGTCGGAGCGAGAGAAAAAAAAACGGTGTGAACATCATGTAGTAAGCGGTGCCTCCCTACTCGACAGTTGATGAACCTAAATAAGAACCTACAACGCGCTTCGCTCCGCGCGCGGCCTACGCCGTCCGCTACGCTCCCTCAGGAAGGAAAGTACGTCAAATTATGCGAAGCGAACAGAGGTCCATGATTGAATATATAGTTTTTTTTTCAAGATTGTAGTTGCAAACTGGCGACTTGATAGTGCCAAAAGCAAGAGTCCCGCCGCCATGCTTCAGGAGAAAACAGGTCGGACGCCACATACGCTTCCGGTCGCGGCCGGTTTCGCCCGCTACGCTCGCTCACATGTCGTACGTACGTACGTACGTACATACCCCAGGTAGAGTACGTACTTATTTTATTATTTTCATATGCTGTATGTCTGTATTCGTATGTACGAAAGAGAAAGCACAGCACGACACGCAGCAGCGCCGCAAAAACAATGAAAATGAAACCGAAAAATTCGGAAAGAAAAAAAAATCCCCGTCCCCTCTCGTGTAATAATATTCTGCCTGATTGAAACACGTTACATCGGTCAAAAGAACAAGAAAAAAATCGTACAGCAGAGCTTCTCTCCCAGCCTCGTACGCCGCCCGCCCCTCTCGCGACCATCTCGCCACCGATGCGGTCCGGGTACAGCTTTCCTCCCTCTCTGCCACAGCGATCTCCGTCGCCCGCGCCGCGCGAAGCCCGGTGCTCACCGTGACCCTCGTTCGCCAGCTCGACAATGTTGGTGCTCACACTGCGTCGCTCTTTGTGTGGGCTTCAGTTTGGTCGCAAAAATAAGCACCACTTGAATGTTATCTTGCAATCCCGAACGACTCTTACATACTCAATATAAATCTACAGATGAAGGCCAGACAGAGCCCATTCATGCTTCCCTCGTGTCTCGAGGCACACGCGACGCTGAGCCGCGAAAACGGCGACCGCGCTTCTTGCAACTCCCCTCTACCCGCCACCATCCGCTGAAACTCGCGACGGTGCCGCGCTCGCCCGCGGTGCCGTGCTCGGAGTACACGCACACGAAACGAAAGAAGAAAAAAAAGAAAAAAGAACTGAAAGGCCAAGAAATGGAGAAAACAAAGAACCGCTGGGAAGGTCCGCTAAGTAATAAAGGAGGCGATGTCCAAGTGGGAGCTCTGAGAGGCCAGGGATGTACCAACTGAGCACGCTCGGAGAGTGAGATATCTGTAAGTAGTTCTATATAAGAGCGACAACAGCAAAGCACATCCAGGGGAACAAGTTTGTCAACCGAATCTATGCGGACAGTGCTAGCGGACCAAGCCGTTTTTATCGCCACAACTTATGCGCGGATATTTTTACAAGCAGGGCATAAACGTGTGAATCCGAGAATACATACCGAATGCTGTCTGGAGGACGGGCTATAAATGCGCAGACATCGTCAATTTTGCAACACCCATGTTGGTTTTTCGTGGACTTCCTGCGCGTTTTCAAGGACGCAAAACTTGGGTTTTTTGCGCGATATCCGCACAATCACAACAGCACTATAAATAGTACGGGTACGGGCTCTTTGGTGTCTGCGGTGGACCTATAATCGTACGAAGATTAGGGTGTTAGACCTATGCCAATGGAAACGCGAAGTCCAATAGGTTTCTTTCAAAAATATTGCTTTAAAAAAACAGCCGAAAATATCCTCGTATCGTCGCTGTGGGAAAAAAGGGAAAAATGTTTCATGTTTTCTTTTTTTCTCCTAACGGCTGCAGGCGGCGCAATTCGTTTCTTCTCGTTGCAAATTGTCAACACGCTGATAAAAATCTGCTCGTGCGACGATAGACGCTCGATCTCGATATACTCAGCCCACGCCCAACCCGCTTGGTGTCGGGCAAGGCCCACGAGTATAGACGACGGCCTCGAAGATAGAACGTGAATCCATGCTCCAGGGGGCGAGAGCTTGCCGGCGGCGTCCTACGTTATCCTCCGATACATGAAAAAAAGCCTGTTTTTTGCCATTCGAGACGGATCGAGAAATTTTGCCTTCTGTTTCGCGCACACCAGCAGCTAATTGTTTTTTTATCGTACGCCTGGCCAGCGCCCGCCACACGTCACTGGCCATTGTGTAAACACGGTGATCCTAGGGTGGGTCGGAGCCCCTAAAGACCGCACTCCGTTCAGAATGCATGACGCAGTCGTTGGTTTTGTCGATCGATGTCTGTCCAGGACTCGGAATCTCGCCGCTTCGAACCAAACAAACATCCTCATTTTTTTTTCTGTAGCCGATCTTGGCCCAACGTCGGCCCCAGAATTGTTTTTTTTTTCGGCCTTTCCAAAAGTTTGGAACTTTCCGTTTGAAGAAACGTGCCCATAGGAAGCTGTACCTGAAAAATTCTGATGGGTATCTTTGGAATTCACACTTTTTATAGGAACTTACGTTTCCATTGGCATAGGTCTTAATATCGAAAAGTGTTTTCTCCCAAATTTCCTGATTATCCTAGGGGGGGGGGGGGGGGGGGGGGGGGGGGGGGGGGGTGTACTCGATAGGAGATATGTACTCGATCTCATGCATGGCCGTAGTCGTATGACCCTCGCATCCCTAAAATGCCGGGACGGAGCATGTCGGGTTTTCACCGACCAGGCAGACATTGCTTGCACCAAGCGCGAAGCGCCGCGAGGTGTCCGGCGAGTCGCATGAAGGGTGAGCTGCATCCTACTAAGAACCGCTTGTGAGGCGGACTTGCATATGGATGACAGCTTCAATGAGTTAGTTTAATTTCCGGTGTGGCCACTTCCAGAGACAGCAATGGGAGTACTATGTAACTGCCTCTTGGGTGCCTTACCTTGAACACTAAGTGATACGATCAATTCCCTTGTGCAGAGTAAAGGTTCTTTACTTCGCACGAATGATCTAACTGGACGACCAGCTGTGGGCGACCGCCAAAAAAAAAAAAAAAAAAAAAAAAAAAAAACGGTACCCTGGATGTCTAGCTCACGTAGTGAGCGGCATGTTTTACAGTGTCGTTGCCAACCGACGCCAACCCAACACATATATAATATATATGAAGTCGGGGGGGGGGGGGGGGGGGGGGGGGTGTGTACTCACTATCATGCATGGCCGTAGTCGTATGACCATAGACCCTCGCATCCCTACAATGCCGGTGCGGAGCGCGTCGGTTTTCACCGACCAGGCAGACATTGCTTGCACCAAGCGCGAAGCGCCGTGAGGTGTTGGGCGAGTCGCATGAAGGGTGAGCTGCATCCTACGAAGAACCGCTTGTGAGGCGGATTTTCTTGCATATGGATGGCAGCATCAATGAATTGATTTAATTTCTGGTGTGGCCACTTCCATAGACAGCAATGGGTTTACTATGTAACTGCCTCGTGCGTGCCTCACCATATACTCACTGCGTGACACGATCATCCCCCTTGTGCGGAGCAAAGGTTCTCCCAGCACAAAAAATGATATAACTTGACCGCCAGCCGTGCTAACCGCCAAAAACAAAAAAAAAAAAAAAACCGTACCCTGGCTGTCTAGCTCGCGCAGCGAGAGGCGTGATTTACAGCGTCGTCGCCAACCGACGTCAACCCAATCTGTATATACCAGGTATATAATATAGGGGGGGGGGGAGGTGTACTCATGATCATTCATGGCCGTAGTCGTATGACCATAGACTGATTATCCTGGGGGGGGGATATTTCCAGAGTGTCCTGGGTTTCTTTCCCAAAAGAGGAAATCTAAGAGTTCCTGATGTTTGGCCCTCTGTTAAGTTTCCTGATTTAGGAAACATTTTCTCTTGATCATGTTTTTCAAGAAAAAGAGCAAAATCAGGAAAACAAGTGTTGGACAATAATGGCCCTTAGGCCATCTCTTGCGGGAATATTTGGAAATCCAAAAAGGGGGCATTTTAAAATCGGAAAAATATATCCTAAACTGATTTTTCCATGTGCTATCACATGTTTCAGACCCGGAGTCCGAGCAAATCGGGCACACTCTTAATAGAATACTCACGGCCCTTTGGTGGGAGGTGTATTGACCCATTCTTATTTCTCCAAGGGAGTAGTTCGAAGTTTTTTACGGTGTTGTGAATTTCGGACGAAGAAACAGAAAGAGATTTCCGGAATTCCATCGACGTTCCATCCGTGGCCTACTGTTCGGGTGAATCGCGCCCGAAACTAATTAAGAGGAAATTGGAGTGTAAGTCAGTTTCTTATGCAGGTATTTTTACGTTGATAACTGGGCCCTTCTCGCGAAAGGTCAAAAAACAGAATATTACGCACAACCCAAAACGTAGCAGTTTCGTCCCGAACAAAACTGAACTTCAGTTTGATACGGCGACCTCCAGCGTTCTCGGCTCCAGGTTCACGGCTAGAGGTTGCAATCTGAAGTTGAAATCTGAGCCATTATATAGGTTTTTATACGCATACTATTTACAGTACGACAGAACCAGTACTACTTGTATGGCGCATCTACGCGGCTTGACGCGGCACACCAGCACAGATGCTGCATGTACAGACTGAAGAAGCAGTAGCGTACAAGCCCACACTCGCCGGGCCCTTAGCCAGGAACTCTAACTACGGCGTCGGGGAGGGACGGCGCGGTGGATGTTAGCCATCGATCGTCAGGAGGAGGAGTCGACGAACGTCGCGAGCTCTCACTTGGAGCTCGTACATACTCATATCGCTGCTGTTGCTGTAAGGCTGTGTTTGGTTCCTATTGATAGAAAGCCGACACGATTATCTCGGCTTGCCGAGCACCCTCGGCATCTGGGTGCGATCGCCGCTCGCTTGGGGTCGAAAGAGCTGCGCGCGCAGAGGCGGCACGTGCTGGGCGATGTTGGGGTGGCTCGATGCTAACTTTGCCTTATATAATATACGATCGGGGTACTGTTGCATATTGGTACCCGCTTCGTACGGCGGCAGCAGTACTCATATACTTGGTACAGGGTACAGCTGCACATGGTTTATATGTGGTCTCTCGTCTTTCGTGGTCTTTTGTGTCATACGAAAAAAATGGAATGCATTTTTTTGGCATACGCTGCATGAGAAACTACAACTGCC
Source organism: Macrocystis pyrifera (assembly GCA_031763025.1). NCBI lineage: Eukaryota > Phaeophyceae > Laminariales > Laminariaceae > Macrocystis > Macrocystis pyrifera. The sequence goes on along the minus strand of JASSKH010000004.1, from coordinate 16,451,325 downwards.
TACACGACTTAAAAAATGTGATCACAAACAGGAGAGGCAAAATGGCCCCCTTGTTGAATCTAAAAAAAACCTCGAGTAAAAAAACGGCCTAGGAAATATTTTAAAACCGATGTCCTGGAGCAACGGCAAACAGCGTTGGATGCCTCTCGCAAAGTAGATGGCGAGAGTTGAAAAAACCGGGGGCCCGATTCGCCTGTTTCCTGCGTCAAGCACGCCTGGGGAGGTGCTGAAACCTCCATTTCCAAATATCAATATCCCTTTTGGCCGTAAGAGATGGCCTGAGAAACAACAGTTTTAGCGATTAAATATAACCACGTGCCAAAAAATCTACGGAATTTTCGCCGAACGAGTTCTCCCAAACTCTGTCATTCTCGACAAATTGCAACATGGTTGAAATGTCCCACCGAATACCGGTATGAATATTGACAGGGAGAGGGGGGGCTTTTTGCACGCCTCGGCGCAGCCGTCGAAAGAATGACTCCGCCTATTCTCTTGTCTATTCCGAAGCCGGCACTGTCAGCAGCAGGGAATACGGAAGTAAGCCCAACCTTGCAATCGTGGCGTATAGGGTATACTACGCAATCATGCAAACCGGTAACTAATATGTACCCGGTGCCTGGAATGAATGTCGACGCAAGTCGATGGACGTTGGGGGATACGAATGCAATGCGCGGCGAACAAAGAGGGCAGTACATTACGCGACTCCACTCAACTATTATGGTACTCGTTGGAATAGAGGGATTTTGGCTCGTCTTTTGCACGAAACAAACGAAAATCATTTGCGTAAGAGCCCATCTTAACGGGGAACGCTAAATTTCGGTATTTGGAAATACAATTTCAAATTAAATGAATTTTACTTCGATTTCGAAAAAAAACGTGTTTGCATCCTATCGGGAAACGGCGCATTCATTGTCAAACAAAAAGGAATTCGAAACAACTTGGAATAACGCAGCGCGTCACACAACGCGCAGCCGATAAACAGCGACGAGCGTAGATGAGAGCGAAGGTTTGCGTTGTCGCGTGCGCGCCGCCGCCAGCACTTTTTTTTTATTTTTGGTGGCGCAGGATAGGAAGCTATCACTCTCAGGGTGTCTCGGGTGGGCGGAGAGAGCCCCCAAGCGCCACGTGCGAAACAGCAACGGTGATGCAACTATCGAGGTCTCGAGCGTATCCTCTGTTTTTTTGCTCGCTTGCTCGGTTTTCGTGATGGTTGGCCGACCGAGCAGGACAGAAAATTGGGCTTGCGGCCGCCAATTATTTTGAGGCGCCACCGCCGGGGTATGATGTGCTACGGTCTGTGGTCGTGGGCGCAGCTATTGCTCCGCTCGCCTGTCGTTGAGGTTCGGGTTTTATCGCCTCGACCGTGGTCACCGAAGCGGCCAAGAATCACCCCAGACTCCAGCGGGGGTGTTGACCCACCATGAACATGCTACATCAAGGCTGATCAACTCCCAAATTCGAAATTGAAAAAAATAAACTCGCACGAAAAAAGTCTCAAAAGACTTTTCACTCAAATTGTTTTTTTCTGATTTGCCCCTTCGAATCCTGCCTGGTCATTCACTCTTCGGCCAATCAAATGCAAATTAAACTAGAAAAAGAAAAATCAAATCAAATTGAAAGAACCCAAAGTCCTCGATAAGATGGGCCCTAAACTGAAAAAAAGTGTACTGGGCACACTCTGTCTCGCAGAATTATCCGAAACTGGCTCAAAATGAGAGCTTCTTAAAGGTGCCGCGTATTGCAACCTTGGTCAGGCAGGGGGGAGCGAAGATCTACCTTGTGACCAAAGTCGGGTATGTGGCACTAAAACTACCGCGAACGAAAGTATTGACAAAACAGGATGCGCCTATCTGTTCATACCTCGTCGGCACCAGTGAAGACGCCGTCGCCCGAACACACCGCAAAGGCCACATCGTCATCGTGGTTGGCGAAGTCCACCATTGGAACAAGAAGGTACCTGGGGCAGGAAACGAAGGCGGCTCCGACTCAAATCGCGCGCATATCAGGTCGCTTCTGCTCACTGAGTTATGCAGTCCCGACACTCAACACCGCTTTGTTGAAGGTTGTCCTGTGACCACGGACTGCATTTTGGCGATTGGAGTTAATGTGAGAAGAACAACAATAACCACTACGGCAAGTTTGACACCGACATTCGGGTACACCCGCACAAGGGCAACCCATCCGGCCACCGCACCTACCTGGGTCCAACGCGATACGCCCTGGACTGAATCGTGCACCTTGCGTGCAGCCATTCAGCCTGCGTCGGTCTTCCGTTTAAAAAAACCCCCCAGAGCCTAAGCAGGCCAATTCTGGAAAAGAGTCCATCGCACTCCGTCGCCCGTTGTTCGCAACCTTCCCTCCAAGCGCATCCGCAACAGCGCCTGCCACGAGATTGCGCTCCGCCTCAGCCCTCTCCAAGCACTTCTCGACCTCCCGCAGGACAATAGTTCCCTTCAGAGTCTCGATATCCCTCGCTGGCCACAAAGCGGGCAGGTCAAGGCTCCCTTTACGGTTCAACAACGCCATCCACGGCGCGAATGTGGAGCGTGGGCCCGCCACACGCTCGAGAAAAAGCTGCAGGGTTACCACCGCCACATCCCTTTCGAGCGCGATGGGTTCTCCTGGCAGCTTCGGGCCGACCCTTGACGGCGAGGGCGGGGTAGACGCAAGAATGGTGTGTGCCCAGGATCTGAGAGTTCCATCCGGCGCGTCCACGGCGTCTGATGACAGACAAACGTGGCGGGGAATGCTAGCCACCTGTGACACAACCGAAGCAAGGATGGGGATACTTAGCCCTTGGATTGGCGACGAGGAGGTACACTTAGCAGACACGCTGAAGCGGCAGGAATGCAGCAGTCGCCACAACACTAAGCGACCAACGCACACAGTGAGTGCCCGCCTGAAAAACCCAACCTATGCATGAACAATGAGCAGAACTTCAAAGGGGTCACTGTCAAGACGAAAGAGGTCCTCAGACAAACAAAAAATGAAGAAAAGAACCGACAAACGCAGCAATCGTACGCAAAAAAAGCGATGGGTGCTGCTATCATAACCACCAGCGCATTGGCTATTGCTCACCGTCGAGTCGCGTTCAAGCTCCACAGTGGCCTCAAGTCCAATACCTCGCCCCGCGAAGCACTTCAACCGGCCAGCCGGAGCACCTCCCGTCCCACTGCGCCGATCTATCCCAGCTTCGTCGAGCCACGCTTCCATCTCCTCCAAGTTCAGCCTGGAAAGCTCTTCGCGGAAACCACTACTGTCCGCCAAGCCCTCTGTTGGGCCGGCAGTCGCCTCCGCTGCTACACCTATCCAGGTTACATGGCGTTCAAGGCTCGAAGACGCGAGACGCCCAAGGCCATGGTAGCCGCGCACAAAGTGAATGAGAGCCGTCGCAGGCATTGGGAGCCCCAACGGCGCCAGCATACCAACGGAGCACAGCAAGGTTCGACAGCAGAACCACACAATCCCACTCCTCTCGTGTCTCCTGCGAGAAAGCATATCAACCAATCGGCGTCTGTGGTGCACTCTCTTGATGTTAGCCACAGCACGCGCCCCTTTCGCCCCACGCTATCGTCTACTCGTCGCAGCCGGTGGCGCCTTTGATTCTTCAGGTGTTCCGAGCACCCGTATATATAGGCTGCAGCCTCGGCAATCCAGGACCTCGAAGCCTTCGCGAAGTTCAGCCGGGGTGACTGTGTACACCTCCCCGCAACGGCACTCGTGGGAGAAACTGCCGCCGTCTGTGTCGTCGAAGATCATTTCGTCCAGTTTCACCTTGTCAACGGACGAGGCAAGACATCAGGCAATCCAGACCGAAGACGAACACAGCCAATGATTGTCCGCCGCAATATAGTATTACTAGTCGTAGTTGTTGTTGAAAATAATTACGAGTATTGATGAGAAGAACCAAGTAGGCTAAATAGCCATGGTTAGTTGCATGTATCTTCCAAATGGGCGTTTAGGAGGCAAAAGACCCTCTAGAGCTCTGGCTCGAACTGTGCCACGGACAGCAGAAGGTTGAGGAACGATTGGCCTAGGTAGGCAACACGCATCGCCATGCTATCGCACTGCTCTTGCCTGCACTGCTGTTCTACTTTGTACGAGTATTTATTAGAAGCAGGCCCTGGTAGCCTTGAAGTAGGAACTTAAAATTGTATTGGACTATGAGTAGGGCTCTGAAGCTAAAGAGCCGGACCCGTACGGCTGCATCATCCAACCACATTGTAAGTCTGTTCGCAGCTTTGCTCAGCTGAAGCCAGCCGTAGCTCATCAGCAGCGAGTTCACATTATTAATATTAATACTAGTAGCTTCACCCAAGACTTTGAAAATACCTGGTACGTAAGGACCCAAGAAACTTTTTTTCATGATACTCGTACTGCTGTCGTACTCCGCCAAAATGTTTTTTTTGTTTGATTTGTTTTGCATCTAATTGGTCGAAAAGTGAATCACCAAGCAGGCATTTTGATTTTTGATTCATACTCGTATAAAGAAAAAAAAAAAACGAATTCGACAAGAAGTCTGTTGGGACTTCTTTTTTCTATTAATAGTTATTCAATTTGGGGAGTTTGTCCAACGCGACGTGGCATGTTCCTGAAACCGAAGCAAGCCACGCAAACTTGAGCCAGTAGTGGACAAACCTTGATAGTAGATCTTCCTGGGGTAGCTAATTAGGCACTCTGATTGGCTAGGGGTATGTTTTACGCGGCTTAATCAACTTTCGAGTATTTCCCAGCCACAGCATCCCGAGTCATCCCGAGTCAACCTAAAGTCTTGCCAAGCTAAGCATCCACGCCGGCCGAGCCAACCTAGAGTATTAACAAGCACAGCATCTCAGCACTGACTACTGGCATAGGGTTAGGGTTAGGGTTAGGGTTCGGGTCGGAGGGTCGGCTTCAGGCGTCCAACACAAAACCCCCATAAAGATCTACTGTCAAGGTATGTCCACCCCTCACTTGAGCCGTGTCGTTGACAGCCTCACAGATGAGATCCACCATTCCCGAGTGACAGGGTCACCGGAGCAGCCGCAGCGCGAGGTCCAACGGCCCCTAGCGCAAAGTGGAGCCTCAGAATTTTACAAGGCCGCCCCAAACCCAGTTTTTCATCCCTCTTTTCCTCGCAAAACACACCACCGACCAGGTTACGACTTCGCTGAGAAGTTCGATCGCTGTATCCCCGTCGCTGCTGCGTGCGTGGGGCTTCGGCGCCGCGCCAGCCACCCAAGGCGTTCCAAGAGCGATAGCTTCTTCAGCGGTGCCGGCAAAAACAGTCGGGCGCTGACCGCGGCGCCCCTGGGAGGACGGGGGCCGTCGCTTGCCTCGTTGGTTGCCCTCGGGTGTTCGTTGACCTTTGCGCATTATTCGATTTTTTTTCTAATGCGCTATTCCTCGATAGGGGAGCCCCAACATACCCAGTACCTCTACTGTAGACGAACACAAACAAACATCGGACATCATACCAGGTGCAGCAGCAGGGTATATATAACCTTGCATTGAGGACAAGAATCACTCCATACGAAACTCGTGCACGCAGACATACTTGCAGAAATACGAGTATCATAGTACCTGATTGAGCATGACGTGAATACCAGGTACTGCTGTAGAACGTCACCCACCTCGTCTGAGATGACAACATTTCCGGCTTGGAGGTCCACTCGACAGTCGTACTCTTCCCGGCAGTCAGCGTCTCGGAGGGTCTCCCACGCTTCTTGGACAAGCAAGAACCTGTCCGATGCCTGTGACGAAGACAAGCGGTACCGCGTCCATAGTGTGCAACGTACGGGTGGTCGTGTGACAGCAAAAGTTATAATAGTCGTCTCGTCCAAGCTCCAGTTTCACACACGAGATGATACAACAAAATACATCACATGGTACTCGTATTGATAGGCCAAATTCGTGCGTTACCTCTTTCTTGAGAGCCTCCGCGGCGATGCTGGCCTGCTTATCTGGGTGTGATATTAGCGCTGCCGCCTGGTAGGCACTCTTTATCTCTTGAAACGATGCGAACCTATTGACCCCAAGCACCTCGTACTTGCTCATTCGCGTGGCTCGTGTGGCATGCAGGGGATGATTATGACTGCTGTGTGTCCGTCGTAGATCTGATCGGAGATCGGAGAATTGAGGGGTTTTATCACCAGAAATCAGTCCGCAGGAATGCCGGGACAGGGGACAGGAGACAGAGACCCGATGCTCTGTGAGCACACCATACACAGTCAGTCGCTAACAAGGAACACGGGAGAGTTAACAACCCCCCCCCCCCCCCCCCCCCCGGCCTCTCTCTCTATCTCTCTCTCTTTGCGACAAACGGAGGCGAGCTTTATAGCTTTGCGATACTGGAACAGCTTTAGGGTTTACAATCTCTACTCAAGCGTCATGCAATCCGTCGTGTACGCGTTTGTGTTGGCCCTTTGTGCCATCGCCGGGAGCGAGGCGTTTGTCATGGCCCCGCCAGCACGAGCTGGCCCATCGACGACAGCCCCCCTTCTAGAAGGCTCCTTCGTTTCAACCACTTCGCCCATTGCCTCACTGACGATCGCGCAAGGAGGAGGAAGCCTTGCCGTATCCCGACCGAGGTGAACAAGCATTCCATATACACCAATATAGAGACATACGGACGCTGTGATGATGCTGCTCGAGGCACGAGCCCTGGACGTCATGCGCCCGTGTGTTCGATTGCCTCGAGACTGCGCCCCCAAGAACCTTGGGTCTTTACGTGTTGGCCAGATTCGTTCGGAAGGTTGGGTTGTTGTTGTTTGCTCCTGTAGTGCATACGCATGGCCCTCAGCAGTCAGCGTACAACAGCAGTGCTAGCAGACCGATGGTCTTATACAGGGTACGATATTTTTTGCGATTTATCATGACACATGTTTTGATTGGGTTTTGGAGTTTTGGGTCCGATCAAGATTGAAGATGTACTACTGCATGACTGCTGTCTTACCCAGCAGGTACGTAGGTCCTATATCAGATACCTGGTACGGAGTATGTACCGCATCCTCGTACACGCGTTATCCGACGAACTTCGAACGTACCTAATTTCCCTTGTTTCTTTGGCCGCTCTGTGTGCATTTCGTTCGGTCGCAAGATGACGATGACGCTGCTGTTTACTGCTGTATATCACTTAGCCCTAGTAGTAGTATCCGCGTTATCTACTACTGCTGTACCGTTGGACAACTGCCGTGTGTCTGTCTCCTGTGCCGATGTAGCAACATGGTGTGACAGTACCAGGGTTACGCTGTTGCACTATTTTAGTCTACCCGACTTTACCTACCTTGTACCGGTATTATTAATAATAGTATTTTGAATAAAATCGACTGCTGATTGAGCACAGCGTGGGTAAGCGCAATTCGACGCGAGCTGACGAGGGAAGTGAGTGCTGAACCCTTCTTGCGATAAAAATGAAGGCGCGTACCGTAGTGGGGAGGGGGGAGGAGAGCCTGTTGTATGACCCCGGATCTGAGTTACGACAGCAACAGAGTAGTGGAAAGGAGAGGGGAGGGGGGAAAGCGAAGATAATAAAAATGGAAGTACGTTGCCTTCTCTCGATCAAAGTTGGCTCGACGAGAAAGAATATGATACGAGTATGAATTGCTTGCCGCCTGATTCTGCATCCGACATATCACACCATTACAGCAGTAACATGTCAACATGTCGTATCATAACGCATGCTTTCAGGACAAGGCGGGGAAGCGAACTCCGCATGGGAAAAGTGTCCAAGTTTGGCATTTTTTCCCCCGCCGTTGTCGGCGCCAAGATAGCGCTTGGAGAGAGCAGGCTCAACAAGATCAGGGGAAAGGTGAGGCCACAGACAGCTCGCTTCGAGAGGAGGACATCTTTCATGATACGTAATGCCTCCCGTCCGTCCGTCCGCACGCAGGGTGTGCCAAATTGTCGAGAAGAATCAAGGGCCGAGACTCGCTGGTATTACAACATAGCAGTAGACAAGTCGGGGCATTGTTTATTCGCGGCAAGCTTGTGCGATGACGTGTGTGATGGTGTTGAAACCCACACAGCCGATGGGAGATATTATTTGGTATGCCGCAGCAGGAAAAACCTGCGCTATCAACACACAACACCAACCACCGCCGATGATTCCTCACCTCACAGGGTACGAGATGACGTCAAACCTTCGAGGCTGTATGCTCCACTGCTCCGAGAGTGCTCGCTACAAAGTTTGAGGGTCGTCGATGCCTTGTGGCCGGAGTTGTCACTCGAAACGTGAGAGCCTGACCCATTTCTGAACGATTTTTTTTCAGACGGAAATGGGGGGAAAAAATCGTCCAGAAATGGGTTAGGCCCCGATGTCTCGACCGATATTAACTCCAGCCGCACAGCATCAACCGCCCTCAACCTTGGCAACGACAACTCTCAGAGCAGTGGAGCGTACGACCTCGAAGGTTTGACGTCATCTCGTTTCCTGTGAGGCGAGGAATCGGCGGCGGCGCCACAGGTGCTGTGTGTTGAAAGCACAGGTTTTTATATTTGGGCAGTGATCGGAAATGGCTTATGTCTACCGACGGCACTACCCTGGGGTTTCTACACGATGAAGGGAAAAACTGCTTTGTTTTCTGGTTTCCGTCTCCCATAAGAGTCAGCCTAAGCGCTGATTTTTTCACATACATACCTGGTACATGTAGATCTAGTCCCGCCGGTGGCAAAAATCACATACAATATCAACAGGTATCGTGGCGAAGAAAGCAGGCCCTTCTCGCTCAAACATCTACTAATGTATTATATACTTGTACCTTGTAAATATTTGGAAATGCCTATGGTATCTGAGATTACTTAGTATTATTAATACCAGGTACCTGGTGTGTATTTATACGACCACGAGTATTTGCTGGGGGTCTTGCCTGTGTTCCGCTCGTAGTTCGTAATACTCTTACAGCAGCAGTAGTTTGCGGTTGTGCCCATGTGAGAGGTACGTGCCTAAAATATCGCTACAGTCGGGCGTAGTTACCAGAGTATATTTCTTCGTGCTCGAGATGATGCAATGCGCCTATGATGTTTATAGAATATTGTTGGTTCGTGTCGTCTTTAAAAATGCATAAAAAACAGAACACGAGTCTCGTGGATCACTCCGATATGAGTTCAAGCTTTAAGTGACGGCATCGAGCGCAACAGCATTTAAATCGACTAATTAATATGTATGCAGTAGAATCAAGTATTTCCCCGTCGGCGGGAGGCAACGGGGAGGATCTACGGAATACGTATTTTATACTACGAGTACTCGTATGTCCTTGCGCTTATCCCTTCTTGGCTCCTCAGTAGCATTCTTTTCGTGTAGCGCGGATCCGAGATCTCAATGCAGACTCCCCCCCCCCCACGAAAACCGGGCGTGCCCCGTCCGTCACCGAAAACCGGGCGTGCCCCGTCCCGGCATTGTAGGGGTGCGAGAGTATATGGCCATACGACCACGACCATGCATGACATGAATTGAATATGAATCCCCCCCCCCCCCCCTCGCTTCTTTATTACGCGCGTTAATGCGTTAGTTTGTAAATCGTGCGGAGGGGTCAGCTGTTCCCTTGCTCGTCGACTGCCGTGTTGTTACTCCTCCTTACAGTACGTCGTGCCTATGAGTAGAATACCTCGTCTCAAACGTGCTTTCACGCGTGGTGGCGCCCGCTGCTGCTGTTGAGGTGTGATCGGCCACCCTCCCTCGATCTCCTCCTCCCCCTCCCATCACTTCCCCCCTCCTCCTCACCTCATCCGCCCCTCCTCACCTTCCCGGTCCCCGCGACTCCCCCCCCCATCCCCAACTTCCCTACCGTTAATCCCCCTCTCCCCCACTCAGCCCTCCGCTCCGACCTCCACCCCTCCGGCCCTTCTCCTAGCTTGCACCCCCCCATCACCTCCGCTATCCCGTCTCCGCTCCCTCGTCCACCCTTACCCATATTTCCCCCACTCAATCCTCACCTGCATCTCCCTTCCCATTGAATCCCTCCCTCCCCCCATCTTCTGCCCCAACCCCTTCCCCCCCCCCCCATCCCTTCTCCCATCCCCCCCCCCCCTCTCTATCCCCCCTCCCATCCCCCCACTCCTTTTCTACCTCTCCTCCCCTCTCCATGGCAACTGCGCAATCCTCTAAACCCTTCCCCAATCCCTTCCCCAATCCCCCGTCCTCCCCTACTTTTCCCCTCCCCATCCTTCAGCCACCCAAATCCGCTCCCAATCCCCCTGATCGCCCCAGCCCAATCACCCGCCCTCCCCTCCCACCTCCTCACAAGTCCCCAGTCCCCCCTCCCCCCCATCCCACCATCTCTCCTTGCTTCGCCTCCCCCCTACCCCTTCTCCTCCCTCGATCCCAACACCCCCCCCCCCAATCCTCTTCCCCCCCCTTGATTTTGGATTGCATCCCTTCCCGCCCAGTCGTCTCCAACATCCCTTCCTCCCACTCCCCCCGGAATCCCCCCCATCTCTCCCCCCCCTCCAATCCCCTCCGATCCCCCCCCCCCCCTCTCCCCCTCACTTCGCTCACCTGGCCCCTACCATAGTCCAAATTCTCCTCTTCCCTTTCCCCCGCGCCTTTATCCCTCCCGATTCCCCCCCTCCCCCCTCTGGGTCTCAGGACTCCTGTCTTTATCCCTGTTACCATTAATCCTTCTCTCTCCTCCTCCGCCCTTGTTCCCGCCCCCCCTAACCCTCCCTCCCGATCCGCCAACCACTCCCCTCCCACCCTCCGTTCCCCCTCTCCCGTTCCTCCTCCCACAACTCCCACCTCTCTCCCTCCCTCCCCTCCTCCTCCCCTCTCATCTCCTCCTCCCCCTCCCCTTCCGGCTCTCCTTCGCCGTCCCTCCCCGGCACCTTCTCCCCCTCCGAAAACCGGGCGTGCCCCGTCCCGGCATTGTAGGGGTGCGAGAGTATATGGCCATACGACCACGACCATGCATGACATGAATTGAATATGAATCCCCCCCCCCCCCCCCCCCCCCCCCCTCGCTTCTTTATTACGCGCGTTAATGCGTTAGTTTGTAAATCGTGCGGAGGGGTCAGCTGTTCCCTTGCTCGTCGACTGCCGTGTTGTTACTCCTCCTTACAGTACGTCGTGCCTATGAGTAGAATACCTCGTCTCAAACGTGCTTTCACGCGTGGTGGCGCCCGCTGCTGCTGTTGAGGTGTGATCGGCGTAGGGATTTACTCTTAATACTGCGCCCACCATGTTGCGGACAAGCTACTTGGAATAAACTTCGGTTCATTTTCGTAGTAGAAAAATGGGCCTACAGTAATGTTAAGGTCGTGTTCCTTTTTCAAATGTGGCATCTCGTACGTCTGAAGTAATGACGGCCCAGCAAGGTCGTTGTACCAGATGTGAGCGATACCGTATCGTAATGTTCGAAATGCCTTCGAGTCTACTTTCGCGTTACTTCGTGGTCAACTCTGTGTATTGGATTTTGTTTTAATTGATTTACGCATTGCGCCGGATGACATGTGCTATGCTACTGCTGTTTGTTGTTAACAACTGATAACAACGTTATTTGATCACATTGTATAATATCGTATGAATTATGCTGTACTCTAAGTATACTTACAAGTTCTCATATCACATGATCAGCATACTAACAGTAACGCTGCTGTTGCTGCTGTAAACAAGTGCCAGTACGTTGAGAACAACGGCAGCCTAAAGTAGGCCCGAGAGGGGAAGCGGCAGAGGAACCAGATGAGAGCGATACATGTATGTAATATTCGAAACGTTTTAGTCGGTGTTTCGCGCTACTTGGTGGTTTATCTCTCTGTGAACATTTTTGTTTTGGTTGCCGGATGGCAGCATTTGTTGCTGTTTCAATGACTAATTCCAAGGTTTTCTGTCTCTTCACTCTAACACGATTCATTATATATATATATACCCCTCGGCCGTACTGTCGCGTTTACGGCCTCGATTTGCCTACATCCTCGGGCATTGCGGGCTTGCGGGGGGCCAAGGCGGGCGTCAGCCCGCCGCGGCGAAGCCCCCCTTGTACCCTACCAGGTATATTTTAAGCAACAGTCGATAGTTTCGTCGCTTGATGGAACAAGCCGAATCGAAAAGACCCCAGGCGAAGAGTTGGAGAGCCACGGCTGAAAAACAGCCGCAAAGCTCTCTTATCTTAGTGTTGAGAACTTTTCACCAAATACTTACCACCCTCCTCTCCCTCGCGCTTTGCACCCTGATCCCACTCAAACCTGATCCCACCCGGACTTTTGTTGTGCTTGGCGTCCAAAGCCGACCCTCAGACCCAAAGTATAATCCTATTGCCAACGCCCGACCCTGCTGTGCCCCTCCCGTCGGCGCGTGCCTCGCCAAGGTCATCGCCTTGCACTCCCAAGTGATCACGGAGTACTGCCGATGGGTCGGGGCTCCGTCCAAGGTGCGGGGGCTGCTCATCCGGAAGGCTAAGCGCAACGGGGACGATCTCGGCTTCCTGTGGTGATCAGCTGCCGTCGCTGCAGTTTTGTGCTGCCTTTCACATGGTGTTGGTTTCCTTTCACATAGTGTCGGTCGCCTTTCACATGATGGGCGCATATAGAGAAGTCCAACGCTTCTATCGTAAGCTCTATTTCATAGAAGGTCATGCTGTTTTGCGGTACGGCAGGTCCTTCGTACCGTTTTTTTTTTTGTTGCTTCGACAAACTCGGAAACCGAAAGTAAGGAACGTGTAGTTTCCCGCAGGTGGCAAGGGGGGGGGGGGGGGGGCTGGCCATTTTCTTTGTGCGACGCACAGGCAGGGCCACGAGATGAAATCGGGCAGGTTTGAGGCAGCGGGACTGGCGCTGCCCCCCCGACTCGCCTAACACGTCACGGTGCTTCGTGCTTGGCGTGAGTGTTGTCTGCCTGGCGGGTGAAAACCCGACGTACTCCGTCTCGGCATTGTATGGATGCGAGGTTATTTTGGTCGTACGACTACGGTCATGCATGATCACGAGCACACCTCCCCCCCCCCCCCCATTCGTCCGACGTTTTAGTCGGCCGCGGCTCGTATGGAGGATACCATTGACGTGCGGCATCGGAAGATCGCAGCGCTCGTCAATCACGTTTTGGAATGTTTTGCGCGGCGGAGAAGCCGACCTTGGAATACAGCGGCAAAGTTTGTGGGGGGGGGGGGGGGGGGGTGTAGTGTACTGCGAGGAGCCCCAACTAGTTTGCAGTACCTGGTATGTAGCGGCGTTTCAGGCGGTCGTCAGAGCAGGGCCGCTACCGAGCAGCCAGACGCACATTTTTGTGGCGTTCAACGGGCTGGTTATGTAGTTGTGTCTTGACTACTCTGCCTGAATGAGTGTTTTGCCTCTGTCGAGCGCATATCATTGCGTTTCCTGTAACGAACGGCATTGCGTGACACATGTCATACGTGGTCCAGAGTTTTTGCGGGTAGGGCGGTACAAGGTCGAAAACTATGCACACATCGACTCTTCGTGTCTTGTCTTGAAAAGAACGAGCAGAAGTATAGATCGTAGACTGTGTCCGATGGACTGAAATAATACATGAATACATGAAGACCACTCTTGATGAATGAAGTGAAATCAAGCTTTCGTGTACAGTAGTATTAATAGTGGTCCCTCTACTGCCGGTATGCGCCCGCCAACAATACGGCCTTATAGCGGCAACCGGCACTATTAATAGTACTCTGCCAACCACCATACTGATTCCAACTGTGCCAAGCGATGCACTATAAGCGGACAATCGGCACTATATATAATAGAGGGACCACTACAGTACCGTACTCCGTCGGCGTGTTTCTGCCACTGCATGATTTGTGATCCGATACCGCGGATTGACACGCCACGCAAGCATGTGAACTATGTGCGTATGATATGAATACGAAGCAGAAGAGAATGAGCGCTCAGCGCTTTCCGTCATCCCTCGACCGCCGTCCCATCTCGTGGACATGCACATTATATTTTGCGTCTTTTGGTGCGTGCACAGTTTATTGTCTGGAAAGATGACCCAGAACGAGGTGGACGCACACGACTTTCGGCACTATTAATAGAAAAGTCGCAACGTCGCCAAGCGCTAGTTTCTCTCATTGGCTGGCTACGACCGGGAAAATCTTGGAGCATTCCTCCCCAGTATCGAACACGTTGCACTTTGCACGCTGTGAAGGAGGGCTTCCTCCTTTTCTGGATCCATGATAGGGCTTTCTTCTGTTCGAAGTGGACAGTGGGATCATAATGTGTTGTATGTGTTAAATGATTTTTCCTTGCTGTGGTATTGGACCCAACACGGCCCAAAAACGGGTGGTAAACACGGCTGCGCCGGGATCGTTTTTATTTTGTTGTTCCGAACATGCGGACCACGAGTTTTTCCCTCACGCTCTTCAGTGACTGTAATTTTCCTGGAAACTCCACCCCGACCACTCCGTGAATACTACTACTGACGTTTTGCCTCCGGCTCGGGCGCGAGATGTACATGGCTTGCTGTCGGCTCTGCACCCCGCATTCCCATCGGATTGCTGCTTACTGTTGTTGTATCCGTTTATCATGATGGGTTGTGTCGTCGTTGGTCGCATCGTGCTGCAATTACGTATGGAGGAATCGCGCGTACTGTGTGTGAGAAGTTGGCCATTTGTTGTTCTCGTCTGTCTGTTCAAAGCACCAAACAAGACGTGTTTTCGAGTTCACTGATTTTTCTACGGTAGAGAACTGTAGGACGAGGCACGAGTACCGTATCGTATACCGGTATACCAGGTATCGTATAATTTCCTTTTGTCTTTTTTTATTCGCATTAGTTCTTAAATAGTTGTGCTGGAATCCACATTTGTGATCGATTCCTACCTGGCAATCCGCTACAGCGTGATTGTGACTACTTCTATTAATAATACGTGATACCCTGGTCAAGAAGAGGCCAATTGCAACGTTAACGTCACAACCGCTCGTGGCCCCCCCCGGTCCCTGATGCTACGTGATCTCTACATACTGGTATCATATCGAGTACTGCTGCTGTAGGCACAATACACAGTACCTCGCAACGGGTTGGTTCTCATATTATAACTCATCGCCAAACTCGACTCCGTGGTCACAGGACAGGCTAAAATAAGTCTTATCCTATCTACTGCTGTACGTATGCACGACGATGTACGATATAGCGGGTCACCTTCATATACCTGACCAGGTAAGCTATATATTCGAGTTCGTAGGGACTCCAGGGAAAATGAGGTATGGGTGGCAAAAATCGAAAATGACGTTTGATGTTTGATAAAACATATTTGGTTAATGTGTTGACACTGTAACAGTCCCGATTTCTCTGTGCTGTTATACGTCGCGCCGTATCGACTTTCGACGTGCGGGGTGAGCCTTGATTTGAATTCGATGGAAACAGACGATCGGTCACAAAAAAACAAATAAGCGTAGATAATATTGAATGATGATACAACTCACTCCATACATGCCTGTTCCGTTTCGAGTCCGGTGTCGGGGGCGCCGGCCCGTGACCCTTTCCTTCTAAAACTGGCCCCACTTTTGGGGGGAAAACTACTTGGAAATAGACTGGACTCAGTTGGCAGTGGGAAAAGGTTGGTAAGTTATAGTTATATTTACTTTTGTGATTGTGACCACCTGGTGATCACACGACGAGTCGTTCCGTCTGTATGAATCGTTTTGGCCATCGGCCGTCGTGATGTCAGACTGGCTTATAGACTTACGTACACATTGAACTGTTGGATGGCCGTGCCCGCCGACCGATGATAACAACCTACATCCACGTGTACGTATGTAGCTCTATATAGCTCTAGATGGATACATATACAACTGCCTGTGTATCGTATCCCTTTTTGCGTCTATGGTACCGTATTGAGTTTCGGTTTCGAACATGAAACCGACACAAAATGCACACAGTCAGCAAACTTACACAAAAAGAAAAGGACCGATCAGGTAAATAACTACAATCAACCCTGCAAACCACCAACCCCTGCCCCTCCCCTCCCCCCCCCCCCCCCCCCCCCTCGCTCTCGCTTGTAGCATGCACGAGACAACTTGCATGTTTTTTTTTTTTCAACACTCTCCCTACTCAACCTGCAACAACGGCACAACAAAACGCTAAGACAAAACGAAAAAAACCGAAACAAAATCTGCCGGGGGGGGAACATTCAATAAAAGACCCCAACATCTGCGTCCTTGCGCAAGGCGAGGATTTTTGGCATATCATCGGCGCAACATTCTACGGGGGGTCACAACAAAGCGAAGCGCAGGGAGGGTAGCCACGACCCGAACACCGCCGATGCCCTCCCCCGATGCACAGGAAAAGCGATAACGAAAAAACTCGATAATAAATACTGGGTTGCACAGACAGCAGCGTTAACAGTTCAAACTGGAAAAAAAAGGAAATGAAGAAAAAATGACGGAAAACGGGGACGTCGTGGAAAACGGCAGAAACCCACAGCAGAAGAGGAGAGCGAGACAACGAACGCTTCGGCACCAAAAAAACAACGAAAACCAACCGCGTGACATATATACACACGACCACTAAACCAACGCACGATAGACGCCCACCGAACGAAAAGACAGACTCCACCGGACGAAAGACTCACACCACACGACGGCTCCAAGCCTACACCGGTGGTGACACTCCGCGCGACGGGACGAGGGCAAAAGCGGCGGCGACCCCTCTCGCATTCGTTCCAATCCCTTTCGCGCGATTCCGCCGCCGACCAAGTCTCGATCCGAGGCGAAACAAATCAAAAGCGAGAAGGGCCTCGCCGCGCTCCTCCCCTCCCACCTCGTGTGGGCGGCGTGGCGTCTCTGCTTGATCGTACCCACGCCGCCGCCCCCCCACCATACCCGGCCCAAGAAGAAGGGTGCGCTGTCAACCCTCTCCCCCCCCCGCCGCTCCCGGATCTCTTGGCGCCCCCCCGCCTTCCGCTATCGGGGGCACATTGGACGACCCCCTCGAGTGTCGGCCACCACCGCCGCCACCGCCGCTTGCCGCGTGGGGATCTGCTTGTACATCCGGTGGCCAGCCTGGCTCCAAGTCTTCCCCAGAGGACATTTCCGTCTCGATTGACGCAAGCGACGCCCTGTTCTCGCAGCTTGCATTGTTGCTATTGTTGTTGCCGCTGCCGTTCGGCCATGGGCGCTGCATCCGCGACCCCGATCCGGCGAAAATCGGGTTAACGACGCACGCGCGCTCGGAAATCGGGGGCGCCCGGAGGGTCGCGGGGGGCAGCGAAAGCGTTCTGGTCACCACCGCCTCCTGTCCCACGTCTTCTTCCACGTCCGGCCCCGTGTAATCGGGCTCGAGGCTGCCTCCCAGCCGAGAGGTCAGCCTGTCACGCTGGGCGCACAGTGCCGCGTACGCTGGAGCAATGGGAAGGAACAACAGAGGGGAACCGGTTAACGAGACGGCGTCCGACGGTTTCACTATGAAGGAGGCCTCTGGGGAACAAAAAGAGCAGAAAGAGCGAGGTGGTGTATAAGGTATTCTTTAGCTCTCAGGCCTAACCCAAACTTTACCTCCCAGTTGCGCACTCGGGGATCGGTGTGTCGGTAGCTCGGCCAGCTGTTAATAGTCGGTTGACAAGTCTCTGGGGGGGGTGGAAAATCAACCACTGTGTGGGGGGGGGGGGGGGGCATGGCCCATCGTGAACCCAGTCGTAATTGAAAGGTCCCGTCCATGAAACGATCCAAATAACAGACCTGCACTAGGAATGACAGGTCAGTTTCCCCTTTCCTCGGAGAAGCGGTATAAAAAAGGGGGGAGAAAACACGGCCGCGGGACAAATTCGGATATAGAGCATGCAAGACTCACGCGATTCCACTTCGCACGGGGAGGGGGGGGGTGTCTCATGCATGGCCGTACTGTAGTCTTATGGCCATAAACCCTCGCATCCCTACAATGCCGGGACAGAGCATGTCGGGCTTTCACCGACCAGGCAGACATTGCTTGCACCGAGAGGTGTCCGGCGAGTCGCTAGATGGGTGAGCTGCATCCTACAAAGAACCGCTTGTGAGGCGGACATGCATATGGATGACAGCTTCAATGAGTTAATTTAATTTCCGGTGTAGCCGCTTCGAGAGACAGGGGGGGGCGGGGTACTCATTATCAAGGGGGCGGGATCAGTACGCCGGCATGGTCTGCCTGTAGACGCACGCAAATGAGGAAAACCCTCGATGACGAAACTTCGGGAACACCACGCTACAATTTTTCTGCATGACCCTTTGCTAGAATGTGACTAAAGACCCGCGCTGTCATATGCGAGAGCCGGCTGCATCTGATAGCATTCGAAATATTAACTCACCCGTGTATACGCCGCAAAAAAGAAAGCATCACGAACATATTCAACGGCTGCAGGGCTAGGCAGCCATGACAGGAATCGAATGGGCTTCAATCTGATGTTCAGGCGAACACGAGCAACCTACAGCATTGCACACTAACAAGCAGTCTGAGCCCTGCACCTCACCACGCACGTACATACACATGGTATTAAACAGTTAATATGTAACCCTCTGCGGGACTTGATTGTGCTTCAGCATAGTGTAGAGGGAACAAGTGGAGATACAAGTTGAAGTCTACAAAATCGACCACTGCTTTCGCTTGTACGATTGCAAATGTTTTTACACCTCGGGCAGATTGAACATTACCTATTGTGGATAAATCTAGGCAGATTTATTCCCGATCTCGTATATACGGTCTCCTAGCTCATGTTGCCGGGCGGGACCCGTATAATCTGCACGGTCTAGCACATGCTTCTCGGGTTAGATCTGTGTACCGTTACAGATTCTGCACCTCTCACAACGGCACGTGAGGAACTATTAATAAATGACCCACAGCAGTTGATGGGTAGATCATGACTGCTGTAGATCACGAACTGTCGGAGGTGTAGAATACTGATGCCCAAAGTACAATGGCTGAAAGGAGTCGTACGCTACCACAAGAGCACAGCATAATCTTGCTCCTGTTGCTGCGTGCTCACATTCTACTCTTAGGACGGTTGTCACAGTCGGTATGACCATACCTGCGTACTTTAGTATTTTGGTCGCTGCTATGTCTCTGGATGCGTGCTCACGTGCTCACGTCTCACACACTCTACTCGTAGGACGGTTGTCATGGTCGGTATGACCAGACGTACGTACTATATATAGTATTTTTGTCGCTGTTACATCTCTGGATATAACCCAATTGGGACGCACGGATGCTCATCACCGGGGGGCGATGGTGATCAGAACATCAGAACCTACAATGGACCGAAAAAAAAAAAAAAATTTTACCATCCCTGTAACTTTACTGTTGAACAATCATGTTTGGTTACATAATTACTACCTGGTACCAGTACGTTTTGTTCCACCGAAATAACTTACAACCATCTGTGATTCGTATATAAATGCATCTTGTATATCGAACGACACCATGATAGTGCAATACTACCAACCTTCAATGTAAAGGGAACACGCGCCGCAGTGTGTACGAGTATCAGCATGCCTGCCTGCGCGCGAGCCGCATACCCCGGCAGCTCTTAACCTTGCGCTTCGGGCACATCATCTCCCATACCCCAGAAGCCCGGGCTGCTCGGGGTGGCTAACGCTATAATATCGGCATCAATGTTCGGCATGTTAATTCTCTCAAAAAGTCCCAAAAGGTGTTTCAGACGAAAACTTGACGATAAAAAACGACGATTTCAGCAACGACAACTGCGTGGGTGGGGGGCGATATACACAAAGTACAAAGTGGTGTCCGAGTTCCCATGCAAGGATTCGCGTGGCAAGGGCGCAACACGATGCCATGATACCCATACATCTGTTGTTAGGTCCTCACGCTGCTCGTAGACGGGTGATAACACTTCAAGTTATCTGGTAGCATTGATTTTGGTAGCAACCTGGGAGTCCCAAAAGGGCTTAACGTACGAGGTACCAATACATGATATTATGAGCATGATACTATCAGTATACACCATAGCGACGTCTCTCACCGAAAACCAAAGCGATGACGACCGCCGCCGCAAGCACGGCAGACATCAGACTGCCCATTCCCCTCGCATCGAACGCTTGATAGCAGGCCAGATGCTCAGCGCCGGTGTGCACCCATGCCACCTGCTCCATGGCCCAGGCTAGCAGGAAGACCAGCAATATCCAGGAGTGCTTCGCCTGGGCAAGCAAAGGCGGCGAAAAGCGAAAGCGACAGCGAAAAGCGAAGGAGAAAAGCGGAAGAAGAAGCGCAAGGGAAAGCGAAGCGGAGGCGGAAGAGGAAGCGAAGCGGAGGCGAAACAAAAAGCGCAAGCGGGAGAAGAAGCGCAAGCGAAAGGGGAGCGCAAGCAAAGCGAAAGCGGAACAAGAAGCGCAAGAGAAAGCGACAGCGAAAGCCAAAGCGAAAATGAAAAAAGAAGAAAAGGGGGAGGCAGGGAAGGAAGGTGGCATTGCTTAGTCTTGACAGCTTGAATGCTGGGTCATTCGTACACCGAAAAGCGCGGGCACGTACCAGACAGCTCTTAAGAAAACGCTGTGGCGACTTGATCACGGACGAAAAACATCCAGGATGCTGAACTAAAAATAAAAACCTTTGAGGCTTCACTCAGAGGGGAAAGAATGTCGAGAGTGAAACGGCGATTACAGCGTAGACCACACGAGGCAGCCCGAGCCACCAGGGTGGGGCGTATTTCCGAAGTGTAATCCCTGTCAGGAGCTGCACCACACGCAGCAGCATGGCGATACTTGTACTGCTACATGTTTTCCCGATTTGTCTTGCTTTGTTTTTTTCGGCCCCATCTATTACCCTCGCCCTTCTTTTTCCTTCTCCCCCCCGTCCCTGCTGCAGTCGTAAGTCAGATCCGGGGTCACAAAAGTAGGCTCTTCTGACACCCCCCACCCCCCCCTGCGGTACGCGCCTTGCATTTTTATCGCGAGAAGGGTACCAGGTATCAAACACCCGAGGTACCTGGGAGTCCACTGATAATATCGCACCCGTCGCTTTTTTCGTCGCCATTTACGTTGACATGGGTGCGAAAAGGGTTAAGGGCGAAAAAAAGTCCTCTTCAGTTTCGAATACAGACTACAAGGCCGACGCAGTGACTAAACAGAAACAACTTGAGCAGCAAGCAGTCCAGCAGTCGCAGCTTGAAAAATTGTTGGCGTAGGAGTGCGTCGTAGGTTCAGCGATAATCGTCCGAACCGCAAAATTTGATTCGAGCTCACGACCACCGACTACACCACAGTACGCGACAGTTGGAGTTGAGGATGTGGAAGGTATGATGAGAATTTCAGCCTCAATTTTCTTACGAATAGAAGAAAGTAGCCATTAGCATGCTGGAAATAAAGTAGGACGCACCCTGCCTCACGTAAGAATTCGAGTCCAGGCCTAGAATAAGAGCCTCAACCTTTTAGTACTGAACTGTACATTATCAATTATGTACGGCAGTCCTGATGAGGTGAAGTCCTGTCGCATCCATACTGCTATAATACTCGAACTCGTGACAACAAACGAGTTACAGCAGGACAAATGTCAGTAATAGCCACACGGAAATAATGAAATACCCATGACAATTACCAGAGCAGCAACAGCAATAGTGGTATATTTTCCTAATGGAGTGGCGTATCTTTCTTTGCGGCTACAATACATACCGTCCCCTTCCTGTACACATGGGTTACGTTCCTCGTTGTTCCAACCCCTGCCAATATTGCTGTACTATCGATGGCTATCAAGCTGACACTCCTCGTGCAACGGGCAGAGTTCCGTCACTTAAACTGGAAACAATGGTTAATGATCGACCGCTGCAAAACGACCGAACTGACTGCTGCCGGTCTGTCTGTCTCTGCCTGTTATTCTGACCTGCGATACACGAAGCAGCAAACTGGAGGTATCGAAAGCAGTGAAAAGAAAGAGTATTTGATGCAGCAGATTCCCCCCTGCCTCGGAAAGGGAAAGAGCGGAGATTCAGCCGCCGTCCGTTCCGACTTTGGCCCAACGTCCCTCCCACCCTCTGCCGGACCACGTACGCAGGTAATATAGATAAGACATTATACTCTAGTAGCACTGAGTCAGTTCCGAGAGTCGGTTACAAAAACAGTAGACTACAGCACGGACACGAATCACTGGAAAAAAATCATGGTGCGTCATTGTATCGACAGAGCTACCCGCAGAGCTACGCAGGAGGCTCTACCAGAGGCATGCATTGATAGGAGCCTTAGCATCCACCTGGCATTTGAAAATATGAAAAGACACTTCAGCTGTAACATCAAAAATTGTATCGGTATGCAATTCTCGGGTTCGGACTACGTACCCACGGACCCACGGCATGTCGTGCAGAGCACGGTGCCTTTATTTTACCCGTACAACTCCCGGCAATTATTCACGACAGTGACAACGTGATGATCATAAAGCATACATGCGATAAATGATGTGTACTCTGACGTAATAATCACCAGGCGTCGACGGTTCCGCTCACGTAAGTCGACAAATGAACATAATTACATTAGGAATGAATCACCCCCTTTCGTACTGCAGTGTGTAAGAACACATCTATTAGGATAACGTCAAGAAGTTGTACCAAAGGTCCGGTATGAATGTTTAATCTCGCCTTCCCGCACTACCAAAAGGTCCTGCATGAAAGTTAATCTCGCCTCCCGCACACCAGGCTATAAAAAATTACCATTCCTACTACGAACCGAAGGGCCATCAAATACTTCCAGGAACGCCTCAAGCTCTACAATTGAATATTATAGCTCTGAATAGTGGATGGTGCCGCGCATAGTACTCCGAACTTGTTCTCAGATGCTATTGCTGCTGCTGATCTGACAAAACGACTACCTGGTATATTATATACGTCGCCCATTGTGATGCTGCTGTACTAAAACTATGAAAAAGAATACTGCGTGTGCTCACGAAAAGGCACAAGGAGTCTATAATACTCAGACTATATATACAATACGTATGTACCTGGTACCTGGAAGTCCACAGGTGTACAGGCAGAAATTTAAGCGCATGAACTATCATTACACACGTGTGGTAAAATAACGCACTCCACCTCTCGAATGAGCTTCCAAGTCGATGTTCTCGACAATGGGGAACGTGCAAAAGCCAAGAGATGCGTCTGAAAATGTCTCGACCACACCTTTCCAGAACCACCTTTGCCGTTGTGTGTGCCCCCCTTTAGTTCGGAGAAAATCGGGTCATAGAATAAGCCCAGAGGGTGTTATACTGCATACCTGGTATAAATAGCAGGTTAAGCTGTAGATGTAGATGATACTGCTCTTGTACCGAGTACCAGGCAATGCAATGTGATATTATACATATATTGTACCAGAATCACATGTATACCTGCACAGATATCGAGGATAGTATATACCAGTACGAAGAATGTTCGCAATGTTTGTTGAGGGGCACATACGCACATAGTTGTCAACCTTTTTCGAGCGAAACAAGGCAACGAAAAAGCTGACTGCCTTGGCTTTTGGCTTCCTACTTGTGGAGCGTTCCATTAATAGAGCTGGCGCCACGGCACTAAAACTATAACCAGGTTGGGTACGATATAATAGAACAGTCCAAACAAAGACGCAAGAGACACCACGAATACATGCCCACGAGGAAAGCATATAAAAAAGTAGCAGCAGACCACACAACAGGCAATATTTACCTGGTATATATGGAATACTCAGACTTCCGCCGAGCGATTACACTGCTTTCGGGCAATACCTGGTTCATGTATCATCTTTACAATATTAGACAACAGACTAAAATTTAGTACTTCGTGCATACATTATCGAATAATATCACAGAATTTAAACGAATTGAGTAATACCTGGTTCCTGGTATTGTATTGACAACATTAGACATTAGACTCAAAGTTAGTACTCGTATATATACATGAGGAATATGATCACAGAATGTAAAAATATTGAGCCATGAACCCTTTTCGTATTTCAGACGGAAAATGTAACGAAATATTAACCAACCTATAAAGGACTTGATTTGACTCTTAAAGTACTTGCTGCAATCCCGTTAGGGGGACAAACCACTCAAATTGCAAGCAACAATAGTTCGTCCCCCAAAACGGGGACTGCTGTGTGCGGGCGTTGTCTTGACATTATATCGTTCTTTCTACCCGGCTTCATCAGTACACCAAGTGTCCGTCCTGATTCGTTATCCTATTTTAGAGATATACTTATCATGTAGTAACAGACTGTTGTGAGATATGGAAAGCCCGAGAGCAAAATATAATATCACGGGGGACCATAGTAAATAGGACCAAATACTGTAAGTAAAAAAAGGCAAATATATAGGTTTTCGTGTGTACCGTAGGTCCCTATTTTTTTAATTTTTTTTTTCATCATCACCTTTACTTTCCAGCCCACTCGTAGGAAGTTTTTACCCTCGACGATCTTCTGGACAAGCCGTGGTCACAGGTGTCGTCCCTTCTCCCCCCCGGTACGTGCCTTTAGTTTTTATCGCGCATAGGGTTCAGCGTTCCCACTGCTCGTCGATTTTCATCGAATGTACAGCTAACTCACGCTCTCGCGCTTTCCGCTAATCAATTTTATGCAAGAAAAAGTCCCTATGAGCATGCACTCGGTGAGACTCGAACTCACGAAATTGATCTTGATAGGCTCGCGGACCACCTACCAAGCCACCGGGACGCCGGATATGGTCCCCCGTAATAGTAGTAATATTAGTAGTAATAAAAACAATATATAATAATAATAATAATAATAATGACGGCAGTCCTACAAGCCTACAAGGGTCAAGGCAAAACGCAGCAACAGCACCGGCCCAGGTTTCCGGTAGAGGGGACGGTAAGGATGTACGTAGGGATGTAAGGATACTTCGTGTCCGAACTCCAATGCAAGCATTTGGGCGACACGCGCCCGGTAGAATACCACACTTGCTCCCAACTGCAGTACGCCTGTTACGCGGTCGCGCAGTCACACTGCGAGTATGTTATGCGAGTACGAGTCATAGACGGTCGATCGACACTGCCGCTATATGTCGCTATATACCTGCCCCCCCCCGGCAAGGGTTAACTTCGAGAATACTCGTGTCATATCATAGCAACAATGCATGCGTCGGCAATTATTTAATACAACGCACTTCAAACAAACTCATGTGCCTGACACGCGCTGTACAAGACGAGGGTACTACTGCTGTACGTAGCACATGTTTCTGGCTGACGGGGCTCCTCAGCACCCTACAGAGGGCGCCCACTCTCAAGAAGTTCGGCCGAAACAAATAGTAGAGGGTCGTTAGACCTGCTATGCCAATGGAAACGCGAACAAGTAAAAAATTCTCTTTCAAAAATATTGCTTGCAAAGAACAGCCGAAAATATGAAAATATCCTCCTACCGCCGCTGTGGGATAAAGGGGAAAAAACGTTTGATTTTTTCTTCTATTTTTCTAACGGCTGCAGGCCACGCAATTTGTTTTTTCTCGTTGCAAACTGCCAACACGTTGATAAAAAAGAGCTCGTGCGATGACAGACGCTCGATCTCGACATAGACTCAGCCCACGGCCAATCCGCTTGGCGACGGGCAAGGCCAACGAGTATAGATGACGGCCTCGAAGATATCAGGTGGATCCATGGTCTAGGAGACGAGAGCTCGCCGGCGGCGTCCTACGGTATCCTCCCAAAGCTGGAAAAAAAAAAACATTTTTGGCCATTCGAGACGGATCGAGAAATTTTGTCATCTGTTTTGTGCACACCAGCGGCCAATTGTTTTTTCATCATACGCCTGGCCAGCGCCCGCCACATGTCACCGGCCATTATTGTGTGAACAAGGTGACCTTAAGGTGGGTCGGAGACCCTAACGAGCGCACTCGGTTCAGAATTCATGACGCAGTCCTTGGTGTTGTCGTTCGATGTCTGTCGAGGACTCGGAATCTCGCCGCTTCAAACCAAACATCCGCCTGAGTTTTTCTGAAGCCGATCTTGGCCACACACCGGCCCCAGAATCGAATGTTTCGGGCTTTTTCCAAGTTCGGCACTCTCCGTTTTAAGAAACGTGTGCTCGTAGCAAGCTGTACCCGAAAAATTATGACGGGAATCTTTGCATTTCAAACTTTTTATGGGAAATTTGCGTTTCCATTGGCGTAGGTCTTGTGCCACAAAAAAAAAGAATGACCGAAAAAAAAAACGGTGCTCGGGGCCGGGTGGCATACCAAATCCAATACAATATAGTGGCCGATGCTCAACGGTGGCAACAAAATAAAATAATCGATAGGTTCATTGTTAGCGCTGTTTGATTATTACAGAGTTATACTACTGTACACCTGCGCCCTTTATGAAATCGATAGGTCCATTGTTGGCGCTGCTTGAGAGTGAGGGAGCCTATACTACGGGTATACCGGCGCCCTGAACATTATCACATATTAGTACTTACTGTCATTAATATTAGGTTTTGCAGTATTTGGCGCGCCAGGCGAGGTAAAGTCATAAAATAAAGGCCACACGCGCCGTCGAGATACAGATGGTGAGGTACTGCTGCAGGTGCTGGCGGCGCTAAACGCGAGCGGGCGTGGTTGGCGTGAGCGAATACGTGTTGATATAATACCAAACACAAAGAGGGCGGGGTGGGTCCACCTCACCACGAGAAAGGAGACGTGTCCCCCGCATGTTCACTGCCATAACAGAGCTGTGGCTGTACAGGTTCGCATGATACGATATTCAAACACCTTTTGTACTGACACGAAATGCATGACACCTAAAAGTAACCCATCGGTGCCCACAGTCTCGTTGATTTCGCACAGGGATGCGATCGTTTTTCAGCAGCTCGATTATTCCACAAAGGCAAGGTTAGCATGCCGATTTTTTTTTCGGAAAAATCTGGTCGACAGCCTTCCTGAAATAAAACTGTGTTTGAACCTCAGCAACCGTCTCCGATGTACCATGCATCTACAGACGACGAGCGACGAGAAACGATCGCACATTTGTGGGAAACCAAAGCGCTATCTTTTTACGGTACTATTAGTACGACGACTACTGCTGTCTGCCGTCGTAATATAGCTGGACCACCTCTTCGTTCACCACGTGCTTGCACAGACGAATTTCGAGGAAATTTTCGATTTCACACCAGCTGAAGTGTCTTTTTAGCATTCAGAAACGCAGACGGTTCCTGCATTCGGTCGCAAGACATTCACGCTCGTGCTCTCACGACAAACGAGAAGTTTGACCGAAGGACCGGTGAACAGGAATAGGAATTCGTGTCGTCGGGGGCGGAGAACGGGTGGGGTTGACAAGGCGAGGAGGGGGGGAGGGCGGGAGTTGCGGGTCCCATCCTAAATCCCACATGATACGAGCCCATGCTCAATGGCAGCAAAAAAAAAAGAAATTGAACCTCGACGCCAAATCGACGCTTCTTGCTTGCTGTGCCTGCCCTGACACCCTGACCGCGCGAAAAGCAAATTGAACGCCCTTGGTGCACATAAGGTATGTCCTCTATGCCTGTGTAGTGGGGTCGCCTCAGAACTCTATAAAATAGGGAGGTACAAACAGACGTGCGCATCTGCAAACATGAACCAGAGAGCCGTAGCCTGCTATTCTGCTGTCATATAATAAATTGAACGTCGACGCCAAATCGACGTTTCTTGCTTGATGTGCCTGCCCTGACACCCTGACCATGCGAAAAGCAATTTAAATGCCCTTGGTCACCTGAGGTATACCCTGTATATGCCTGTGCAATGGTGTCTCAGAATTCTATAAAATAGGGGGGTGCATACAGACGTGCAGACTTGCAAACATCCACAAAGAGCCTTAGCCTGCTATCATGCTGTCATACAACGAGTGGTGCGTTGTGCTTTCGGTTTGGATGAGACACGTTCGTCTTGCATGGTACGGTGCTCAAAGCGCTTTCGTTCTGGAGGGGACTCGTCATGGATCATGTTATCATTGTTGTAGAATACCGTTCCTGAAGGTATAAATGTCCTTGTCGAAAATTATTCCTTTTCACTTGCAAGTTCGAGCCCACACGCCAAAATCGCACTCAGTCACGTCAAATCGTCGTACTGCGGTACAGCAGCATCCCCATCAATATCTATACATACGTATCATCATACCAGGTATCACCACCCAAAGGTACCCATCGTCGTGATTTCCTATTTCAAGTTTCAAGTCCCTGCTGGCACGTCGTATCAATTTTCTCGTATTACGCGATACGTACCAGGTGTCATACGAGGGGACGAACATCACGACATCACCTTCGGGGTGTCAATTCCACAGATGTCATCCTCGTATATATACACAAGTAAAACCCTTTTAGAACAGCCGTCCCGTGTCGGGGACAATCCGCTCAAAGTCTATCTATTAGACAGTTAAAAAGTGGTTTGTCCCCAAAACGGGACTGACTGCAGTCCTAAAAGGGTCAACAGCAGTTTAATACGTAGTGCTCGTGCTCGTGAACTGCTGTGGTGATGCTGTGGTTGGTTGGGGATCGGCACATCGGCACTACGTACAAAACGCTCCGTTTCTGTTCTACATCTTCATGTCGCAATGTCGCCCTTATTGCCCTGCAGGCCGGCCGATACCAGAGCTACTCAGTGACCACGAAAAGAAAAACACCACACCAGCACGGTTCGAGTGCCATTTACAAATGTTACGGTACGTCGTAGTAAAAATAGGGAAATATAAAGGTTTTTGTGTGTACCGTAGGTCCTATTTACTACGGTCCCCCGTAATAGTGTGTGTGTGTGTTCTTCACATTAAACCGTTCTTCTACTCGTCGACATCCAGCAAGCCCAGTGTCCGTGCTGATTCTTCACCCTAGAAAGATACGAGCTCTGTGGTCACAGACTACGACACAGAGATAACACACCGTAATGCACTAATAGCCTACGTAATACCATGCCTTCGCACTAGGTGCGGCCGACACAACATACATACATACGCCAGCAACCAAAATACACCATAAAGAAAGAGAAGCAACGAAAAAAACCAAACCGAAAGCAGTCAGTAGTGGTGCAACAGCGGTACTCGTGGCACTACTATTAATACTGCGCACTGCTGTTGTTGCTGCTGTACTATTAAATACTATATACTATTAATAGCAGCAGTAGTCGTATTCTGAGACAGCAGGACCACCAAACAGCAAGTATTAATAGTATCCGTATATAGTTGTGTACGTAACAGCGTAGCGTAGCGTAGTGCCGAACCCCGCGAAATTTGCAATTGTTGATTGAAATTTCGGTGGGTCATTCGTATCATTTTGGTATTACATAAGGAAAAGACCGGGTACCGGGTGGTAATCGTATCTATACTATTAACAGATACCTGGTAGATAGCTTTGGACGTGCGGAGCTATACAGCTGTATGTCCATGCATACTCCTTGCTGCCTGCTGACACGGAAATCTGGTCCAGGCTGTATTTCGTTAAGAATGGGCGAGTTCGGCAAAAATACCAGCACAATAATGACTCCCGATATATACACCTGGATACATACCTGGTATATATTTTATAAATTTATAATATAAACTTCCTCTAAATACGAATGAGCGTTTCTCATTGCTCTTTCTCTTGTTGGCTGCTGTCAGATGCCCTGTACTGCCGTAAAAATATTCGTGCGCTCCGTTACGACGTCCATCATGAAGAGATGCATCACACTCTCAGAACACGCAGACACACAGCCTTTCGCCAGATGCAAGCTGCGTCTACATGTATTATATACGTCGCATCTCCGATAATGCTGCTTCAACCCTACCGGTCTGCACATACACGAACCGAATGCGCCACGAGCATACAAGCGCCACTGCAGCAGCACCAAGCGGCGGCACCACCACCACCATACATACTTTAAAAGTACATACTCTGCTGCGTGGTGACGCGGTTCCACAGCTGACAGACAAAGCAAAACAAGGAAGGCGACTCACTTCGATCCTAGACCGATTCAAAAGAAGGTCCGTTATTACGGCGCCAAGCGCCAGCGTGCTCATAACCGCTCGCTCCGACTGCTTTCCGTAATGGGCGTGCTCGATCCTGCATACACGCCAACACACGAACGAGCAGAAAAAAAGGACGGTTGTGGGGGGTTACAGAGACGGGGGCACCGCCGTGCCGACAGGGAAGCACCCTGTATCCCGACCAGGGGTAGCACGGGGGATAGCAAAGGTAGCCACGTGGGATAGGGATGTCCAGGCTGAGGCGGCATCCGGAAGTCGCAACCCGCAAAAGAGGCGCAGAGGAAGGAGAGCGTTCTGTCACGATGCGTCACGGACGTCAACGGGCCTCTGTGACATGGCCTCAAAGTAATTTCCGCGTATTATTCCAGATTCTGTGCGCAAAGACATTTGAAGTTTTTTACAATCGCAATAAAAAATATTTTCGATATATTATTTTTTCACTGCGAGCGGTGTGGGTGAGAGTGCTAATAAAGTGATTTGGTGATTGCGTGACGGTGACTGAACGACGAGGCAACCCTATCCGAGATGTGACTGCGCGACTGCTGTGGATGTGGACCATCGCCCTTGTTCCCTCGGAATTCAGTAGTACAAGGTATGTGGTACGTGGTGCACACGGAACGGGCACTTCCAACCTGTTTCGATTGGAGTGCATGCCTGCTGCTGTGTGTCGACCTTCCCGCTTGGTCTTCCTGACACAGCAGTGACGACGAGAAACAGAGAATCGCTGAAGAAACCGGTTAACTTTCTCAACGACCGCGGATGATGAAATCGACTACTACTGCTGTAAGTTGAAAGACATACACACAACCAACCGGGTCTGCAGGCCCTGTTGCTCGTTCGCTGTCGATCGCTCACCATGTGATAAAGACCGCGATGGTCTGGAACACGATCGAAATCTCCAGAGCAAACAGCGTTGCCGCGCTCGCCAAGCTGCTGCTCGCCGAATCTTCGGGCGGCGCCGAACCGGACGCGCAAGCGGTGGTTAGTCGCAGACACGCCACGGTAGCCATCTGCAGGCGGAAAATCGATTCACGACCATGGTGGGCCAGGCACAGAGCATGGTGATGGTGGTGAGGCAGGGAGGGCCAGGTCAGTCAGTGGTCTCCCGTGATGGAGGATGGAGGGGAAAACAACCTCAAGCTGCAAGGTCTGGTTTGTGCATGATCGAATGGTCCAATAATCAAATAACGGGGTCACATACAACCAGACACGGTGCCGCTGTCTGTTGTCATTAAACAGTAAAAACAGAATGAAAAGGTCAACGCGGAGCCAGCCGGGGTTTGTGATATCGGGAGCCGTTGACTGCAACTGGAAAGTCACACCACGATGGGCCTGATACGGGAAGGGGACTGCGAGCTGGGAGAAGCGACACCACAAGGGTAGCTGTGTAACAAGTCGATGGCGGAATCCAGCATCGGGAGATACCGCTGCGTCCCCAAATGTTTCGGAGCTGAATCCGAAAAAGTGGAGCATGTTGGAACAGAAAAATTGAAAAATCAAACCAAATTGCAGGCGGGTACCGCAGTATAGCGCTACGAGCTCGTGTAGGCTGTGCGCGCCATCTAAGCAACCAAGGACCGTGCCACGAGGACCGGGGCTTCATACCACCATGCCGCCCGTCGCTAAACGGCTCACGTAGGCAGGGATTAAAAAAACTCAACGTGGCGCAGAGCTCAAACGAAAACCTAGTTGCGGGCGGGAAGGCAAGGGGATGGTGCGCTCGCTCACCAGAAAATAAAGCGCCGTCACAGCATAGCTCCAATCCGGCAAGCACAGAAAGGGTGGCGGCTCCTCGTCGAATCTTTCGCCGCGCGACAATCTCCAGGTCAGCCAGATCCCCCCAAAAACAAGGGACAGGAGCAACAACAATCGGAGCACAAGCAGCACGCTCACGGAAACTACCCTCGATGTGGCCACGGTGGCAATCCGCGTGTGCCTCATGCCTTGTAGCTGCCAACCGCAGCAACCACCGCTGCGCATCCCCTGCGGCGCGGAGGCGTCGGTGTTTTTTCCGAAGGCTTTCCATTCTGGCCATCGGTCACGGTGAACCGCGGGTTTGAACCCCTAAGCGTGCACGGGCGCTCCCCGACCGCTGTTGGACTCTGATGCTCCCCGCTCCACTGCGGCTGGCGACCCTGTGAAGAAAGATCGAACGTCTCCAAATTAAATACAAACAAAAACGGAAGAGAACCAAACCGATACATCCTGCACGCGCGCCAGGCACAGCAGTTGACATTTTTGCGAGCCCCAACACCCTTTAAAAAGACGCCAATATATGGGATGTAACTCCTGCTATCGCCGAGGCGAGACGGAATGCCTCGCCGACAACCTGCAACAACCGACTTGTAGCAGAATTTCTGACCAATTCCGACTGGTGCAAACACCACCGTGTGAAAGGTCAGGCGAGGGTTTTGTTTGTCTGTGTCTTGTCAGTATATGCCAATCGTTTTGTAGGCAGATCTCGCAAGCGATCACGCCAGCACCAGCCACACATCGATTTTGAGATGCGGGAGGTCCTGGATCCTTGAGCGCAAGTCCCGCAAGCGTATATCCGGCTCACAGTCTCCGCGTGCATTGCAAGTCGGCACTAAGGTGGTATTATATTTGGCGCGCCTCAGCCCCGTAGGTGAGAGTGAAACTGCATCCTCGTGAGTATGTGTCCTGTTTCCGAGTACACGGATAACATCCCTTTCCACCCAACTCGTTCGTCGTCCTTCCCTCTCGTCTCTCGGTCCACCGCGTACTATAAAACTGCTGTCATTGCACTGTCGTCCCAGCAACCTCCACCAACGCCTGATCAACCGGAGGACGATGGCGAAAGAAGACAAGGTAAAGATGCCGAAGAACAAGAAGACTAAGCATGCGAAAGTGAAGGGAGGCGAAGCGGATGGTGGAAAGACCAAGGAGGCCGAGGTGGAGGCGGTGCCGTACTCGGTTCGGATGGCGGCTGTTACGGTCATCTCCAAGCCTATGGCAGATGAAAAGAAGGTGCGGGCGGCGTCGTGTGTGTACGAATATCATAGTCTGTATCTCAATGATTCATGAGGACAAGGACAAGGGAAAGCACATGTGAAAAGAAGCATCATGTCTCATGCTGCCGGGTGGATCTGACAACCGCGGAGCACGATATCCACTTCTTGGATTGCCTGGGACGGAAACGCTATACAAAATCGTGCATACTCGTGTTGGGGCCATTCCTATTAATAAGAGTGTTTGTGATAGAGGTAAAAAAAAAAAAAACTTTACTTCCGCTAAAAAAAGTGAATTTCCTTCCCTTCCTGATTTCGGTGTGTTTGCGAGTGAGGTAAACCAAATCCTGCAGGCGACGCCTCCGAAATAAAAAGGGAAGTGGGGAGGTGAGGCAACGCGGCAAACAAACAAAAGAAAAACGGAAAAAAAAAAACAGCGGCAGCCCGGCAACGTTTCGGCGGCAGAGTTGACCGCGAAGCCACCATTGCCATCCCACGACTACAAGCAGCAGCACAGCAAGCGGCAGCTAGCTGGCGATAGCCGCAGCTAGAAGCAGCTTGAGCTACAAAAATAAACAGCGTCAGCACCAGCACCAACCAGCTTCCGTTTTTGGATTGCTGTTGCTGCTGCTGCTGCTGCTGCTGCCGCAGTATGGTGAATTCGAAATGACACGAGCTGTCATGCTGTCGCGCTCTCTACGAGCACGAGTAGGTAGAGTACGAGTGAGTACGAGTCCTTATTTGGGACGACGCATCCTCCACGTCGTCACCAAGCGGGCGAAAGCGTGTACCGTAGCAGCGGCGGCGGCCCGCTGGCACAATCCAACGCCGCTCGTGCGCGCTATACCCAAGCTACACCTCTCGAGTCTCTGTACTCCCAGCGGTTGTCGTGATGCGTACGGCAAGCAGCATGGTGGCATGGAAGATGCTCGGTGTTTTGGTCCTTCAAGATTTGAGTTGCGTTCTGCGTCCGGATAATGCTCGGTGCGTGTAGGCCAATGAAACAGAGAGCCAAAAGTTACCGTAACTTTCGCTGAAATCCTTACTTCGCTAAAGTGCTTCTCGGCCGTTTTTTTCAGAAATGTACCTCAAAAATTTACCTCGGGAGAATTTTTAGAGAAGTTGAACCAAAAGAAAAAAAAAAAACGCAAACACTCTAATAACGAACAAAAAGATCACGATTCAGGCTGTTTCCTATGCGGTTCGATTTCGAGTTTCAGGTATTTTTCGATCTCAAAAATGAATTACCCTGCTTGGGCCACTTCTTATGCAGTCGGAAGCTAGGATTGAAAAAGCCGGTTTCCGATCGGTTATTTTTTTTCCGACTGGATTGTGAATAGCTACCTTTCTTACCGTCCGTGGGATCGAATATACAGTTTTTGTGTTTTTTTTCTGGAGACGTTTGATGTAAGACCTATGCCAATGGAAAGTCCTAAAGTTTTCTTTCGAAAATATTGCTTTAAAAAAACAGCCGAAAATATCCTCGTACCGCTGCTGTGGGGAAAAAAAAAGGAAAAAATGGTTGATTTTTTCTTCACGATAACAGCAGTTGGTCTCGGCCTTTGCTCGAAGCTCTACACGCACAATAAATCTGATTTTTCCACATGGGAAGACTCTTTCGATTTGCCAAGTTCATATCTGAAAATCCGATCGGGTCAGAATCTGAAGCTCAAAAATCGAACCACATAGGAAACGGCCCAACGGCTGCAGGTGGCGCAATTTGTTTTCTCTCGTTGCAAATTGTCAACACGCTGATATAAATCTGCTCGTGCGACGATAGACGCTCGATCTGGATACTCAGCCCACGGCCAACCCGCTTGGTGTCGGGCAAGGCCAACGAGTATAGATGATGGCATCGAAGATAGAAAGTAGATACATGCTCTATGGGGCAAGGGCTTGCCGGCGGCGTCCTGCGGTATCCTCCCAAACCCGAAAAAAGCCTGTTTTTTGCCTTTCGGGACGGATCGAGAAATTTTGTCTTCTGTTTTGTACCAACCAGCGGCTAATTGTTTTTCATCGTACGCCTGGCCAGCGCCCGCCGCACGTCACTGGCCACTGTGTGAAGACGGTGACCCAAGGGTGGGTCGGAGCCCCTAACGAGCGCACTCCGTTCAGAATCCATGACGCAATCGTTGGTTTTGTCAATCGATATCTGTCGAGGACTCGGAATCTCGCCGTTTCGAACCAAACATCCGCCTGAGCTTTTCTAAAGCCGATCTTGGCCCAACATCGGCCCCAGATTTGCTTTTTTTCGGGCTTTTCCAAAAGTTTGGAACTTTTTTTTCTAAACGTGCCCATAGGAAGCGTGTTCTAAAAAAATTGGCGGGTGTCTTTGGAATTCAAACTTTTATGGGAACTTTGCGTTTCCATTTGCATTCGTAGGTCTAAGGAAGTGACTTTCAATATATTGACTATTAAGAGCTCCAAGAGAAACGGGTAGGGCAGGCGGAAGTCTTTTCGAAACTGCTTCGCCGTAATGCTCGTGGGGTCAGAGATGTCTTCATATTCCAGCAGCTGCGCCCAACCACACATACATGCTGATGTCTCGCTTCTTCCTCGAGCAGCGTGTGAGCTCCACACGCGATGCGTTCTCCTCCATCTCGTCCTCGAGGCCATCGTGGCGCTGGATTTCTTCGAGAGTTGCCAAAGCTACAGCCAGCACAGCAGTTGGCAAAAGGTCATCGATACCGCGCACTGTGGCCATCGGGTGCTGTCACGTGCTGCTGGCCGACGTAGATAGGATGTACCAGGACTCGCGCCGAGCAGCAGCAGAAGTGACAGCACCCAACCCAGCGTCGCCGATGTTGTGGTGTGGGATCGTGTCGTATGTCGTGTTGTAGTGTAGGTGTGTGATGCTCGTACAAGTATGCCGCGGGAATTTCTAACATATCCGATGCATGAATCCGACTGGCGAGTTGGATCGAAAATCTCAGTTTTTCCGACTGTCTGGTCCAGTTGGAAATCATAGTCGAAAAATCTTAGATTGAAAAGGCGTTTTGTCAACTGCATAAGAACGCCAATTTTTGTCTCCGATCGGAGACCGGCTTTTTCAATCCATGTTTGCGACTGCGTAAGAAGTGGCCTTATGCAGTCCAAATATGCAAAATCCGACCGGATTTTTTTCGATTAGAGAATCCGATGATCCAAGTCGTCGGATTTGGGGCCAAAATCCGACGACTTAGGTCATGAGATTTTCAAATCGGAAAATGGAATGGTGTCTAAATTCAAGATGTTATCCACGACAGCAAACAGCTGCAAAACGATCGATGAGTTGGATGGTGACAGCTCTATAGCGACGTTGCTTCGCGCCCGACGCGCGGGCGGCGGGCGGTGCGTCCCTCCGTGGCCAGACTAGAGTCGACTGGCGCGGGCTCGGGCCTAGAGACCAAGAGAAGCGCACTCGGCACTCACCTTCCCGTCGATACGTACTCGTAGACTACACTGCTGTACAGCAGCAGCAGCAGTCAGTCACAAATTGAAACACAAAATACCAAGACAGATTGACTCTAGGGCACTCGCCACGTCACTTCGCCGCCAGACCAGAGGCAGTCAGCCTTGGCTCGGACGCTTGGGTCCTGCGCGCAGGGCAGCGTACCCAGCGCGTCTCTTCACGGCGGTAAACCACAGTACCAACAGTTGGTCCCGGAATTTGCTCGAATCTCTGCACGCACAATAATAAATCTGATATTTCCGCATAGGAAGACTGTTTCGATTTGCCAAGTTCACATCTGAAAATGCGATTGGGTTGATATCTGAAGATCAAAAATCGAACCTCATATGAAACGGCCTCATGACGCCATTTTTTTTTTGCTTTTCCCTAAAAAGGAAAATCACGATTCGTGACATGTGTCGTGTCTCTAAATACGCCTGATCAAGGCACTATGCAACTACGCTATCCGAAGGTTGGTATAGGGGCATGGCAAACTCTGCTTCGTACGCCGCTTGTGAACAACGGGCGGCTACCCAAAGACATTGCTGGGCGCGGGCAACGAGGAGGTTGTGGCCTCGAAATTTCAAGGAGGAGGAGCCACAGCTCGAAGACAAAGGCGAAAATGACCTGAGGATGTCACAGACCAGGCCGGGCAGACGCCCTGCGAGATGGAATCTCGCAAACCGGGCTTGGCCGACGGTCGGTGAAATTGGAATCTCGCAGACTGGGTCAAGCTTCGGCCCGTTATTCGAATATATCGCGGGCTGCGCTAGGCTCGCTCGGCCCGGCCCGGCCTGGCGGTGCCCCACTCGCGAGAGTTGACTGGCTCCACCCCCAAAAATCGTCGGGTTCGAAATATCGGATTTTTTTACGATTTGAAAATATCACGAAACGTGACGTTTTTTTTGCTGTTCGTTAGAACTGAAATGTCACGGATCGTGATCTTTTGGCATGCCAAAAAGTCACGAATCGTGATTTTTTTCGGTCCGTTAGGAACGGCCCTTGATAAGGTATTTAGCCTGAACTTCTGAGTATATTCGCACACAGCAGGGGGGGCCACCTTTATGGTGCTGCCTGTCGGGTTTTAGAGCGAGACGGCGTGCGCAAAGGGTTGGTTTCGTCGGGAGAATAAACGACCGACGACAAACAACACGGATGTACGAAAGACTATCTTCAGGCTGAATCTTATGGGAGCCGAAACCGGAAAACAGAACAGGATCTCCCCTTTATGGTGTTGAAACCCACACAGCCGATGGGAGATATTATTTGGTATGCCGCAGCAGGAAAAAGCTGCGCTTTCAACACACAACAACACCTGCCACCACCGATGATTCCTCGCCTCACAGGGTACGAGATGACGTCAAACCTTCGAGGCTGTATGGTCCACTGCTCTGAGAGTGCTCGCCACTAAGTTTTAGGGCCGTTGATGCTGTGTGGCCGGAGTTCTCCTCGAGACGTGAGAGCCTGACCCATCCCTTTTCCGTCTGAAAAAAATCTTCCAGAAATGGGTCAGGCTCCGACGTCTGGACCGATATCAACTCCAGCCTTACAGCATCAACGACCCTCAATCTTGGTAGCAAGCACTCTCAGAGCAGTGGACCATACAGCCTCGAAGGTTTGACATCATCTCGTGCCCTGTGACGCGAGGAATCATCGGCGGCGGTGGCAGGTGCTGTGTGTTGAAAGCACAGGTTTTTAGATTTGGGCAGTGGTCGGAGATGGCTCATGTCTACTGATGGCACCACCCTGGGGTTTCTGCACAATGAAGGGAAACAAGGTTTGTAGAGAGACCAAGGAAGAATTTCGTGCCAGGTTCGACTTATCGAATCTTATCGATGGCCAAAAAACAGAAATCTCTAAATTGTTTTCTGTATATCGATCGGAAGTGGCCTGCCCAGACGAAACCGGACACCAGTTCTGGCCGGTCCCAGAGCTGGCCGAAACTGGTTTTTAACCCCACACAGGAGGCATAACGTGGCGGGCCTATTACTTGTACTTATCATCGCTACTACTGCGATACTCTCTCGGTGTCTCTGACACGGTATCCCGGCTTATAGCGGCGGTAGCTAGAAACTCCAAGCTCCGGTGATGGCGAACAACCGACTACACCGCATGCTCGGTTGGTTATCTTTGTTGTGCGCTTGAGCTTTCTGCAATATATGCCAACGCGCTGCTTCTTGATGCTTCAGCAAGCTGCCAAGCTTGAGAACCCTTCGTCGGAGGAAGCCAACCCAGTCCAGGAAGCTCAAGTCTGCGAAAGCAAGCCCCATGTTACCCGGCGGGTACCCAACAGGATATGTGGGTGCTGTGTACTTGCACTGCTGTGTGTCCGCCGAATTCAAATATTGCGGTAGCTCCTCCCTCAACCGCCCCCCCAACTCAAACGAAACCCCGGCATACTCACACAAAACACCACAAGATGAGAAAAGACGAAAAACGCGCTATATACGAATCTGGGCCATACGAAAAACAGAAGTGCATGCCAGTTCTGTTTTCCGGTTTGGGCTCCCATAAGGACCAGTTCTTGTTTCGCAGATATCGTAGAACACTTTAGATAGCACACCTCCTTGGACGAATTCCCAAGCTGATTTGCTCGACAACGGTGCGAGTGCAAATGCCGAGCGATGCATCTAAAGAAAAGTCTCGATGGGATATTTCCAAAGCCATTCTGATTGCGTGTGTTCCCCTTGTTTTGTAGACAACGCGCTCGGAAATTCGTCCCAGGTGGTGTGTTATCTTATCACCCGTGTTGTACGATATGTGTACACTGCTAATAACAGCGGTAGTGTGGGGTAGTATGGGTGGAAGCACCTCCCGCGGCCGGTGCTACCACCCCTCCCTTAATGAGTGTCACCGGTCCCAGGTACCTACTTTGCTGTGCCTCCGTTACTCCTGGGACCATGGACTATCCGGTTGCGCCTGGTGACAGCTTTCGAGCCAACTGCATGTGCCTCCAAGCCGTTTTGGGGTTACTATTCCTAAACGCGCGTTACACTGTGGTGGTCTGATCATAGTCTCCTGCCTATGCTCGCCAAACCGCTCCCCTTGAACGAAATAATGCATAATGCATGGGAAAACCCCCTTGTATTCCCGCTGCTACTGCACTCTGCTTTATTCAGGACCAGTGTCATCTGGCTCGTTGATAGTGGGTGTGTATCTCGTACCGACTCGCCACTATATTTCGACCCGTAGAAATGGAAGGGAAGAAGAGGCAAACCTTAACCTTCGTCATGACCCCTGGTCCGGCGTGTTTCTACAGTAGATACTTCGATACTTTCCGTCGTACATAAAGAATCATGATGATCACATGGTCTGCTCCATCCCCCACCATCTTCCCCCATTCAAGCTTGAACATGAAACCACGGGTCTCGGGTGCACGGATTTCTCCTATGCGGTTCCCTGCGGGGACCGCCAAATCTTCCTGGTAGCGTTGTACGAGGCGGGGAGAGGGGACGTCCGTCCCCATACTCGGTTTTTTATCTTGATCCTTTGGAGCCGACGCCACCGCCGACAAGCTCAGCTTGAATCAGGTTATCACGCACGTCAGGAAAGCCTGATTCAAGCTGGGCTGATCTCCGGCGGCATCGGCCCCTTTGTCCAACACGAAATACCCCGAGTATAGGATACCCTCCGTCATGCTGCCTCGTCGACGCCGCCTGGAAGGGTTTTGGGGGTCACAGCAGAGTAAAAATCCCGTGATCATTGGCTTGCTTGGCTCGCGTTGGTGGTGGCGGGGGAGAAGTTTTGTTTTGGTGATATCTTGGTTCAAATTGTTGTGTTGGTACGAGCAGTGGAGTAGGTCTCCAATAATACTGAGGCGCGCGAGCGCGAAGCGCGGGCCTTTTTTTCGTGGTTCTCCAAGGAAAAAAAAAACTTTTCATAACGGATCGTACGAGAGTAGGGTACCTTGTTCTGAGTTTCTCTGTAAGTGTGTTTGTGTGTGCCATCGTGTGTGTGTGATTCAACATTTTTGTCGGCCACGTTCGTCCACCACCCTCAACGCACACGGCACCAATGCCAGTCCCGGCGGACTCTGTTCATGCACACACTGTAGCGAAACCTTCTCGTGCTGGTGCGGTTTTAAGTCGTTCAGAGTTGGTCGAGCTAGGTGCGGCAACGTGCGTAGGCACATGGCTGGGCCATGGTTTGAAAAAACGGAACCAACAGCCGTAAAATATCATATCGGTTTTTGTTTTTTTAGTTCTATCTAACGAAACCCAACTCTACGAGTACTCGTAGGCAAAATGTGTCTGTCCACAGCAACTTTCGGGCCGTGTCCCTAAGACATGCTGCAGGTGGTATTGTCAGGCCCACCATCCTACTGATGAGGGGACGGAGAAACAGAAGAAGCTCTGCTGTAGATGTCGTACAACAGTAAGAAGTAGTGGTGGCACTTGCGACGAGAAGCTCTCGTGAGAGACGTATCAGGTTGTAGATTTTCGTCTTGAAATTATGCCGAATTTCGTGTTGGGAACCAGGAAACACACAATAAAATCGAGTACGTGTACAAAGAATTCAAGAGTTGAACCGGCAAGCCGAGCGTGCAGCGACGCTGACCCTTGCCTCGTGTGTCCTACAGCTACTGCTGTTGCTGTTTTGCCGCTGGAGAAGCTCTGCTGTAGATGTCGTACAGCCCTAGTAGTGGTGGCACCTGCTACGAGGAGCTCTCTCTCTGTTGAACAAAAAAATATGTCAGGTGCAGATTTTTCGTCTTGAAATTATGCCGAATTTCGAGGTGAGAACCATGAAACACACAACAAAATCGAGTACGTGTACAAGGGTTCAAGGGTTAGACCGACAAGCCGAGCGTATAGCGACGCTGACCCTGGACTCGTGTGCCCTACTGCTGCTGCTGCTGCTGCTGCTGCTGACGATTTTATTTTTCTTGAAATAATGAACCCTTACGTCACGGATCCATACGAATGCATAAGTACGTAGATGTTCGTTCTTATTGGTCCAGCACAATACAGAATAATCAGTATTCGCGCAGCAGTATGCATCGCAGATTTAACTACTGCAGGTACTGAGGTCGCTCCTCATTGCCATCAACTACTAGTAGTTGGAGAAGCAAAAGCTTCAAGGCGATGGACTGCTGATGGTCGTTCTGCTTGTAATGGAGTGTCGCTAGGTCTGGATGGGGGATCGATTGGTAAGTTGCATTATGCCCTCCCTCAATATCACGGTCAGTATATATTCTCAATTATCTATGTTTACATGTGTGCATGTATACGTACGTATAATAAATACATGGGAATTCTCAGCACCAGGGTGTGGGTGTTCCATGTCGGTATTTCCTGGCAGTCGTTCGTTCGGCTGCCAATCTACGTGGCTTTGCCTGCGCTACTGTCCACGGTTTCTACTGGGAGCCCAGCAGGCGCGGCATGTTGGTAACCCTTTTCAGTATTTGACGGATGGGTGGGAAAAATAAGAGCCTTCTACTCCTGTTGTTTAAGCGACAGCGGTGCTTTAGGGTGGCGAGTCTGTAATTTTCTGGCGCACCTTATTCAGACCCTTGTCCTTACTCGAGGCTTCATGCATTATTCCGTTCTGCGTCCGCCTGGCTGACCGGATCGGATAGGCTGTACTCGTACTGATGTCAAATGTTTTACTTTTCGTTCCCTTCGTCTCTACGTAGCCCGTCGAGTGCTGTATCTGTCCTGCGTGCTTGCCCGACTGGCTGCTATATATGTTGACTGCTGTGTCTACTCCATAAGCTGCCGCATGCTTCGTCTGTATGCACCACGTACCAACTGATTCAGGCGTAAAGCAATGATCAGGTCATACGTTGGATAAACCGTTACTGAATGATCTGCTGATTCTGCCTCTCAACAGCTGTGCCTGCACCCGGTCCGTTGTTTCCGATTGCATGTGTGCCTGATTATATGTTGCAGACGAAGAAGTTTTACAAATTAGTCAAAAAGGCGGCCAAGGACAAGATCGCCCGACGAGGAGTCAAAGAGGTATAAACACTCGCGAATTCGCCGTCTACTATTAATAGTAGGCATCTAGACATGCCTGGTACGAGTCGCTTCTGGTTTGACGTCGGTTCTACGTGTTGATGCATTGATAGATTGAGATTTGGTTATTTGGTTTCTTCGTGACCGTCGCGCGTCTCTTGAAAGCTTGGGCTTCGGTGGCTGTCGGCGATGAAAGGATCGCGAGGGCTTCGCCAACTATTGGAAAAAAGAAGCATGGTCCGACGCACAAGTCGGAAAGTGTTGGAAGTGCTAAACACAATGTGTGTCTACAACGAGGCACCACCTGAGTAGGCCAGGAGGCAGTGAGAAAGTGCTTGGGTGCTTGGGGGACAAATTTCTTGGAATCAGTGTGGGATTATTTGCGCAAAAGAGTGAACGGGTTACGAAATCTGCTGTAGTTTACCAAGCGTATCAATAGAAATGGGCTGCAGCTAAATCCTGCAATCTTGCCGTGAACCGAAGGTGTGGGATTGGTAGAGTGAGGCATCAGGAACTCTACGTCGTGTCAACATTCGCGTGTGGCGTACAACTATCATAGTTCGGCACCAAACACATCGGTGGTGGCCAACGGTTAACTGGCCTTTTTGCATAGGATGCGGTGATCATGAAGCTGTTGGTTTATTTGTGCAGTCGGCCTTTTTGTTGATTGCTGGCCTGTCTGTAGACCAGTCGGAGTTCGACTCACGCCTGTTCCGTCGCCGATGCCTCCCCGGCCCTCACCTATCGTGCGATTGGCGTCAAGGTGTGCAAGGGCATTCGGCAAGGGAAGAAGGGTATCTGCATCATCGCGGGAGACATCTCCCCCATTGATGTGATCTCACACATGGCGTACTACTGCGAGGAGCAGGGGGTAGACTACATGTGAGCCACGGATGACGTTATCGATAGCAAGTTTTTGCACTAGGCTCGTGTCGCAAATTTTTATACGTTGGAGAGGACTGTTGAGGGCTCTGGAAACGGGGAAGCGTGAATCCTTGTGCCTTCACGAAATACTGTTACCAGGTACGTAAAAGTAAGCATTCCTTGTTGTTGCCGGTTATACCGGTACAATTGCATTGGTTGATGGATGATGTTTTTATCTTGCCGGCCACCGACGAAAGAAGTCGATAACTGTCTGTTGTGCGTTGTCTAGCATTGTCGATGTGCTTCCAAAACCCGTCCATGCTTGATGACGACAGATACGTACCGTCCAAGGTGGACCTCGGAGCGGCGGCGAAGACAAAGCGGCCGACCTCGTGTGTGCTTATCACACCGCCGAAGGAGACTAAGGACAAGGTGTGGGATCCAAGCACGAAAACTCTTTTCGGCCAGCTGAAGGAAGTTTGTGCGCTGGAGATGACGCAGGTCCCCACGTGAGTCCCGGGCCGGGGCGCCTTGTTTTCTGACGGCTTTTGTTTTCAAGCCTCCAACGTATGAGTATAAATATATTATAGCTTAAAGCTCACACACCTCCACCATCTGTGTCGTGTTGAGCGATGTACCCATCCAGATAGTACTCGGTACCTTTTCCCTCCTGGTTCGTCGGGTATGGATTGGTCTCGTCCACTCATGGGCTATTGCAGGGAGGCAAAGCCCCCGAACTCGCAGCGTGAGGCAGCGATGTATCTACTAGTAGTTCTTTGTCGCGACCGGTGAGCTTCTCGCACTGTGATGTATCCGCGCTTGACGCTGAGTCTGCGCTGAAATTCCGCCGCCGTAATGTGCTCCATCATCCACAACACGGCTACTGTAAAGTATTGTGCCATACGTACGTTGTTCCCCTGTGTCGTGATGCCTTGACTGGATGCAAAATGTCCATTCTGAAGTAATATCTCTTTTCTCTACGTGCCTCGTCTGCTCTGCTCCTGCGACGCCTCGTGTGGGACTTTCCAGGGTAGCATAAGTTCGCGACTGGAGGATAGATCACCGCTTCGATTGTGGTGCTGGCTCGGCGACCCGGGGAAGGTGGACGCGATGGTGGTGAACAGCTCGAACCCTTCTCTGCGTTTTCCGTGCATACCCCGCTTGCGGACGTGTTGCACCCAAACTTGACGGCCGCCCGATGGAGTTTGTTTGGTCTGCTGTCGATTCTGTGGCGAAAGGCCAACGTTGTCAATACTCGCCCTCCCCCGTACTTTTGGTCCTCGAGCCGCGAGCGCGAGAGGAAGGAAGTTTCCCGTGTGACACACCGTGCGCGTGCTTCGAGGACAGGAGTGCTGCTGCAGAGGTGGCCTCGGAGGGTTGACGACGAATGACTACGTGTTACCTGCGTTGGTCTCTTTGTAGATAAAGCAGCGCGAACGCTAGCTATTAGAGGAGTCCTTGTCGCCGACCCTTCTCCGCTAGTTGCGTGACGGCATGTACCCTGCCGGCCCATGACAGTCCGCTTGTGATCCAACCGACCTCTTGTTGGACACGACCACCTTATCCTGGTAGCCCCCCACCCACCCACCGTGGAGTGTATATTATGCTGAATGCGGCTTAAACCCATTGTACTGCTGCCAATTTTACTACAAAAGCTCCGAGTCGTTTGCCCCGAAAAGCGTCAGTGCAGTTCTAAGAGGGGTGAGGCGGCAGCCTGTTTTCATCCTGCGGATGGGGACGTTGGGGATAACACCGGGGGGCTCTGGGGGCACGACGCGTCCATAGCGCGTAGTGAAAGCACTGGTTATAGAGCGTTCGGTTTTCGAAGGCTGCTTGGATTTCATATTTTCAGGGAGAAGCGGCGGGGGGCGTTGTCGGCCATGTGGTGGTGTCGTGAT
The DNA here is from genome assembly GCA_031763025.1 of Macrocystis pyrifera. Classification (NCBI taxonomy): domain Eukaryota; class Phaeophyceae; order Laminariales; family Laminariaceae; genus Macrocystis; species Macrocystis pyrifera. The sequence continues at coordinate 16,406,436 of JASSKH010000004.1, read as the reverse complement.
GTCATACAGCAGTAGTTGGATTTTGACCGTCAAAATCAAACCAAAAGGGATCTACGAAGAGGTGGCCGCTGTCTATTACCGGTGCGTTGTGGTTAATACTACACGAGCTGGCCGGGGGTGAATCTCGGCCTGTGGCTAGGCTTGAAGTGTGTACGTAGCTGTAACGACGTTCTTGGCGGCAGTCAGCGAACGGTGCCAATAAATTGTTCATTCGGCTTGGTGGCGGGTGTCCCGCATCTACCGTACCCCTCTCCGTGACCTGCTTGCCTTTGTCCGTGACGACACGCATCCATATGTCGTAGTCCTCTGCTACCCAAAATTATTAGTACTCGGGCTGGTGCCGTACTGTTAATAGCCGGCCATCGCTTCAATCAGGTTGTCATCTAGCCAAGTCGGAATTCAGTTATTCAGACATGACGCGTTGCGAATTGCATGTTTGAGACGGAAATCTTGCGCTATTCTGCCGTCAGGGTTCGAGCTAAATTTATCGGAAACTGCTCCTGTTGCTACGTGCTAGCCTTATCCTACGCCCGACAAAGGTCGGGGGGGTACTGCATGTTGTGTGAACCTGAACTAGTACCGTAGCGTTTAAGCAGTATTGGTGCCTCCGCCTTTTTTGCCACTTCTGGACGCCGCTTGCTTGTCGTTTGCCTTCTTGCCATTTGCTTGCTCTCCACTTCTGCCAACGATGTTTGCTTTGGTTAATCAGCGTTTTGTGCTGCTTGATCTTGCGGCGAATGTGTCTTCGATTTTGCGGTTGCAACATCGAGACTCCAAAACCGCCGAGTCGGTGGTAAAGGTTCGGTAAGAACTCCTAGGTGCGTGCTTGTATTGTAGCGATAGCCGTGATGAGCGGCGCCCATTTCAGGCAAACAAACCGAGTGGAGAGACTCGGACACGCAAATCAAGTGCATAGACTCGAGCCCATCATAAGCACGCGAGTCATTGCCTCTCCTTGCCGCCTTTGGCATGTTGGCCTTGTGAAGGCCCTTGGAGAATAAGCACCCAACGAGGGGTCCGCGAATAAAAAAAAATGACGCCCCACTACCATTTTTTTGAGACCCAGACGGGGGGTTGCTGAAGTCAAACAAAGTACAAACATGAGAAAAAAGTCGCTTTGCGTGATTTCGTCCATAAATCCCAACGCACTGGTTTGTTTTTCATTTTGAAGCTGGGAAGGAGCGTTCGTCATTTTCTCTTTTTGTCGAGCACGCTTGGCCCAACTACTGTTGACTATATATTGCTCGTATCACCATTCCATATAGCAGTGCAGGAAACGTGCTATACTTACAGAAATGCGTATACAACGGTGGTCTAAAACAGTTTCAGTATTTCTGTTTGTGCAACGCAACAGCAGTAGTTCCGGAACATAGCCCAAAACCACATTGCCCACCTCCAACACGTTATGCTCCAGTGAAGGAAGTGCGACCAACTAAAAAAAAAAACCCCTGCTATTCTATCTATCGTATAGACTCCAGCACAGCAGAACAAGAGCTCAACATGCCCTCTTATCTCTGTCTTGCACAACTAGCAGCTCGCATAGAGCTACAATATGTAGAGCTGATGCCGATGTACAAAAGGATGTGTACTGTACATATCGACCAAAAATTCTACCACATGAGCGGCCGCCGCGTCACTCTGTCCGCCTCGACGATCGCATGCTCATATCGGTTAACAAAAAAAGAGAACCTTGTCTAATTCAGAAACATTATTCGTTCATAGTTTCCACCGCAAATGAGTACGAGTGACAGGCACAATGCTACATAGCGTACCATTCACAGTGCCACGCAAGAAAAAGCGTTTTGAAAAAACGGGAAGTATCCGTATTTTTCCGTTTCAACTCCATGGTCGGCAGTTGTCATCGGGCTCGACTCGACCATGTGTTGAACCGAAGAACAGAACGGAACCTATACATCCGGGTTTTCCCGTTTCAACTCCATGTTAGCAGGGGGTCATCGGACTCGAACACATTTTTATATCCCGAAAGCTCGGAACAGTCTGCCAGATGAAGAAACAAAAACAAAACACAATCGCGCGGTCCGATAAGCAGCGTGCGCTATCTGAGGACCCTGTCCCGCTCCTTGCCGCTTCCGTCTGCAGACGTCTGCAGCCCCCTGTAGAACAAACGCAGATTGAGCTGCTTGTAGAGGTACCTGCGGACTCTTCTCCTCGAGAGCATTTCTCGCTGAACCTGCGCCGTAGCCAGTGGTTGCACATTTGCCGGCAAGGAGGGACGGGAAGAGGGCAGAGTAAGCTCGTCTTCGCCCCGGGGGCCGGAAAATAAAAAATCGCTCGTGTTCTCACCACCCCACCGCGCATTTCGATACTCACACGCTTACGTGCGGCCGTACGGAGGAACACTACGACAACGCCATCACACGCCAACAGCACTACAACAACAAGGGTTGCTTGGCTACCTGCTTCTCGCAGCAGTAGTGGGTCTGCCTCTCGTCCGGAAACGTCATATCAGGTACATACCTGCCTCTGCTGACGGCCTTAGAAACACGGGAGATAAGGCCACACACCTCCTGGGACGAATTTCCGAGCCGACTTTTCCAAACAAGGCACACACGCATAGCCACGAAAGTGGCTTCGGAAAGATATCGTCGAGAACATTCCATAGACGCGTTTGCACTCTCCATCTTGTCGAGATATTCCGCGTCGAAATTCATCCGCGGAGGGCGTGGGGTGCGTCATCTTGTGTGCTACCTGGCACACGGTAAGGTACCATTGCCATGCAGGCACGGCTCTTACCGAGGCCTAAAGTACGTTCTTACCTCTCGGGGTGTAGTGGTCGGGTCACTCGCGAGAAGCCAAGCCATGACAATCGCGGAGCTCCTGGCGTCGGCCAAAACGAGGGACGGGGGCAGCGTTGTTGAGGAGACGGTACGCCCTTCACTTTGTGGACACCAGCAGGACATAAGGAGACATTTCAGTGTGCACCCTCCAATTCTTACAAAATACGGTCGAGCCACAGCTCAAATACGTAAAAAAATAATGGAACAAAAAAAATAAGGCGCGAATTAGATACAAGCAAGTGCATTTCACCTCGTGGAAAACGAAATGGTTCGTCCACTGTGGTTATTGTTATTTGTATTACGAGAAAAGCGAGGTGTAACTTTGAGCAGTCGGAGATCCCATAGAAAATCTGAAGTCATAGATCCTCGCCATCCGACCCGAACACCAAGAATGTGCCTTCCCTCCAGTATACACAGCAGGTGACGACAACTACCCATTTCCACCAGCGCGGAATACCTGCGAGAGCTACCCTTGCTGTACAAAAACGGTGGGCGTAAGGAGCGCGATAGATGGTCTTCTACTACTGTAACTGTTCAAGCTCCTAACTGCGTAAAGCTACGTACGGCGTTGGCGGTTCTTTTAGTGGACACACAAAGTCTTACGAGCCCGGGGCCAGCATCGAAAAAAGGTCTCGTCAGATTGAGCGATTGTCCCACCTTCCGTGGCCGGCCTTGCAGTGCACCAGGACTTTGCCGCCCTTGGCGTGCCACCGCTTGATGAACGCCACGCCACGCTCATAGTCTTCAAGTTCGGGTTCCTCGTGGTCCTACGAAAAATTAATATCGGAGTGCCAAACACGCAAAGTATCGTTGTAAACAAAATAATCAGTTAGTTAACATCACGTCGGCGGCTGTAATGTCTTTGTACTTTTTGTACAAAAAAAACACTTGATTTATAGAAAACAAGTTTACCAACGAAATTCGGTCGAACACCTTGCAGTGCAATCACTGTGCTGTTCACTTGGATGTACAGAATAAAATAAAAAAACCAAAGTGTTCCCTGCGGCTGCACTACCCTGGAGGGCTGGTACGAAACAACAACCGCCACGCTCCCTCGCGGTGCAGTACCAGGTATTTTGTGTATCAGAATCAAGTTTCCGGAGAAAAAAAAACGACCGTTTGGCTACCAATACGAGCACCAAAACGATCCGTACATTTCCGGACAGAGCGGTATATACATGGTATCAAATAGTAATTCTGCGAGATTCAGGACATCAGCTTCGAACCTCTTCCTCCGGGGATGGGGGGGGAGGTGCGGTCACAGAAGCGCTGCCACAGGGGGAACCTCCCGCACGAAATCCACTGCTTGATACATGACTTCAAACCAAGAAGGAGGTCTGTACCGATGTTACATTGGGCTGGTTCAACCCGACCTGGCTTTCCTCAGTCATGTCGCCGGTGCATTCTCGGAGAAAACCTTTTGAATCAAAGTTTGAAAGTGCTTCGTACTGCACAGAGAGTCTCGGACGGGTTCATGCGTCCATGGGCTGTGCCCGCCAAGGGGCTTGCTTCCACCGCTACATCGGCTTGGTCTTGGCCGCCTACCCTCCGCTGGTTTCGCTGAGCTATCCCGCTCGAGAACGCATTGACCGGGTTCCGCCTACAGCGGGTCGGGCATGTGTCTAAGCCCGAGCTGATCACGTTTGCACCTCGTCCTCTGTCCTCATTGACCGCTGGTGGTTTAATAAAAGCAAACCACGGCTCGAGACTTCGTGGTACAGTAATTGAATTGATACCGGCACCAAACTATTAGTTGGTCACGACATCAATGTTGCCACCCCTCATGCCCCGCAAGGTCCCTTCTCTCTCTCTCGCTCTCACCACGGTGGGAAGCCACAGCTGCTCCATTCCTAGGCGGTTGTAATCCTCTAAGGGCCCTCGGTACTCGCCACACATGTTGATCACTCCCACTACGCCCTTTGCGCGCATTTCGTCGACGTGCCCCAGGAAGCCCACCGGCGCGGCGCCCAAGAAAACCGTATCTGCACGGCATCCAGGAATTGAAGGATAGGGGGGGTGAAAACGCTCAAAAACGCTGCGCGATACCGGGTACTACCGTTGTAGGTATTTGTACCAGTACATGGTGCAGCAGTAGGTACGCTGTTGAGAATATGGGTGTGATAGTGACCCTAAAGTCGTCGGGTTGGCGTGATGTGGTATTCACACGCGCTTGCGATATGCGCGACAGGCCATGGCTGTCCAGGATAGGCTCTGCAGCACAGCAGTCGATGGTGGGTACTTACAAATAGCATGCTGTTGATGCTGTCTGTTGTTCTTTTTAGAACACCTAACGGCACTGATGACATGGATATTTGTCTACACTGCTGAGGTCGCCCGCCTGGCATGAAATTCTTCTCGTGCTCTGTCGTCGCCGGGTGACCCACCAAGTCGCGAGAAAACCAGTGACTGCGCTCATGGAACCAACCTGACTATTAATACGTATTGTCGAAAGTTTTCGTTCCCTGGCCTCCTGCTGCCGCTGTCTACGAGTCCATCCCCAGACTCACCGTCCATCTTGGTCCAGTAGTTGTCGAACGCCCTGATCATGGTGAAAGGGAGCGTAGGCCAAAAATACATCTTGGAGACCCATGGACCCCAGGACTTGGGAAGAAGCTGAAGCTGAAACAATCCAAACAGCCCGCCCGCCGCGAGAGTCACCCCAACGACCAGCGCTTTCGATGGCAATGAACTCCCTAGGGCACCGTGGGGCGTACTTCCCGGGGGGTTCTCGTTGAAGTGATTTGCACCTTCACAAGACGGCGAAGCACAGCAGCAGCACGAAAAGACGCAACGAAAAATGAAAACGTGATTGTACGACACTCAGCATCGCGAACAAATTCATACATCTTGCAGTAGAGTTTGGGCGAACACACACGCCCTTCATTTCTCCATGGGAAGATTGACAGGTAGCTCGACGTGCGTACTGCTTTGTCGGTTGATCAGAGCGTCTGCAGCATTGATCAGAGAAACGGCAAGAGGGAGGAGACTCTGTTGTGTGAGAACCATTGTCAGTCATTCTCACACACCGAACTTGGGTTATTCTGACCTGCATTGTTGTTGAACAGGGACTTGAACATATCTTCCCGTAATACTCTCGGCAATGAGCAGACGAAGCCACGGGTGACACTTTCAACGTGGAGATGTGAACTGTTGCCTCCGCAGAGGTACGGCGCGCTAAAGACCCTGCTGTGAGCTGTGACTGTTACAAATCGAAGCAGGGTTTCCACGGCATTCGGGGGCGTTCTTTGGCCGGGAGGTTTTATGCCAGGTTCAAACCCGAGGTTAGAGTGTTGTGTGTGCAGTGTGTCGCGCAGCAAGTTCCTTGGGTTGGATTGCACGTCATGTCCTCTGGTGGTGGTGTAGGCGAGAAGCTGGCACTGCTTGCCGGAGGGGCGCTTGCACTTGCGCTTGTTCAGCTGCTTCAAGCCAATCTAAAAAGGAATTCGAACGACCGTCAACGGACCACAGCTCACAACGGAAAGGTGGACATGTTGTCTCATTGATTCAGTACCAGTACCACCCAGCACAGCCCGTAGCCCGCACTCGTACTCTGTACATACAAGAACAGTTTACTGCCCAGCCTAGCTCCCAAAGGGCGTCTACGTGTATCGGTAGGTAGCGTTTTCGGGTACGTCTAGCTTGGCGTGGTTGGTGGTTTAGCTTTGGATGTTGTTCAGTGCTGTTCTCAGTCGGCGATACAGCACACCCCGGTAGACATATATAAAACTCAAGAGAGGGCGATATTTCGAATCTTTACGTCAAATTCAATATCGCGATTTCCGTATGGGCAAATCCCTCGATATAAAACTCAATATCGCCTTTTTTGCCAGAAGCACCTGAGATATAAAACTGGGGTGTATTATGAAGAGTCTGATTAATTAGGTGACAGTCCACGTCACCCTCCAGCAAGTCAAGCACGTATGTACATCACATGGGCTAGAGGACGTGGCTGCTGCCTGCTGCTGTGGTAGGTAGAGCTCACACCAGAACCCATGTTACGGCGATGGCGCCGACATGAAGTGGCCGCCAAGCGGCTCCTCCTCCTGTCCGGGCATCCGGCGCGCCGACCGCTACCCGCTTGTTGCCGGATAGGGTGGGTGGCACGGCTTGTTGGGGGCATGGATTTGGGGCGACTCCATCGTCGAGACGCCTAGCCGGAACACTGGATTCTGGACTGGTGTCGCTAAACCCGGGCATCCCGGGCATCCGCCCGTCCCCGACCACGGGAGAACCTGTCTGCCCTATGCATTCAACCAAGTCGTCGCGTCCACCGCCGCTGTTGTTGCTCATGGCGGCGTCGTGATGATCGGATGACCGAGTACAGGAGACAGGCTGTTTCCAATTATGTCTGCTAAATTCGGCTCTACCAACAAAAAAGAGAACACAAATATATGCTTGGGGTAAAAATACCCCAAGCATATATTTGTGTGTTGCGGACCACGTATAGCGAAAATATCGCCTACACCCGACGTCCGTATAAAACTCGTCAGGCACATAATTTGGCTCTAAAGGTCAAATATCGCGATATTCTCGAGTTTTGTATGTGTCTGGTGGTAACTTCAACTTTTTGACCTTTAAGAATATCACGGGGGGTGCTTTTATGGGGGGGGTGTGGTATCTAGCGTACCCTCGATGATACACGCCACGCACGGGAGCCCCGCCGCTGGGTTGTGTGATAACGATGGGGTGTGGCAAAAGGGGGGGTTGCGATCGGGACGACCGTTTCTATTCATAACTATTGTTAATAATAGCTGATAGTGCGAACAGACTCGGGCAGATGACGGGGTTTGATAACTAGGGAGTGTGCTATTGATAGCGGTATCTTTGATTGTTGTTATGGAGTGTAAACATACCCCCGCAGACTGCAGGGGGGGTGTACCAATAAGGGGGCGTGTTGATAAGGGGTGTGCTAATGCATGAGTGTTTTTTATCTAAAGCGACTTTTTTTTTCCCGTTCTAACGCAATGCCGTGATAGTAAGGCCCACGCTCATACCGGCAACCCGGGGATGATAGCAAGGAACCCCGCCTTCCTGCGACCTTGAAAAAAGTTTACCGGTACCGGTACCACATTCGATGACGAACCTCCCGAGGGTTGATCCTCAGAGGCCTTGTCCCACTGAACAACTGACTGCTGACATGTTGATGTGGAAGCTTCCTTTCTAGCCCACACCAAACACGAAAATACTGATACCGAATACCGGTACCGCACGTAGCAGTGTCTTGGCTTTGTAACGACAAGTTCCGTGATTGGCCACACAACTACCGTACCGTACCCATAGCCCCATAGCGGTTACCGGCACCAAACGAAAAAAAGAAAACGCACTCAACTCTAATTCAGGCTGTGATACCGGTATCCATAACGGTGTGTGCGTGTTGTGGGTGAATGATGTCCACCGGGTGTAATACTTTGGAGTTCGATATGTTTTCAAGTGTTCGTCCGAAGGTGTGAAGGTGTTACCTACTGAGCTATAGGGGTAAAAGATCGATCGATTACCCAGCCCAGGGTAATCCTTATAACACTCCCCCCCCCCTCTGAACGGCGGGATATTTGGGGCGTCAGAACCGTATTTACGTATGTACGCTGACCTACCCGCTTCGTTTCATTACCTGGGGAACCAGGGAGATGTGTTCTTTTTTACTTTTTTTTTTTAGGCACGCGCAAGCGTTTCAGTAAAAAAAACGCTCGAAGTGAGGTTCGAACCCGTGTCCTCGATTACATCAAATTTGAAGGGTGTTACCTACTGAGCTATAGGGGTAAAAGATCGATCGATTACCCAACCCAGGGTAATCCTTATAACAAGGGGGTGGGGCATTCAACGTACCCCCGGCGATAGAGTGACGGTCGAAAAACAATTAAAAAATATACCCCCGGGCCTGCTTTTGTAGGGGGGGTGTTATTCAAGGGGGGTGTGCTATCATCCGTGTTACACGGTGTACGGCTACCATGCTGGTATGTACGAAGTATATACTCGTATCGCCAACGAAAACTTTGCGAATCTCGAACCACGAATCGCAAACGACAGGTTCCTGGATTTCCTCTCTGGTCTCTCGTGACTCTTTATTGACCCGCACGGCATAGCGGCGTGCAGCGTGTAGGGGCGCATCGTGGTTGGCAGCTGTGTCATTGTTTCTTCTAAATTCCAAGTGCCGGGTATGGATGCAAGAGTTTCTCAAGTTCTCAGCCGCACTGCAAACATAGCCAACCAATCAGAACCAACCGTCCATCAACACATTCGTGATCGTTCATGGCGTGCATGGTTTACTTACATACACAACAGCAGTACGAGTACCTGGTATAGCATAGCTCGCAAGGGGATGGCTCTGCACGCGGGTCCTAGTGACACTTCGTCGAGTCTGGCTGACCGGCTCCGCCTCCTGTGACGATTCGATTCAATCAATAATCCACGGTGTGAGGTCATCCTTGACTCGCACACGGGGTTCGTCGACTGGGCGGGGCGGGGGGGCGGGGCTCCGTCCCGACCCGCGCCCCGACGTCCCGTCTTGCCCCACCTGTCAAGTGTGATGATAAGTACTCGAAGCACATTCAATTCGCAATCAATCGTAGAGTAACTTCTCTTCAACAGTCCTTATTAGTATTACAGTGTGTCCGTAGACTCTATACCCCTCCATCCTGTTCCAAGTTGTGCTGAACACTCGAGGAACAAGAACTTCATACTGTTCCTGGTGCTTGGTCGTCTCCGTGTATCAAACAGCAAGCAGTATGTTGTCATTAAATCGAAGAAGAGAATGTCGAGCGGTGTAATTTGTATCGCATCGTGTTTTTTTTTGTACATTTCGGATGAAGATCATGGGTCATGGACGCGGACTCGGAGGCCATGGACCACAACGATCGATTATTTATCTTACGTTTTAATCCTGATTGATTGTGCTTCACATCAGACAGACGAACGACCGGCTGAGCCACTCCGCTTCCTGGTAATTCCATTCAATCTATAACCCACGTACATGTACACGGAGTTTGCCAGCTAGGCGGGCGCGGGTCGAGGCTGCACCCCCACCCGCTCCCCACCACCTCGCCTGTGAAGCGTTGTATAATAGCTATATCTGTTATTTATCATTTTTCAGCGTGTGCCTGCTTTATACGTATCACGTACAAGTACCGGTATGAAAACTGGTGGGCCCTAGGTCCCGGACTAAACAACTCAGAACTGACGCGACCAAGAGCTGAGCCCAATACAATAACTCAGATAATAATTGTTGAATTTGTACGTGATTGACGATGGCTTAATCAAGTGAAGGTTGAGAGGACAGGGCCAAACTACGTACGAGATTTATATATATTATATACAAGGTTCCCCTCCGGGAGGTGCCGTATGAATAGGGGAGTGGCGCAAGAGCGAAATAATATTCGTATACAACCCTGCACACTTGTGTAGAAGAAGTACCTGCATCCCCCCATCCTTTTAACGTGAAGAACACACACAACATATATTTTTGAGGACAGACTATTTTATACTGTTCACGGAATTAGTGTGGGATCATTGCTACAATAATATAAAATAGGGTAGCGGTAAGTGGATATATTGATCCAGCTGACTCGCGGCGATTAATTCGTAAGTCCAAAAAAGTTGCGCGAGGTCGAGGTTGCGCCATAATACTTTGTGACCGGTTGAGTAAGGTACAGCACATACATACTGGTACAATATACATGTTCCCCCAAAATAAATGATTCTTGGTGCTCAGGGTAACATCAAGGTTTCACAGATAAATGCTCGAGGACAAATCGCAGTCCGAGCACTGAGGGTATTGGAGTACTGGCGGCAAAAATATTGCCAGCACTGAGAAGGCCCAAATGCTGAGAGTAATGAGAGTGTGAGCAGTACCGAACGCTGGGCCTGAGAATTGTCGACGCGGTGCACAGACGGTTGAAGTATATACATCATACTCGAAGTATACTGGGCATATAATAAGGGTATGCCATTACTGCGAGTACTGAGAGTCTCGCAGAAGCAGCAGCACGAACACTACTAACGGACGAAATACTGCTAGACTAGAATACTTATTTGTAGTACCCGCGGTACAGAACCCGGAGACACTTGAAGCACAACAGGGGGTATCCACGCCAGCAGCAGTAGCGAACCCCGCATTAGTGCGAGCCCGAAAGTATACGAAGTATATCGACAGAACCTCAAGATACTGCGAGTACTCGCAGTATCTCGAGTACAAAAACCCCGATATGCTGCGAGTGTACGAAGTACCTACGATAATAATAGCAATATTTTCTCGAACTGAGGTGTGAACGCACGCCACACGTAAGCGCGCCCAAACTCTTTACCTTGGGTAAAAACACAAGTAACTTGTACATCATATTATACGTTCAGAAAAGCAAGGTGAATGAATGTACTGGTACAAAAAAAGTCAGAAGTGGAAAATAAACACAGACAACTTATATTTTACAGCAGTATATCATACTAAACGCTCAAAAAAGCAAGGTGTGAACGATTGTATTATTATTAACAGTACTGTAGTCCTGGTACAAAAAAAGTCAAAAGTGAAATTGAAAAAAAGCGTGGATGGTCCGAGTCGAACCTCGGAAACGAAAATTTCATCGCGCGCAGTTGCAGTATAAACGTCTACGCTAGAACAGCGCTCATACAACTGGCACGTCGTGCTTTGTGTTTTTTAGGCAATCTAAAACACTTGGCACAATCGAGTAGCTTGTACAGGTACGACTGCATATACAGCAGTACTGCTGTAGAATGCCACGCGAGGAATGCACGTGTACTGACCCCCTTTCAGCTGGCTCTAGGATCTATCGATCAGCTATGTAGGACACACAGCAATGAGAACTACTGCTGTAAGTATGTTTTGTACGAACGCTGATGTACGAATAATTTGTTTTACAGTACGAACGATTGGTTTTTGTTGTACTCGAGACCACGAATATATCGATCGATCCGGGGATAATGGGTCACACACTGCGGAAGGTACGTGCATCGGCCAATGCCGATAACAACAACAACAACGAACTACAGTAGTACTGAGCTTACAGCGCGGATCTTCCACATGCGCATAGTACCCTGCCTGCTGCTGCTGTTGGCGCACTGTGCTGAGCACAGCTGGAGCAGTGGCAATGTTGGATCACACACAGCGAAATAAGCAGAAGATGAAGATTCTGATGAAGCAGGGAGAACGGTGTGTGATGCTGGTTGGTGTGTTCGTGGCGTGGTCAAGTGATCGATCGAATAAACCAACCGGGATAGCCGCAATACGATCATCCATACGCGCAAGGTGTGCCCACTGCTGCTGCTGCTGGGCAGCAGGGCAGCAGGGTTGTGGTGCTGTAGGAAGCTGGAGGTAAGCACGCTCTGTGCACTACTGTGGCTATTGTTCTCTAGGCGGTGGTCCGTGCTCCGTGCAACACAAAAAAAATGTACAGGGATATATATACGTCATCCTGGGTATATACGGATCAAACAGCAGTATATGGCAGACGGTGGAATGCGGACTGCAGGCTCCGACAAACGCAACCAACCACAGCAACACTGCGCATATGGGTGTGTCGCACACGCACGGCGGGTGGGCGGGGGGGCGGCAGCGTTGGAACGTTGGGATCTATGCATGTTGCCTGTTGTGTACCTGGTATATGTCTGAGCTGTGTGCTCACAGCTCCTGAGAGCCTAGGGGAGAAAACAGGCAGCATGTACTTACCGATACGTACGTACAAAGTAAGGCCTCATACTGAAACCAGGGAAATCATCTTATCCACTCCCGCCGGAAAAAAAACTTTGAGCGCCCGCCACGCGCTTCAGAATGCACGGATCGCGCCGAGACCTAGACCAATGTATCCGGCAGGGCTTCCCGTGTCCGTGTCCTTAGTGTTTAGCCTAAAAGTGCCCATGCGAAGAGAAAAGTTGGCAAAAGTACGAAAATTTGACAAATATACGTATACATATTACACAATGGGGGCTTCGCCGCGGCGGGCTGACGCCCGCCTGCGGCTCCGCGCATGCCCGAATTTGCTAAGGGCGTACCAGTGTGCAACTCGAGGCTGTTACTGCGACAGTACCGCCAACGGGTGCTTTAAAAAAAACAATTTTGAGTGAAGAGAAAGAACACGCTGCCAACACGAGAAAAAACAAATTTTGCCATCCGCCATCCGGCCCAACGACGCATTACTTGTTCGTATACAGCAGCAAGCAGCACTTCAAACTACGTACGAGACGCTCGGCGTCCGTACTGTATACTTCCTTTAAAGATAGATACTAAACAATAAGTTGAGCAACAGTCGATCGAGTTAATCGACAGTACGAAGCGCTGGCGATTACGTTGGTGCAGTAAGTTCAGCAGCGAGCAGCAGCAGCATAGCGCACAGGTACATATCATACGAAAATTACGCTGACACGAGACCTCCGCCGAGACGCCAAATAAATGTCAATCGCGAGACGGTACTCGTACAGCTTCCGAAGCAGATGGATCCGTCTTTCAGCTTTAAGATGCAGAGATGCATCACCGAGAGGAGTTGACTTGCACAATAACCATGCTCACCTGGGGGTCAGCAGCGAAAACATATCGCAAACGAAGCAGCAGCACTAGCAGCAGAACAGAACAGCTGCAGGACATACATAGCAGTATCACCAGGGCAGCGGACGAACAGTGGCAGAAGCAGCAACAGCAGTAGCACATCATGCACGCCCGAGGCTGCCCCTGGCACAACAGTCGGGGCAGGGGAGCCCGGTGGCGCACGAGGAGGAGAGGCATAATAATATATCTCAGGCCAACCTACTCCGTGAGGGGGCCTGCGTGAGCAGCAACAGCAGCAACAGCAGAACAACACAGAAGCTGCCCAGCAGAGCAGCAGCAGAGTAGCAGTAGTAGCAGCAGCAGTAGCACATCACGCACACCCGAGACCGCCCACGGCACAGCAGTCGAGGCAGGGGAGCACGGTGGGGCACGACGAGGAAAGTTATAATGGCGTCCCCGATGGAGTTACTTTGTAGTTGACGAATCTCGTCCCCACTAAAGTCAAGTTGTGGGATCGAGTCTCACCGAGTGCGTGCTCGTGCTCGGAGGAACTTTTTCTTGCGTAAAAACTTGACGAGCGGCAAGCGTGAGAGCGTGACATGCCCTGGCTGCCGGCTGACCGGGTGTGCAGTTGCTCGGTTTCTACAGAAACATTTCAAATAGGTCAGCTGTGCGTGAGACCAGTTAAGTGGTCGATAATTGATTTATCAAAGTCTCGTGGCCAAAGAGTTTGGTTGACGGCCTACCTTTGCCCCGTCAGGCTTACCTTTTGCCCCGTCAAACCCTCTTCTGATATATATCTTAGGCCGAAATACTACGCAAACGGGACTGCGTGAGTAGCAACAACAGAACAATACAGCAACTGCACGTAGCAGCAGCAGCAGCACACCACGCACGCCCGAGGTCTGCTGCTGCTACTGCCGCTGGAAGTTTTTCTTTTTTCTCGTGTACACGCTCGCGCAGTGCCCAGACGGGGCACGGATTTCACGGGATTTGTCCAAATTTCACGGGCAGCAGCAGGAACAGCAGCAGCAGGAGCAGCAGCAGCAGAACAGGACAGGACAGTAGCCGCACATACATAGTAGCAGAACCAGAGCAGCGGGTGAGCAGCAGCAGCAGCACATCATGCAGGCCCGAGGCTGCCCCTGGCACAACAGTCGGGGAGCCCGGTGGCGCACGAAGAGGAAGAAGCACGAAGTCGTCGTCGTACCTTGTCGTAACCGGTACATGTTCATGACTTTAATTTTTGCTTGGCGGATACACGAAAAGAAAGAAAAACGCCTTCACAATACAACCGAAACTCCACGCCTCATCTGATACTGGTGCCCAATGGCAATGACGAGTACTCTTCATTGCCATTGCTGGTGCCTAATGGGAATGACTATTCATTCCCATTGATAGCAATCATTGCCATTGCTGCTTCCTGCTGCGTGTAAGCAAAAAATAAATCGTAGACACCGTTTGTACCTCGACTACTGTACCGCTCCTCCCGCGGCGTAGACTCATCCGATTCGGTCGAAACCAAAGACTCCGTCTTCTCTGGCTCACGGAGCCTGGTCCCCCGGCACAGCAGCCGAAGAGGCTCGTGACGCTCGTTTCCCGACCTTATGCTAACCTACGAATCTCAATATTTTTGCGCAAAACTCGTGCTTTCACCCGTAAAATAGCCCGAATCGGAATTTCGCACACACGTTTCTGGAACGCCCAATCCTCAACGCACAAGCAACGGCGGAGAATGAGACCGGCCACCCCAGACCATATTCCCCACACTCTTGCCGCCATGAGCTGTCGAAGGCCGCGGAGGATTCGGCCTCTCCCGTTTCGGCCAAAGGACAAGGAGGTCCAATCTTGGGTGTTGGCATCGAAAACATAATATTTTTACCGTCACGAGCGAGCATAGATGTCGATTGACGGCATTTGCCCCTTGACAGGCAGCCGTCAATCACATCCGAATGCTCCAAACTAATATATTTCAGGAGAGGATTTGACGGGTCAAAGGTAGGCTTGACGGGGCAAAGGTAGGCCGTCAACCAAAATCTTTGGCCACGAGACTGTCATAAATCAAGTATCGACCACTCAACTCGTCCAACTCACAGCTGATGTTTTTATAAAAAGCTTCTGCAAGAAACGAACACAGCACACCCGGCCACAGCTGTCAAGGACATCCTAATGGTAAAAACTATAATATTTTGAAAGAGGGTTTGACGGGCCAAGTGTAGGCCTGACGGGCAAAGGTAGGCCGACAGCCAAATTCTTTGGCCACGAGACTGTCATAAATCAAGTATCGACCACTCAACTGCCAGCTCACAGCTGACGTATTCACACCCGGCCAGCCGGCAGCCAGGGCACGGCACAAGCACGCCCGAGGCCGCCCCCGACAGAGTCGGGATCGGGGATCACGATGAAGCAGTTTCGTCCCGTGAGGTGAACCTCATCTCGCGCTACCACGAACAACACAAAAAAATACGTCTAAGAAACGCTGAGGAGCGCTGAGAGCACAGGGCCAACAATATCGTATATATATCAGACAACTATGAAATTGATGTTTAGTTGGCGACATATCATTTTATTAGTTGACTTTGGATTAAGTAGAAAGTTTCAGGGAGAGGATCGCAAAAAATGGAATTTGACGTCAAAACATCTTTGAAAAGCAGAAAAAAGAGCACAAAGCCCCAAACGTGTATGCCTACGCGTTTCGAGTCATTTATAGGTACACTGACTGTTACTAGGGAAAAGATTGTCCTTGCCCTCCCTCTGATTGGCTCGCTCCCGATGGTACCTATTCTTCGCTGAAAGATTCGAGGTACGCTTCTGTCTGTCTGCTCAAGTTGAGATTCACCTATTTGTCGCTTCAAGTGTATCTATAAATGGCTCAATTGAACCCTTTCCCGGCAAAAGTGGAATACGGCCACAAGGCCGTTGGGACCAGGTATTCCGAGTTGTCAGCCAAAACACACCATCATTTTGCGAAGTCCTGTTTTGCGGGTGGGATATTGTTGTTTTCAAAAGAACTCATGTATGTCGAAAATATTGAGTCCATGGTCACAGGACAGGCTCCCAAAAAGTGGGGTGTGTATTGTTACAGAGTACCGCACACTATGTAAGAATCCAGGAAGAAGCTGGGCTGTTGGCTTGGCAGAAGCTTTCTACCTTGAGAAAGAGCCCCTCTTTCGTAGGTACAGCTTGAGCCATTGATCGGTAAAATTGAAGCCAAAAATAGGTGAAGCCCAACTTAAGTAGCCACTGAGATTTGTACCAAGAAACGTCGAGCCAACGATAGGTACGATCAGGTGCTGGCCAATCATGGGGGGGACCAGAAAGTCTTTTCCCGAGTGCAATATTTCGTGTGCCCGAAGACGGAAAATAAATAATTCGCTCTATTTCCAGTACGAATTAATTAAATTGAAATTGGGGTCAATTTATTTAATTGTTTTGGTCAGATAGCATTTCCGAATCGAAAAATAAATAATTAACGAAAGGTTCCTCGAAGATTTTATATTTGAAACGCAGGGTCTCATGCGGGTCAATACATGCAAAAACCGTTTCGCAAAGCGAATTCAACAACAGCATGCAAAAGAGTGCTGTGATTGTCATATAAAAGAAGCGGGGAAGCAGGAACGTGGCGGTGAATCAAGCCGTGCGTTGAAGTTAGTACCAAGATGCAAGCTTTTTATTACACGCACGTCAAAGAATCAATATAGAATAAACCAGGTATTATATACTATTTTGGTGTACCTATATATGGCTCAAAACGGGTACGTAGGTATGCCTATTTTTTTGTTTTTGTCCTGACAGCCCCCAGTACCTAGCGTCACTGGGAACTGATGTTTTATACCAGGTACGATGTACGTGCGAGCTCGCACTCGTATAGTGTTCGCCGTTGCCACCCTTGCATGGCCGACTACTGCACGACAGGGACAAGCAGCAGTCACCACACTATTAATGGCACGACTACCTGTTGTCCTGTTTATGGCCATTTTTTATCTTAGACATTAGAGCCCATCTTATCGAGGACTTTTGGTTCGTTCAGGTTGATTGATTTTTTTTTTTTTGTAATTTAATTTGCATCTGATTGGCCGAAGAGTGAATGACCAGGCAGGATTCGAAGGGGCAAAGTAGAAAAAATCAATTTGAGTGGAAAGTCTTTTGGGTCTTTTTTCGTGTGATTTTTTTAATTTCAATTTCCAATTTGGGAGTTGATCAGCCTTGATGTAGCATGTTCATGGTGAGTCAACACCCCCGCTGGAGTCTGGGGTGATTCTTGGCCGCTTCGGTGACCACGGTCGAGGCGATAAAACCCGAACCCCAACGACAGGCGACCAGAGCAATAGCAAAGCCCACGGCCACAGACCATAGCACATTGTACCCCGGCGGTGGCGCTTCAAAATATATCATGGCGGCCGCAAGCCCAATTTTCGGCCTGCTCGATCGGCCAACCATCACGAAAATCGAGCAAACGAGCAAAAAAAACAGAGGATACGCTCGAGACTTCGATAGCTGCACCACCGTTGCTGTTCCGCACGTGGCGCTTGAGGGCTCCCTCCGCCCACCCAAGACACCCCGAGAGTGATAGCTTCCTATCCTGCGCCACCAAAAAGAAAAAAATGCTGGCGGCGGCGCGCACGCGACAACGCAAACCTTCGCTCTCGTCTACGCTCTTCGATGTATGTCGGCTGGGCGTTGTGTGACGCGCTGCGTTATTTCCAGGTTGTTTCGATTTCCTTTTTGTTCGACAATGAGAATGCGCCGTTTCCCGATAGGATACAAACACGTTTTTTTTTTCGAAATCAAATTAAAATTCATTGGAATTGAAATTTTATTTCCAAATAACGAAATTTAGTGTTCCCCGTTAAGCTGGGCTCTTAAAGTGTGGCACAGAACTTGCTCTTCGTCTACGATGTATCTATGTAAACCACGTAGTACACCAATCGCTGTCAAAACGTACCGGCAGACTCGCGCGTACGCGATCTCCTGTGAGAGCGATATGTGCACCAGTATAAAAGGCGCTTCGCTCCGCGGGCGGCTTTCCCCGCCCGCTACGCCCGCTCACAAGGAAGAAAAAAAAAATGCGAGGGAAGTTGGACAGAGAAGTCCACGATTGATTGTAGGCGCATACTCACGACTTGCAAATCCCAAGAGCTCCTCCGAGTACGAAAACACCTTTTTTTTGTAGGCTGGGCAGAGATCGATGTTTTCGTTTGTTTTGAGAACACAGCGAGCTGTATTAATGCTCGACGACATGCTGGTCCTCGCCAACCATGCCTGCTGGCTTGCTTTGTCGGGCTTTGATCGGCACGAACTTGCAGTGCTGCTTTTTGCAGGACTACTGTGCTGCGCTGTGCTGTGATGTGCTGTATTTGCGGTAAATGCTCGACGACATGCTCGTACGTACCAAAACAACGCAAAAACCAAAAAAAAAAAAAAAATGGAAATAAGGCTCTTCTAAAACAGAATGAAAAACGGAAAAGGCTCGCCGTAAGTGATAGAAGGATGAGACCCAAGTCGGCAGAAAAGAACTCGAGAATCGATCCTGAAAAAATAACTGTTGGCAATGAAGGGCTGAGAATGGCTGAGAGGTGGGAGAATATACCGAGCGAGACAGCTCAGCTAGGGGAGAATTTTGTAAGTGAGTCTATAGTAGCACGGGGATTGTACGGCAAGAGAGCGCTCCCGTACGAGCGACTATTAATGAGAATGAAGGACTGAGAATGGCAGAGAGGTGGGAGAATATACCGAGCGAGACAGCTCAGCTAGGAGAGAAATTTGTAAGTGAATCTATAGTAGCACGGGGATTGTACGGCAAGAGAGCGTTCCCGTACGAGCGACTATTAATACCGTATTTCTACTTCGTGATGTGGTATTACTTCGTATATGTTTCGCTGCTCGAGTCGTACTCGACTCTCGTAGCGAACGTTTTGCTGTATCGTAACCGGGCTCGTAGTGATTGATCCGTTTGGACATCGTCATCACCACCATCACCACTCTACCGGGCGTCGTGCATTTTGTACAGTACTTGTATTAAGTGAAGTTCGAAAATCGACGTTTTTGCGGCGGCGGCAGCAGCAACAGCAGCAGCCAGCAGTACTCGATCTCCACGAACGAACAATACTGCCCTTGTTCGGCAGTATACTAGAGTAGTATTAATAGTACACAGACTACTATGGTAGTAGCAAAAAGTGCTTGTAGATTCTACAACATATATTGGGCTCTCCACTGATGAAGCCCTTTCTGCCACCGTCACTGTCCAGCCTTCGACCCTTGCCTTCAAACCCCCCGTTTCGCTCTATTGGTACGCCACAGGGTTTCCCCCTTCATCGCGATATCCCCCCAGAGTTGGAGGACGAGCTGTTTTCTCGCAACCGATTCTTCTTCGAGGAGGGCTTTCAGAACATCAGAGATGCCTTGGTCATTGTCGTGGGTCTGGGTGGGGTTGGCAGCCACGCAGCCCACATGTTGGTGAGGCGTTCGTCAGGGATTGGGAGTGTCCTGGGCACAGATACTGGTGTAAATCGAGCTACTCGTGCAGCGCTCTTAGTTGGCTCATAGCCGATGTCATGCATAGACCCAAGTCTACTGCTGTAGTTGTGATAGGCCTCTCGCATGCGTTCCGCGACAAGTGGAGTATGGTGGGAGAAACACGGTGCAGACCCGTTGTAGGTACTTGAACACACGGAAATACGATACCCATCTTAGTCGTCCCGTCGAAGCAAGAAATGCCTGATGTTCGATTTCAGTTGCTCTTGGGGAAAATGTAACGGTTACGCAATTGACCTCTCATGATATGTAAGGGTCCATAGCTGCAGCAGGATGATGGTGATGATGGGTGCGTGTATTGTAAAGCTCCGTACGAATATAGATGTAGCTGAGGTCGGAGAAGCTGTGGAAGTGTCGCCACGTGAGTTTCTTGTAAAAATCAAACGTTGCCGCGGTTCCTCTCGGGCGTGCGCGACACTAGTGCTGTTGCGTGAATAATGGCGAGCGATGCCCCCGGTACGATTGGCGTCGGAAACTCGCAGGTTCGATCGGGAGTGAAGCAGCTACGAGTGATCGACTTCGACCAAGTGACGCTCTCGTCCCTCAACAGACACGCCGTGGCAACTTGGGAAGACGTCGGCCGCCCCAAGGTACTAGTGCTGTACGGACGACGGTGCGGAACCCGGTTTCGTTTGTGATAAAAAAATGTCAGGCTTCGTGCGCTTTTTGTCGGATGGGCATACACATACAGAAAAAAGATGGCCAGATACTGTCTTTGCGATTTGCAGAGCAGAGTGGAAGGCAGTAGGTAAGGTGGGCTAGCATGCCCGAGATTTTGCTTGCTGAGTGTCTTGAAGTCAAGCGTATAGCCCCGTGGGTTGCGTCGTTTGCGAACAACTCCCCAGAAGCATGATGATCGGGCTAGTGCTTTGCGCGTGACCGTCACCCCGGCCACGTCGCCCGACTTGTACCCTGTGTCAAAGTCATCCGTGTCATCATGTTGTGTGTTTCGTACTCTTTTTTTACCGCCTTCCCCACGTACGCAACGTAACGCTATGCCATGCCATGCCATGCCGCACCACGTCACACGCTGCCGAAGGCATTGGTGCTACGAGACCGTCTGCACGCCATTATTCCGAACGCAGCCATCGACGCTCGCGTGAGCATGTTCAAGAAGGAGGAAGCGGACTCGTTGCTAGGCGTCGACGTCCTCCCGGAGCACTGTTTCGTGCTGGACTGCATCGACGACCTCGCCACCAAGGCCGAGCTGATAGACCAGTGCTCCCGAAGGGGCCTGAGGGTTCTCTCGTCCATGGGGGCGGGGCTCAAGTCGGACCCCACCAGGCTTCATATCTCAAAGCTGGACGATTGCTCGAAAGACAGGCTGGCCATGCGGGTGAGATGATGATCGGGCTTTCCATACGTTGGATGAGGTACGGCGGGGAAACCGCGCAGCTGTAAGAATAAGAGCGCCGACTTGATTCATTCAGTCCGTCCTTTGAGCCGAGTTTAGGTGGCCATCAGGACAAGAGGCACTTTGTGTACCTTCAGTCTCCAGTGGCTCCTGTTCAGCAGGCCGTTCAGCAGTCCGAGCGCACAGGCACGTCAGCCATGAACGAGCACTATTTCCCCGAAAGCGAGTATCGCGGGCGTGGCGGCTGATCGTCAGTTTTCTACGGTCGAGTGCACAACGTTAAAGTCGCCTGCAAACGCCTGCTCCCGGACCGTGCTGCTACCCTCCCGGCGTCCGCTCTCCCTACTCACTCGCAGCTCCGGGGACAGCTGAAGAGGGTCCACGGGGTGAATGCGGGCACTGTCGAGTGCGTTTACTCCTCGGAGGAGCAGGTGACTGAGATGTTGCCTTTGTCGAAGGAGCAGGCGAAGAACCCGGAGGAGTTCGGAGTGGTGGACAAATTCAGGTGCGGTGCCAAGCAGGAAGGTGCCGGCGGCGCACGCTAGTCTGTGAGGTTCGATTTGACCGTAGCGCTCTCAGCGCAATGTGGATATTTCTCAATTCGTTCCAGGAAGCAGTCGAAACACTCGCGCTGTGTACGTAGCACAGTCGTGCTTTTTTTTCTGGAGGAAGGCTGAAGGATAAACCTATTCAACAAATGGGGGTAGATTAGAGGCAACTGCAACAACGCAGGCAACCTTCGTCGCGTACAACTCCTTGCTTTTTGTTCTTTCGCGGAAATTTGTGTTTTTGTTTGCCCGAAGCATTACCAGGTACCCGTATGTCTTTTCGTGAAAGGCGGGGGCGTGTCCCGTCGAAATTTGCCGCCAATGCCCTCTGCATGAATTTACTTGACGTTCGTCTCTACGCGGGACAACTGCTGTTGCTGACACGTCAAGGGAGCACCGGTATCTTGCTCTATAACCGCGTCGGTCCTTTCTCGTCCATTTGTTTCTCCATTGAGTCAGAGAATACTGTATATCCGGTAGATTTCACGACACTCTATTGTTTATTGATAAAGAGAGAACTGCATGTATATATGTGTGGTCGCAGCCCCTGGTAGGCATTAGGGAGTGCCCAGAGCAATGGTAGTGTAGAAGTCCGAACATACGTACATAGGAGCAGAGATGGAAGACTGCTCGGGCATAAGGCACTTACCTAGCTTTCAAGCTACCAGCTAGCGCCGTTGTTTTCGCCCCTTTCTCGTTGTTTTGAGTCCAAACTATATTTATGTTCAGGCTTTCTTTCTGGTGGCGTCGTTCTTTCGTTCGCAGGGTACGAGTGTTACCGGTGCTCGGCACGACGCCGGCCATTTTCGGGCAAGCCATGGTAAGAGACTCATTGGAAGTTTTATGGCGATGTCTCCAGGCCACGCCTCTGCCGTCAGCCCAGCGGCGTTTTTTTTTTGCCCCAACATAAGAGGTGCTGCAGCAGTGCTGTAGCGGTGCTAAAAAGGATGGCAATCCACGTCATCATAGTGTCATACAGAGTGTACCGCATTTAACAGCAGTAACGCGGTGCCTTTTGAATAAGGCTGTCCATGCTCCAAGTATAATAGGGGTCGGAAACCCCTTCTTGGCCATGTTCTCCCCGACCGACGAAAATACCCAAGTGAAGCAGTTTATTCGAAAGTTGTCGCTCGCGGAATGTGTTTTGGGCCAGTCCGCCTCTTTGCGGCGCCGTTCGGTGCCCTTCGCGCCCTCTCGGAAGATCCCACCCGTTCGTCCACCCTCGCCCCTGGTCCCGCTGGTTTGACACTGGAATGTTCCGCCGTGCCCCGCGACACTGCGTAGGCCTGTTGGGTACTGTGTGAGCTCGGCCGAAAGCCGTTTTCTCCTGTGCCGGTCTGCCACCTATCGGGGAAGCTGAGACACAAGATGCTGCAGCGGTTAAGAGCTAGAGAGATGAGGGTGCACGGGTGTGATTGGCCCGAAATCGACGAGCCCACGCTGGAGTACATCGTTAACCAGGCATGGGATAAACAAATCACTTTTTTTTGCCGTCCGATTTTTTACCTGCAGAAGGCATTCCCACGCGATACTTTGGTATTTGTTTTTGGCGTGGATCCCACAGGCGGCGGGGCGCTCTCGCGGGACGCATCGTCGTGCGTAAACCGATCGCCTGCGCTCGCCTTGCTTTTGTTAGCCCGTGATCAAACGGTAGTTAATCACCCACAGCGCCGTCCTACTCTGGCTCTTTCTATTTTTCCCCGTGCCACACAAAAGCGCGTTTTGAGGATGGTGATGTCACTGGTGTAGGTTTGTGTAGAAAACCTGCAGCAGCGAAAGCACCGAGGGTGTAAATAGCTCGGCTGTTTATAAGACCAGCGGTCGGCAAGACCGAGCGGCGCGTCCCCCTGTCTCCATGCAGTTGCAGTGACGAGTGGCCGCCGGGCGTGCGCGGAGCCGGCAGCTTCTAAGAGCTTGCGAACGGGGAGGTGGTGGTAGGTCCGACCGTAGCCCTTGCTCTGGCTTCAGAGTGGAAACCTCACCTCCTCACTCCCCCTCTGCTCTCTTGAAGCTTCGGTTTCAACGCCGACCCCTGCCTCCCCTCCCTCCCTCCCTCCACCCGCACACCCCCCCTCCCCCCTCCTGCCACCCCTTCACCCCTCCACGCGCGCGCGCTGATGTTAGGTGTGGCGAGGACGCTGTCCCGCCACCGGCCGGCGAGCGCTGGGTTCAAACTGCCTGGAGATATGCCGCTGGGATCGGTCTCCAGATGGGCCCGGATGTGTCCCGGCCAACCTGGTGGTGCTTTCTTTGGACGTGGCCTCCAAAGTGGACAGGGAAGGAACGGCTTGTATCGAACCCGCTCTGAGAGCCAAGATCGAGGCGACGCTAGCGGCAGAGAAGCCCAACTGGTGACTCTGGTTGGAATTGGGTGGCAGAGGGGGAGTGTTTTTGTGAGATTCTAGTCCGGTTTAAAATGGCGTGACATATATGTAGGAAGTTTCGTGTTTGGTCCGGGGGGGGAGGGGATCTCTGGTCGCACTGGGGTCTTCGGTTGTAAAGCAGGTGGCGTGTTCTGTTGGGTGCTGATGCCGCACAGGTGGTGGCGGTGGTTTTGTCTTTTCGAAGCTACAGGAAGATTGCGACCTAAGGACAAAGGCGTCGCTGGCTGTATGCCGGTGTGAATGTTTTTAAGTTTGTTGTGCAACCAATGAGGGTCGACTGCTACGTGCCCGGTCAGGCAACGAGCAGGTGGACTCGAATGTGCTTGAAAAGGCGGGTGTTCCAGGAGTACGACGGCGCGGGGGTTGGTGCGATCGATGGAATTTTGCCCCCACCGCCGTTGTCGCTTTGAAAGAAAGCCGTAGGCCTCGCTGCTGTCTGGTACCAGTTTGCCACTCGAAGCGCATCCGTGTGTTCTGCGTCATGAGCATGGTTGTTTCCCATAATTTAAACACTTGGGAGGGGATTGGTGCATGATCGGGAGTCTGCCTAAGGGGGCATGGGGAAGGAATGCATCTGCATTGCAGCGGCGTTACGTGGTGGTTCGTGTGCAGCAGGTCGAACATACAGCTATAAACCATTTCGTCCGTCCAATGGTGTGGTACTTTTCGCACGGGCGTGCCAAACTCTTTCGCGTTCGTTGCAATCACTCAAGCGACAACAATAACGTTGTTGAACATGTGTACGTTGATCATCATCTGCAATTATGTTACGGCGCGATCGACGGGCTCTCTCGCGGCAGTATTATACGTACGCCAGAGTTTGGGCGATATGTCTCGCTGCAGGACTGAAGTGTACGCCATACGATGCTATCGTGTAGCTTGTTCATACAATCGTTTCACAGGGCGTGTGTCTCAAGACACGAAATTATAGGCGCGCAGGAGGCTGTTGTTCGAGCCTCCCGTTCATCGTGCGCGCCACCACCTCGACTCACCTCGAAATTTCGGCGATATCACACATCCCACTCAACGGGTCGTAGATGCCGTGCAGGTACACCATCCTTTTTTCGAAAAGCGTTACAGTTGGTATGCCAGGTGCCGCAGCGGGTGCGTACGTAAACGGCCACGCATTGATAGAAAATACAAGTCGTTAGAGTTACAGGGCTTTGCGCTGCTGGCAATAAAAACGTCACCTACTTTGCAACTTTGGGTATCAAGCTCGCACACCTGCCCTCGCTTGCGTCTACAAAAAGCACTGCTATCTACATCCTCAAGCAACCAGCCGCATTCACGTGGGTGTTGCTGTTCGTACCGTCGCTGCCCTACCATTCACGAAGAAAGAATGCAAATGAAGAACCCCAGCCGCATTTGCGGGAGGGCTCTGAAGCTACAGGGTGCACGCGATACAGCCCAAGCGCTACTCTACGTGGGAAAATACTGGTACACCTAAAACGCGAAAAAATGAAAAAACAACGATGACACAAACAAGTAAAGAAAATACTAAGACCAGCGGAAAAGTCAAAGCCGTGCCGTGGTGCGGCATTTCCGGCACCCGCTGCTACTCTACAAGGAAAGCGTGGCGGCGGCATCGAACGCTTCAGATATTACTGTCCTTGACCTAGAAACGCTGCACGTTCCTTTGTTGTGGGACACGTACGCCACCCCACCCAAGGTTGAAAAAATACGTGTACAAAGTAAGAACGCATCGTAAAGAAAACATGTAGGGACAAACTCCACCAGTAAAAAACCCCGCCCTCGCCCATTCTCACGAAATTCTGGAAAAGCTGCGACCATTTACACCATGATCACGGTGATCCCATTTCAAGCCTACAGTCTCTCGTACTCACCGAAAACTCGGCCTGGGGTGTGGGCGGCAGCAAGGAAGAAGGGACACGCCTCTTACATCGTATTAGAATTATCTCTGGATGTGCCACTACAACAATGCCCCGCAACGCCGTGTAACGAACAACCTAGCTGCATTCCAAATGCTAGCCGGGCTTTCCTCCGGTTGATCGGTATCGTAGGGGGTTTCCGGATACCCCAGTCTTAAACCGGGGCCAGCATTAGCAACCCTACGGATCGGGCGGCACGCACCGGCCTGGCTCCACCCCCTGGACAAAACCCGCTTCTCTCTCTTCCCCCGCTAGAGAACGCTTCCCTTCTTTCAGGAGAGTGACAGACGTCACGCATGGATATGGAGTTCTGGTGGGAAGGGCGGGACGGCTACCATACCCCCCCCCTCATTATCTACCGCTCGAACCCACCCCTCATGTTTCGTCCCTACACGGGCGCCTCTCTTTACCCCACTCCAACCCACCCCATCCCCCCCATACACTGCGTGATCCTGGCGGCCCTGCTCATTAGACAGCACTCCCTGCAAGATCCTGCTATCGTCGTGGGCCCCTTCCCTACCGCTGCCGAAGGTCGCGTGGCGAGGCGTGCCTGAGGACGTGGGCATCTTCGGTGCGTATTTTATGCGGGCGGGAGACAGCTCCGGATCCATTCCTGCGACGGAAAGCGTCCATGGGGCGGGCGGAAGAGTGACAGCAACAACGCCGTCGATGCCGCACCCCATTCGAGCCGTTCTGAAACCGCCGACGGCACCGGAGTCAACAGGCGTTTCCGCGGACGGAAGCTGGACAATGTCACGTCTCGCTCTGACCGTTCCGGGCGGAGCCCTCATGTCAACGTCGTACTCGCCGTCACTGTGGTCGTCGTTATTATGGCTGACGCTTTCGTCGTAGGCGGCGCCTTCGTGGTCGGGCGACTTTAACGATGACGAGATAACGCTGTGACGGTGCACCATGCGGCGCACGCCCCAGGCCACGGAGCGCAGAGCGGGTGCGACGCTTCTCATCGTCGGTCGGTTCGCAGGCACCCTGGAGCACATGGTGCGGATCAGCTTGCGCACCGTCGTCTGCAGAGGGAGCGTGGTAGACGGGGGGAGTAGGGGGGGGAGTGTACTCATTATCATGCATGGCCGTAGGGGGGGGGGGGCAGATTGTTTCGTGACGGATGGCAGCACGCAGCCAGAAAGTACCCCCCCCCACCACCACATACTGGACTGCAAGAAAATACAACATTGGCTGTGTAGTTAATGCGCCACCGCGTAGCCAGCTTGGTGTAAATATAGGGTGACCAAACAATCTCTCTAAACGCCACCGCGCAAATGCAGTAGTAACCCCTTCGGGACCCTGAGATATCTACCAAAATAATGGTCCTTTTGGTGTTACTAACCGCCTATGTACAAGCAGCGTGAGCGCCCAGAAGTATGGGAAGGGGCATGTTGCGCCCGTGACGTACGACTCCTTGAATTGTAACGCGGGCACCAATTTGCATCGCCCCTCAATCATGCAGTCGACGTTGCAGAAATCGTCACTTCGCGTCGTTTTTCCCCTCTGAAGTCCCAAGACATATATTTCGCGAAGTACAGGGTCGCTCTAGTTCCTCTTCGCTAATATCTATCGGTCGGTTCTGAGTGACAACACCCCGCGTGCAAGCACGAGTACACACGAAATCACGCTCTCTTCGTACTCACCGCCACATTCCCTGGCATCTTTTGAAGGTTCACTGGGCGCGCCGCGGTTTTGACGAAGCCATCGTTGTCGAGCGTCATCGTGCGGTACGTGAGGTCTTTCTGCGTTGGTTTCACAGCAACAACGTCATGTATTAGTTAGTCCGACACACATATCCGGAGATTCCGCGTGACCTGAATTCCAAACGCACCTCGCATAGGGCTGGGCTGGAGGTTGGAGAAGTGCGCATCGTTGCCTTGTACTACAGTACAGACAGACGTGGTGGTCGTGGTCATGCAATTACTTTATAAAACCTAGAGTTATATGCTACCGCCGAAACGCAGAGTTTCAACGCGGGAAACAAACCACACCATCCTACTGCCATGAAACATTGTTTTCAGGAGGGTACATAACCCCACCAACAGGTGCTGCATGCAGCAAGAGACCCCCCCGAAACGACCGTAAGAAAAAATAAATCGCTATCAAGAAATAAACGACGACGTACCACGTAGTCGTTGTACGCATCGCCGCCTAGCTGCTGCAACTGACGTAGCTGTCTGGTGTCCTCCTTCGTCTGGAACAGCTGCAGTGCACAATTAGGGGGACGGCAGCACGAAAGGCACCCACTGCTCAGTGTGGACAACGGTGACGCTACGAGGACGTCTGATAGACAAGCCCAGAGTCAACAAGGCATGAAATCAGCAGAGCTCACAGCTGCCAGGGATGTTCAACATACTGCTGTGTCTCCACTTTTTCAGCGGACCGTGTTTATCTACGGTTCTGCGTCATTATTGACATCCTGCCCCGCCGCTGTCGATCAACCGACTGTCAAAAAGACTTTTCCAGCGGTATAATAGCATAACATTCATGCTAGACCTCTACATCTATCATATTTAAATATACCCCTAAGGCGCCCCCTCGATGGAAATGCCATATCGAACACTGTCCATATTCGTCGTTCTACTCTTAACACTGTCAACCATGAGACATGTACAGCACCAAGAACTCAACACCCTGCAGACGGCGGTCCCCTCTCAAATTCTATTAAACACTCCACCACCGTTTGTTCTCCTCTTTGTAGCAAGCGCTGGATCGATGCAGTAAAAGCTACTCATACGTAGCCACCTGCAGAATTTTCAAGCTTATTTGGTCGCACCTTGCTGGCGAAGACGTTGCTATCCCTTTTGTTGGGCTGCTGGACGATGATTGCCAACATAACGCCCACAGAGAAAACGTCGGTGCTAGGCTCGGCTGCTGTTTCCTGATGGAAGCATTCGCTGGGGTAGTACCCGAGAGTTCCACAGCTGGCCTGCCTCGTCTGGCCGAAACCTAATGCGAGGTGTGCATATATATATGCACAAACCCAGGGACAGCAGCACGAACGTAATTAAGGAATGAGATCCGCTCACGACGACGAATGTACGGAAGCTCTAGGAATACGCGCAACATCATCGATGTGCCAGTATTTTCCGGTGGTGTATACGAGAAGATGAAATAGGGAAAGACAAGTCACGCTGAAAGAAGCGAGCCTTCGGACTAGAGCAACCGCAGACGAAAAAACGACCGGTGAATGCCATGGTAACCGATAATATACCCACTACTGTCGTACTGTACAAAAAAAAGGGTTCACGATGAAGTACTTGCATATCGCAAAATCGTCAAGACGGCAATCTATGTTGCTCGTGCGTGCTGCATGACTGCTGCAAGCAACAGCCTGCGGGTAATACCGTGCGGCCGAACTCACCGTGCACTAGCCCAAAGTCTGCGAGGCTCGCGGTCCTGCGGAAGCCGTTGCTTTTCACGATGATGTTTTCGAATTTGTTGTCGCACAAAACAACCTTGTGCTTGTGGAGGTGGTCCACGCCTTCGACAACATCACCTACAAGGCTGGACGGAATAAGCGTGCACGGACAAAAGCACATACGCTGAGCGAGAGCGAACAACCCAAGAGGAAGGTTTACAGACGAAGACGATAGGCGTGCAAAAACGTCCCGCACAGCATGGCGACGCTTTCTAGATTGATGCAAAAACATGCTTCTTGCAAAGGAACCCGCTCAACGCCGGTGCAAAATTCCGTCAGCTTATGTGTAAGCTCTTCCTGCTATAAAGTATGGCCGGCTCTGTTGGTTACATAGCACTACCCACTACTCTGCATGGTTTATTGGTTATATCGCACCAAAAAGCACGTGGGACCAATACTCACTCCAGTAGTTCAGGCAGGGACAGGCGTTGGCTGTTGATTTCAGCGAAAAGGTCACAGTCGCCGCACTCTAGCGCCAAAGTCGGACAGTGCCCTCGATCGTCCATCGCGTACACGCCGATAATGTTGGGGTGCGGGGTGACCCTGAATACATCCGTTACGAAGCACGCACGCGAAAAAAAAAAAAAACGCGCGAACTAATGATCAGTGGCGGGTGACAGGTCGTAGAGCAGGCGTGTGCCGAGCACTCAACGGAGAAAGTGGAGCATTTCATGTGCAGTGAGTGGTAGTATCATGTTCGATAGGGCGAGATAAAGCGGCAGCAAAAACAACAATGACGACGACGCCACCTACTTCGCCTTGTGAACCTTGACAAACACAACCAGATGTAACTAATCCGAGTACATCACACGCAACAAACTAACTAACCATCGCAGATCAGTACCACGATTATCCGCCGGGAGGTCTCACCAGGTGTACACCAACATCTCGTATATGAGCGCCTGCTTGTCCGCTTCCTGTAGTGCACGAATAGCAGAGGGGGGAAAGAGTTCGACCATCGCGATGGTTACGTAGGTTTGGGGCATACTGTACAACAGAACCACGCAAACGTTACAGTTGAAATCCGACAGCGACTACGTGTAAACCGTTCCGAGTGTTTCTTTAGTGGACAGGTCCACCCTGTGGCAATAGTTCCTTCTTGATTCACCGCGACAACCAATCAATTGCTGGGTGCCCCGACGCACCACGTACAAATTAACCACCAATTTATGGCAGTGGGTCGTTCGCCCGCTCACCGTTTTAGGCTTCTTGATGGCGAATTCAGCGTTCGCTTCTCTGCAGACCGCTTTGTACACGCCTCCAAAGCCCCCCTCCCCGAGCTTCTCCAGCGGGCCGAGCATTTTTCTTCGCGGTGCCAGAGCGTGCTCAGCCACGTGCACCTTCAACGCACACTCGGCGCGCACCTTTGCCACAAAGTCCCTGTGACACTGCCCCTTTTGCAGCTGCCAAAAGCGACCGACGAAGTTAGGAGCGTCCAGCGGTGTGCCATCGTCCTGTGGAGTAATCCCTTTTCTTGGCGTACCAACCGCCAACCTCGGACCAGGATGACCCACATCTTTGCACGGGACACCGGCCGCCTCAGCCTGTCAGTGAGAGGGGGTGGTGGTCGGGCGTCTGTGACGCCGGAAGGCTAGGCGACGCAACGGCCGGGTGCGCCAACAGGGAGCACCGGAGTATTTTTTTTGTTGTTGGGTCGACCGGCTGGATCCTCGAACAAATTATACACGTAGTGTAGAACAAAGGTAGAAGAACCCATAGAAGTACAGCAGTCTATACGAGCGCTTGCGCGTATTAACATTTAACAAACCGAAGGACTGCCATTGTAATCGCGACCACCCCTCCCACGCAGAATACGCATCGACCTAAAAAAAGAACGGGCGGCGCTGTATGGAACATTCACCTCTGCGGCCCGCGCACGCACTTCGGCAGCGCTTGCTCGTGCATTGGCCCTCTCCAGCTGCTCACGTAGCCGAAGGCACTCCTTCTGGGATCTTATGCGATATTCCTATTAATAAAGGGGTCGACAACAACGCGAGTAAGTACATTTGGGGATGCGTGAGTTGTTTGCGTGCTAGGCGGCGGGCCCGAGACGGTGAACACACAAGTTATTATGTTACGCACGTGTCCCGATAGCAAAAACAGAACACGGTATTTAGGAGAGCGTTATCACGCCGCATCAAGAGATATACGAAGTTTAGGTCTCCACACCATATATAACTTATTCTGCATCTCGCGTCCTTGAACGCTCGGCCACGCTGAAGTGGCGAAGTGACTGGGGTCCGTTTCGGCAGGAGCCTGTACACTGCTGACATTTACGTACCCATAGCAATTTAATCTCGATACGAATGTCCCCATCTATGGACGTTGCTTATTGATTCGGACGAACGGAAGTGTCACCCACCTTCTCGGTCCTGAACATCCCGGCGAGCTCGCTTATGGTCAAGGCTTGCTTGCACATTTTCGCCTGGCGTTATCCGAGAAATTTGGCAAACAAACAGGGGTCCGTCGAGCGAAATGGAAGTCGGTCCTCTGGAGCCTGCAGTAGATATTTACACGGCACCACCGCTCAACAAAAGTTCTCTGGGTCCAACTGGTAAGTTCACACTTGAGGCGCCCACGCATGGCTGCGGTCTCGCTACGATAACTTCGAAGAAAGATTCTGGCTCCGCAGTTCCGTGGGACCTTCGGTCGAACTGTTCACGATAGGGATCTCGGCACGCAAGCAACTTTGTCGCATTTTGACCCCGGGGAGATACGTTAGTTAGTCCCCGAAGAGATAGCTCTACGTACGAATAGGCACACAGAAGCAGCAGCACGGAGTGTGGCGAGTGTGGGCAAGGCGGCACGTTACTTGTTATTAATAGATAAGATGCGTACGTAATGACACACAAATGAATACGCTCACGTAACCACTCGGCCCAACGTACCCTCGCGCGAGCCAGCTGCTGCTCTAGGCGATCATTGTAGGAAGGAACCGAGCCGTCGTCCCTCAGAGGTCTTGACTCCGCCTTATTTCGGAATGACCCCACGGGCGGAAGGTTGTTTGGTTGGGGCTTCTCTTCGCGCGTGCCGGACGGGGGTGAAGAAGCTTTCGCCCGGCGCGAAGTATGGCGTCGCCTTAAATAGAAGCAGCAACGACAGATGAAGTAGAACAAACATACACCATGGTTGAAGGCAATACTTGGTTAGGAGGTGTGGAATTACTTGATTACAGTGTGGGTCCGACAGCATCTAACCTGAGCAAGCCTTAGAACTTTATAGTGATACCATCCTTGAACAACCTTGAGCATGCTATTAGGCTATTGTATTCCTGGTAGGATTTAGGGTAGCGCTCGCTGCTAAGCACGATTTCTTGACGCAATTTTCTTAGAGCCCCCCACAAAGTGAGCTTTTTGTTTTTTTTAGGCTTTCTTATTCGTGGGCCTATACTGTTATTAAAAATAATACGGCAGGGCGAAGCTCTGCGCGATCAATGGAAGTGAGGACCAACACCCCAACGGGTAGGGTGGACCGTAACTGGTCCGAGTCCGGCGGGAAGGCCTCATAGCCTTGGCTTTTGTTAGTGGGTGAGCTCGCGCAAGTCCCACACTACCCGGGAGAGATGACTCTCCCGGGTGGCTATCTCCACCGCACCTGCTCCTCTCGGGGGTCAGGTCGGGTCAACGTGCCCAACTGGGCTAAATTGACACACGACACGAAATCGCGAACGTGGAAGCGTGGTGAGCTCAAGCTTTATTTTTACCAATCCGCCGGAGGATAAAAAAAACAAAAAACAAAAAACAATGGAAGCGCAGGAAGTAAGGTCAGCTGAGGACTGGTGCATTATTTGCAGCCAAATCCCCCTATATACTGCTGCCGCCGGTGTCGATAGACGGTGCAAGTACTGTCTGATGTAGAGGCACATATCATACATGCAGCACGGCCTTCAAGTCAAGAACTTACGAGGAAAACACACACCTGCGGACTCGATCGCGCATATATATATCGGAGTTTTCTCTGTAGAGCTGGATGCCTCCAGGGAGCAATAATTCTGCTACGAGTGTTGTTACCGTAGTATTAATACGTGATCGTGCCTGTAGAGCATGCAAGTATATGTTCTACCGAGCGACAGCTGGGTCCGGTGAGTTGATCAACCAACTCAGCGATCGGTGAAACAGGCGCAGTGCGAATGCGTTGAGAAGCGACGCCTCTTGGTGTTCTGCGCGTGCGTCCATTTCGATAGTCCGGTAATGATATGTACAGATTTAGGTTCGCTGTACGTACCATGGTATACAGCAGCAGTACAGCAGTAGTAGTAAGTAGCAGTCACTGTGGTTGAAAAAATGCGAACAAGAACAAGTCGGAAGCAGCGCCGTGCCGTGCATCTCGGATAAAGAACATTTTTGCGTCGTGTCCACAGAAACACACCTGAACCCACCTCGCCCGGCGGCAGTTCCGTGCGAGATACACTGCCTGCTGTGGTGTGTCTGTATATAAATACGTGCAAGCCCGGGATACGTACGAGTACGAGTACGTACTGGTGGTGCTGTACCATGCATGGCTCTTCTTTTCCTCACAGGGCAGATATCTTCTTTAAAAAATGTCCAGGTATCCCTGAGGTATCCCATTGTTTTTGTTGCTCCGATCAGTCGGGAAACTTGCTTGCCGGCGGGATACATAATAATATACCTGGTATACAGCAGTCTATATAGATAGCATGATGAGTCGAGTCTTATTTACTGCTGTTGTATGATATGATATGTGCCTCTGGCTGCGAGAAGCCGGTGAAGGCCAGCACCTGGCCCGAACTATGAGGGTACTTGCTCACCGTGCCTTGTTGCTACATCAGTACGTGGCACCTGGCAATTGTACAACACGTTCGAGGTACAGGGTATGAAATAACGATTCGGTTCTGCATGGACACGAGGGCAGATATTTATCTGATTATTATTATACCCCGACATTTGCGCTGGTACTTTGGGTGTCCGCAGACCGCACACAGACACCCGTTCAAATGAAAGTCGCAAATAAGGAAAATACCCGGCCTCTGCCATCAGCCATGAACCAACAAAATTTAGTCTTTTGATCATTTCGAAAGTTGTGTGTATTGTACGAGTACAACGAAACCAACAGTCTAGGTGTAGTGTTCGATAGGGCGGTTGTTGCTGCCCCTCCCCAGTAGACGGGAGAGCCGAGAGAGGGCGACTCTGAGGCATTGCGCCTTCGAGTTGGTTCTCAGAACCCGTCCGACTTACGCACCACAAAACATTCAATGTGCCGCGCTCGAGTCGCGAATCAGTCGTTGCTTGATTCACTCATTGCTCTATTAATAGCAGGCTAGATTGACAAGTGGCTGGACAGCAGCAGCAGTCAGTACGAGTACAGTACCGGAGTACCAGCAGTAGTATGAGTCGAGAATACAGCAGCATTGTATATTTTTTTAGGCTTGCGGCGAGGTTCGGTATCTTGCTTGATCTTGTGGCAGGCTCGCTTTTTCATATTGTTGTTGACTGGTTCAAGCTCAAGCTCGATAATACGGTAATAACCCACCAGCAGTACTGCTCTCACCGAGTATCCTGCAAGGGCATCCGCTTTCCTCGAGGTCGGGTGACCGCGACGCCTTGGGCGAGAGCTTTGCTGGAACACAGAGGCGCTGGCCTGCCTCGTCATATCGAGAGGTACCCCAGGAACATTGATCGAAGAACCGTTCATAGATTCCCTACGTTGTACGAGCTTTGGTCTATGCGCTTACTATGTAGAGCGGACCTTTCCCTTCCTCAATGCTCGTATCGTCCGGGGTGCGGCGCGAGGGGTATACCGTAGGGGCCGGCGGGGTTATGGACTCGGCTCGGCGGGAGGTGGCGGAAGGAATGCGGAATGTGTCAGGAGCAGAGATAGAGAAAGGTGGAATGGTTGTCCGAAATGGGCGATGAGACAGGTGACCAGGCTTCTTCCCTTCCCTTGCTTGCCCTTCAGTATTTTTTTCCAGGATGGAAATTTCGAATATTTCAGAATAATTCAACCATGTTTTCGGCGGGACTGTTGAAAACTGTCATTACCGACGGAGAAATTCGAAGTTGAATCGTTAGGTACATGATGATGAGATAGCTTTTCGATCACGCGAAAAGCTTTGTTTGGATCGCACACACGAAAAGCCGCGACGCCGGAACACGAAACATTGAGGCACACGTCGTCAAGGCTGCTCCTCCTGGCCACGGACAGGCAGGCTACTGCTGCGCACCGAGTATCTTGCGAGCTGCTGACAACTCGATGCATCTCCACTACGATGGCATCTCCACTGCAGCTGCTGTGGAGTGTGACACAGCAGCAGAGAACACGTGCCGCCGGTACTTCCGACGAGTTGCGTGGTGTTTTCGTCGGTACGGGTTTGACGGTCCTGAACTCAAATGATTGAATTGTTCTCAATTTTCAGTTTTCGCTTGCTCCCTCTCGCTCCACAGCTAGCGCCACCACCGCGACAGAACATTTTCGTTCACATTGCAGAACCTCGCCGACCCACCGACCCACCAACGCAATCACCCATTACTCGCATGTAGGAATATATATCGCACATATGTACGTGGGGAGAAAGGGAGGGGACGGGACCCGCCGGTGCGACTTTAGATGGACTGGCGGCGCTCCTCGTTCCTGCCATTATTATTACTATTACACATTGATTGATGTGCGACACATACTCGTACATACATGATGGATGGATGGGCACTACGCCGCCACATATGTATCGTATGTATGGGAAAAACCTCTCCTGATCATGATCCGGGCTATGTTTCGGGGTATTCACAGCTATTAACAACTGCCCTATCTTGCTGAATGTGTTTACTTGTGGCTACTACGTATTCTGCAATGTGTACCAAACGTTTATTTATTTGCGTTTACCGAGAATTCAAGTCGGTACTACGATACAAAAAGCAAGTAGATAGATACTAGAACAGGAGCACAGTTAGTTGTCACGTACCTCGTGTATACCTGGTATGATGTACGAGATGTCTTTTCTTCTCTATGAAACGATTTTGCCCGACCGCAAAGAAAGCTATTGATAATGAAATCCCGGCGCCGTACACATAATATCAGCCGGGATATCTGACACTTCATCATCTATCATGATGAGCAGAGGAAAGACGAGCCGGGGAACAGCCAACAGCCAGCAGGAAGGAAGCCCGATCGTAGCCAAACACCGGTTCCTTAGATATATCTCGGAATTCGCCGTGCTTTCGCGCTTCTCCTCGGCTTGCGAACTACCATATTATACGTAAAGCTCAATACTTTTTTTTTTTTTTTTTTTTTTAATCATCACTTTTACTTTCTAGCCCACTCGTAGGAGGTTTTACCCTCGACGATCTTCTGGACAAGCCGTGGTCACAGGTGTCGTCCCTTCTCCCCCCGGTACGTGCCTTTAGTTTTTATCGCGCATAGGGTTCAGCATTCCCACTGCTCGTCGATTTTCATCGAATGTACAGCTAACTCACGCTCTCGCGCTTTCCGCTAATCAATTTTATGCAAGAAAAAGTCCCTATGAGCATGCACTCGGTGAGACTCGAACTCACGAAATTGATCTTGATAGGCTCGCGGACCACCTACCAAGCCACCGGGGACGCCGGCTTATACTGGAGGACTGGGAGTGTGGTTTTCGTTCAGAGTCAGGCACCCGGCATGATGTTACACACTTGCACTCGAGCTCACTCGTATTACTGGTACATTATTACTTTAGTAAAGTATTAACATCATCAGTGTTGAGATACTAAAAACATACCTATGGTACCGTACTGGTTGGTTCGGGGGGGGGGGGGATATTAGCTCTGGACTTCGCAAAACGTCGGATTGAGCACAGCAGCAGCAGTATAAGTAGTAAGTAGGTGCGACCGGCGCAGCGGCACACACACCGGATTATTCCGAGAGGGCTATATACCTGTACCTCGCTCTTTTATGTGCAGAAAACAATACTCTTTTAAACGCAGAAAACAAAAGTTTTGCAACATGCAAAAATTGGTTCTGTGGGATTGGATTTAGTCCACACCACTAAATGAATACTATAATACTACAACTGTAGTAGAAACTACCTCTATTGTACATACTGGTACAAACAATATTAATGGTACGTAAAGAACTGATGTACTGCTGTATTTATTCTATAAGATGGATTGTTAGCTTGCTTATACGGTACGAGATATACCAGGTAGGAACGACAAACATGAACAATTTATTTTGCGGTGCCTTTCTCGGAATCGCGCGTACACATATTCAGATATAACCATATTACGGGGGTCCATAGTTAACAGGACCTATAGTATACATAAACACCTATATATTTACGTATTTTTACTAACAAAATTTGGTCCCGTTAACTACGGACCCCCGTAATAGTACCCTACGATAATTATGATAGGCCCACGATGATACGTACTCTTTGGAAGTTGCGCCGTAGGCGCGTAAATCCCACCGCTGAAACGATGGAGACAGCGGTTGGCCGAACAACTTTGGTGGGTTAAACATAATGTATACAGTCTCTATTTGAACTGCGTTGGGTGTGTGGCGATATTTTATACTGGTATTATTTTTCATCTGGTCTGTGGTGAATTAAATGTTCTCGGGGCATTGCTTGTCAGGCGTCATACGGTACATACACACCATTCTCTGTTGATAGTCACTACAGTACTTGTACCACTACTGTGCCGTGGTAACTACCTGGTAGGATGTAAGTGGAATTGCTCGTGCTGCCGTCTCTCATGTGTACACGCTTCCAGACAAAGTGGTATTATACCAATTAGCCGTGGCAGTTGCAGCAGCCGCTACGTAAGCAGCGAGGCGTATTGCATCGCGGTGCGATTGCGGCGCTCGTAGCTTCTTTCAAATGTTGTCGTTTCAGTGGGATTAATACCGCAGGCACATACCGCCGATGGGCACAAGAAACTACTACGCCGCTGTGCTGCTGCTCAATCAAGGACAGCGTTACGTGGAAAAAGCGTCATATTCGCGCCGTATCAAAATGCCCCTGTTTGGCGGTTGCAGATTTCTCGCACAGCTACGATCGCAACGTCAGCAGTATGGAGTGACGACCCGTTCTCGCCAACCTCAACCCGCCCCCAAATGGCATGCTGAACACAACACGGCAGGCAGAAGAAGGACTGTTTCATAAAACCAACGCAGAAAGGCCGAAGCTATCCTCGTCAATAATGTTGCGTCGTTAACACCGCGATGTGCTCGGCGAACCTCCACAAGATTAGCGAGGAAGCATGGCCGTGAGCACGCGTCACACGAGTGTGTGCTCGTTCTTGCGTGCAGGCTTGTGTTGAAGGTCAAAAGCAGTCAAAAGCAACAAACGAAAATGAGCTACAAGTAAGTGACCGTCCTGTATTACGCGATAACAACAAACCGAGTGCAACGGCACCCGCGCTCAGGAGTTCTGAGAGGTACTTCATGTCGCTGTGGTTGGCAAGTTGGGTGTATCATGTGACAAACAACAACAACAACAACAACGCGTAATCTATGTTTTTCGTGCACTCCGCAGGGCCTCGGGGAAGGGGGGTACATGCACGCATGCATGCCGTGTGCGACCGTCACACACATGGCAGGCGCGTGGCAAAATCCTCCTCCTTTCCCCCTGTGCTGCCCCTCACATGACCCGCACCATGTTCCCACCGAGTGCTTAAAAACCGGCGGACGGCGAGAAGCGAGCGCCTCACCAACGCACATGGTGCGTCATAACATGCAACTCACCAATGGGGCACAGGTATGGTGGAACAGATGCACGCTACAATAGATTTAGAGCATATTTTGGCCAAAACATTCCTGACAGCTGGCGGGCTTCTTTACTGAAGAAGTGCTTGGAAGTAGCCTTTGTATTTACTGCATGATTCGTGAGATATACCCTACAGTAGCCCACGAGATTGTGTATCGGGCTTGGCGTATCCTACCGGTAGTCGGTTGTCGGGTGACTTACTATTAGCATAGATTTCCTCAAGTATGGAATAAGCCTCAGAAAACCTGTCGGACAACGAGTGCGCTACACCTACGAGAACACCACCCCGCCGCAGTGACGAGGATGGAGTCGACAGTAGTGGTGCTCCGGTCGGAAGAGATGAGGGCCGGGGCGAGCAGATGGGAACGGGAAACTTGGGTTCAAGTCGAGAGTTTAGTAAATGAGCGGCGGGGAATGGGAGCCGTCTCGCCCTGCCCTCCACGACTTGGCTGTGCGTATTACCCGCCACCATCATATCACATACGCATATACATTGTTTGGTGCTGAGAGGGGGGGGAGAGCCAGTTATGTGCCATCCGTTCCTCTGCTCTGGTTTCACTCCGGCGTGGGGCGGGGAAATAGGGGCAGCTGTCGGCATCACACCTTATCGTCCTATATAAAGACGGTCGGAATAACTCAACAAAAAAAATGCAGCGGGCTCTTGAGGCGTTTTACGACGCATTGCTGAGCAAGTTAAAGAGAAGGTGGTGCGAACAACACCACAAACGTTATCGCGGCTGGGAATAATTCAGCGTTTCGGAGGGAAAACAAGGGTAGAGGAGGTATAATGCCTGTATTACCGACATATTTATCAGCTGAGAGGCCGGGCCCCCCATATTAACTGAATTCAATGTGTACACATCTACTTCCGCCGTGCCTGACATTTCAGTTGCGTCTAAATTGGACGTGAGGTCGCACCCCTCTTTGGGCAAAGGATGGCATAATGGCGCACTCGCGTAACACTTTTCGCGAGGCATGCGTGATCCGCGTGCATTGAAAAAAAAAAAGTGGGTCGATTTTGTTTTGAAAGCGGGCGTTTCAAAAGCGTATGGCGGCATAAGACAAATTGTTATGGGAAATTATTTCCAAGCTCTCAGAACTGGGTTTCTAGACCGATTATACGCGATTTACTCGGGGGGAAAGCCAAAAACATCGATAGACTCTTCAAACTGCTCCCCCGTAGTTTTATGCGAGCTTTCAGGACCAGTTTCCCGTTTCTCCAGAGTCCTAGTTTAATATTTGGAGCAGCCAACCACTTTTCTCTGGAGGGTCAAAAATAAGGCTGGTCAGAACTGGGGCCAGAAATGATGGATTTTTGAAGATTTTATGACAAATCAGTGTCCTCAGAACTGGAAATGTAGACGAACAGTCCAACTACGACCCTCGAGAAACGGAAAAGTGCTCGAGAAAGCTCTCGGAAAACTAAGGGGAACATCCTGAGGAGTCTACCTGTGTTTTTGACAGTCCCGTCGAGTAAATCGCCGGTTTTCGGCAAAAAAAAAACAGTTCTGAGACCCCTTGAAAAAAATCCCATAATAGTTGGTCTAACTATCATGGGAAAAAATTGAAGGGCTCTAACAACCGTTGTTTTTTTGCCGAAAATCCGCGATTTGCTCAGCGGGACTGTCAAAAACACCGGTGGACTCCTTAGGATGTCCCCCTTAGTTTTCCGAGAGCTTTCTTGCACAGTTTCCCGTTCTGGACTCTGGAGAAACGGAAAATTGTTCCAGAAAGCTCTCGGAAAACTCCGGGGAGCGTTCTGAGGAGTCTACCGGTGTTTTTGACTGTCCCGCCGAGTAAAGCGCGTATATTCGCCCTGAAAACTCGGTTCCTGGAGTCAATAAATAATTTCCCCTAATAGTTTGTCTAACACAGGATTTTGCTTCAAGTTTTTCTAGTGTTTGTTTTCGACTCGCTGATGGAGAACCAAAAAGAAAAACTCTTAGGGATGGCATCCGTTCAGTGTGAACGCGTCTAGGTTTTGATTGGTTAGCATGGCGGTGCTCGCGCTAAGAGGGGGATGCTAAAAAAAACAGCGGATTGTGTGTCCGAAGCTTTGTGGTATGAGCGGCGCTCATCAGGTGCCGCTACAATATATGTCGAACGAACATCTAGGCAGTCTACGAACGGGATTCTTCTGCAGCGTAACCTTTACAAGCCAACCTATCGAATTACTTACAAAATAGCATTTCGTGTCAGGAGGCCTTTCCCTGCGAGGCGTCGCAATGCAGGACAGCCACGAAGGCGGAGCGAGCGCATATTTACCCTTACATCGGGATAATTTCACGCCGACATCGCCTGAGTTTACCAACCGTGCGTCAAGAACAAAAACACCACCAACAGGTTCAACCTCGTCATTAAACGCCCAGACAGCCTTATACGCCCCGATGGTCTTGAAACGCCCAAAAGGTACATAGCTGTTCTTTCTTTCGCTTTTTCTCCCATCAACACCTTAAAATCCAACCTACCCACCACGCACCACAAGCCACACACACATCAACGATAGACCAGAATCCGCACTACATGCCCGTACAGGCTATGACAGACTAAAACAAAAGCCAATCAGCTCCAGCGAACATTGACGGAAAAAAAAATGCATGACATGCACCCCAAGGATAGAAGGTCACACACACCGGGAAAACTAGGGTGCTGAAATTTCCCCGTGCGCTCTGCAATACAGCACGGACGCCAAATCTTTCGGCGATACTAAGATTCAACGACAAAACGGGATTAAAAACACCATAACAACAAACCACT
Organism: Macrocystis pyrifera; assembly: GCA_031763025.1. Lineage (NCBI taxonomy): Eukaryota > Phaeophyceae > Laminariales > Laminariaceae > Macrocystis > Macrocystis pyrifera. The sequence goes on along the minus strand of JASSKH010000004.1, from coordinate 16,364,565 downwards.
TGCGAAAATTGTCACAACCTTCCTGGTTGCTCCCCCATGCGTTGCCCCACTAAAGCGCTCAACATTCCACCCCCAACCAAATCTACGGGGCTCTCTACCGTTACCACCGCCCTCAAGCCAACTCAAGATGGCGGATGTGCCAGAGAGCCCGCGCCCTGTCATAGGCGGCTTATGGCGACGTGCGCTTTGCCTTCCACCTCCGCCTGCTGGGCGTAGGCTAACACGACGGGCGCCTCTAGCTTCGCAGGCGTGTGCGCATCGGCATACCCGGGGATAACCTAGAGCAGTACAGAAAAGCGAAAAGAGCATTGAACGGAGGGGCATAACCAACCGCAGCGGGAAACCATGCTCATAACATAAAGGTATCACTTGAACCACCCTGGTGAGGGTGTACTAACAGTGACTATTGACGCAATGGCTAAACTTGAGGCATGTCACATGGGAATTGGGGCTACGTGCGTAGATGTACAAGCTTTCGGGTAAGCGATGCGGTAGGCGTGAAGAATTCCGCGCTATCGCACCAAATACATCGGGCGGTCTTTGCACAGTATCGTCGATCAGCTTGTTGAAAAAAAAAAGTCTACAACTCCGCAGATTCACTCGAGCTGATGCATTCGAGAGCACTCAATGGATGAAGAAAGATTACAAAAGAGCACTACAAAAACGCGACATGCGCTATGAGCTATTCTAGGCAAAACCATACGCACCTGGGACCCGCGCTTGTCATCCTTCGCTTTGCTGGTCTCCACCGCCTTCGCCACTTGCGCCTCGATCTTCCAACAAACCATCGAACAAAAACACGGCAAGGTTAGTTACAATATGCCTGCGGTACGCACAAAACATCAATATCAGATACAACTGCCATGGAATGCACGACTTGGTCTACAGTAAGTACTGCGTGAATCGAGTTCATCAAAAACGCGAGCAATCTCAGGAGTATAGCACCCACCCCCCCTCTGCGCAACGACGGGGGGAAGGGCCGTCCCTCCCTCCGCCCGCCTTGAAACGCGCTTTGTATTATCGTCGCCCTGACAACGCATGTAGCATCTCTCACACCTCACACCCTCCAGGCGGGTCCTTTGTCTCACCGCGATCAGCTTTTCCAGCAGGCCCACCACTCCCCTCTCGCCCTCTCCATACTCGGTCATCAATAACTTCCGCTGTAACTCCCACGCTCCGTCCTCCACCCCCAACCCCCCGCGACCCGCACCACCGCCGCGACCGCCACCAGCGTCACCGGACGGTGGTGACCTTTGCAGCGTCAGTAGAGACGCCGTTTCAAGGGCATTCCCCGCCGGGGGAGGCATGCGACCCACGCCACCACCGTCGCCGCCCCACGGGGTTGAGGGCCCATCCAGCGAGAATCTGTTCGTGGCTTGGCCTGATTCTTCCAGCCGAGCGAGCAAGCCTCGAAGAGCATACCTTCGTAGGCGAAGTGACGGGAACAACAAATGTACGCAAGGGCGGTGGCGGCGGCGGCAGCGGCGCACGGCGGTGAATTGATCTAGCACTCCTAGCCTTCGGAAAAAGAGTAATTCGTTTGTGTTGGTCTATCCGTAGCGTTAACAGCCAGGTCGTCCTTGCTCGGGCAGGTGACGGAAGACGCATTAGAGACACGGAGAGAGACGCGACTCTCCAACTCACGAATTCCCACATTCCCGATGGCCAAGACGACGACAAAATAGTCTTATGAGGCAAGGCATGGACGGCTGAGGCGCCGTCGTCGCCAGAGTCCCCACCTATCTTGGCAATTTTTACTACGCTCTCGAGGGGTAAATACGTACGCGGTATATACATACGATGGCATTAAATTGTAAGTAAAAGAGCGCACCACAAGTGGCCCAAAACGCGTTTCTACCTCTAGCCCTCTCCGTCATCCAGATTCGAAGTATTTTAGTAGCGGTCCCAAAACGCATGTTCTGCCTCTACCCCTCTCCGTGACACAGCTTCAAAAGATGCACGGGCAAACATACGCCCACCTTCGCAAGTGCAAGGTGTAGGTCTCGATACCCTCAAGCCTCGATGCCTCGGTCATGTAGTTCTTGCCAAGACCAGCCACAGCGCGATCCCCCACGTAGACCTCCTTCTTGCTTACTCCAGCCGCGACCAGCCTCGCTCGCGCGTCCGCCATCAACCGCATCATGGACGGTCGGAAAACCGGCCAATCTACGCAATTCCGCCTGTTCCACGTAAAAACGCAACGCAAGGGGAAATGGGGAGGGGGGGGGGGTGTACTCGATAGGAGAGATGTACTCGATCTCATGCATGGCCGCAGTCGTATGACCATAGACCCTCGCATCCCTATAATGCCGGGACGGAGCATGTCGGGTTTTCACCGACCAGGCAGACATTGCTTGCACCAAGCGCGAAGCGCCGTGAGGTGTCCGGCGAGTCGCATGAAGGGTGAGCTGCATCCTACTAAGAACCGCTTGTGAGGCGGACTTGCACATGGATGACAGCTTCAATGAGTTAGTTTAATTTCCGGTGTGGGGAGGGGGGGGGGGGGGGGCAAGAGTACGCTGGAACAATCATTGCCTGCTTTCGTATAATTGTGAGGGGCATGGCACACAGGGCACCGCAACAACGGGACGGCCAGCGTAGCGTCACTCGCATCGTGTCGGCTATCAACGTTCGGTGAATCGCTGCAATGCTACGAGCAGAGACGGGTAGTTTCACGCGGCCAGGTGCACGGTTCGAAAAGGAACAAGGAGTTATTTCATGGTGCTACCGCCCAGTGAATCGCGCGTGGCGGCACTGTCGCCGGCTTTTATGTGGCCCCGCACAGGCAGGGTGGGGTAGCAATGTGTGGTCGACCCCCTTTTCGATTTTTTACGAGACAAAGTTGGATGGCCAAGAGCATGGTTCGATGTGCACTTGCTCTCGAAAGGGACATGGTGAAAAACGAACTTCGCGCGTGCCCCTGGTGAAGCAGTCCACACCGCCGACGGATCATCGATTCCCACATGATGATCTACAATAGATCAATCAACGCAGAACTATTCCCGATCTCGCATGACCTAGCTCATGTTGCCAGGTGGGACCCGTACAGCCTGCATGATCTCAGGCATGTTTCTTGGGTGTGATCTATCTGCCCCAGAAGGCAGATCCTGCGCACGCTCACACAACGGCAGGTGAAGAACTAGATGATCTACCTGTAGATAGATAGATCATGAGCTGTCCGAGGTGTGAAGCAGTCCACCTACCTGGCCTTCGCACGTCGTCGATACTTGTCCTCGTTACGGATGACCATGTACATCGACTCAGACAGCACCCAGCCAGGTCGGAGGTGGTTCAAGCCGGGAGATACGCCCGGTAGCTCCGCTTGCTCCTGGCTGTTGATTAGGCAGAAGGGGAATGCCACCTTCGCGCGAAAACAAGCATCACGTCGAACGGGCCCCGTAATAATAGTAGATTAGAGCAGTTGGTCGGCAATTTAATGTGTCGAAGCGGGAATGCACGGTACAGTGATAGGTGATGTTGTGAGTGTGTGACGCTCGTGTCAAAGAAAGCAAGCGGTACGCAACCTAGCCGTGTATCGTTGCGAAACTCCGAGCGCAGCAAAGGCCTGGACATAATTCATGATTCATGATCGCTTGTCTTGCGGTAACGAAAAAGCAGCACGACCACCACGCCCGCAACGATAAACCGGCAAAATAAACGTCACAACTTAAGATGGCGTTGGACTACTTCATACGTGCCGGCAGCCTCCGAACGCCCTCTTTCTTCCGTGGAATACCCCCCACTGCAGCTAAAGACTGGCGAGCGTAATCTCGGCGGCCACGAAGGAAGGTGAAGATCTACACACGGCATGCGAAACACTCTTTCCGAGCTACTATACGTCCTCCGGCTTGCTCGTGTGCACGCCGGGTCAACCCCTCCCACTCTAGGTCGCGCGCGTGTGCTTGCCCTCTGCGGAAGGCATGTAACGCCCGAGCCGATGACGCTGAACGGCGACTCGGAGTAGTTGGCAGGGAACTTGATGACCGCAGACAGGCCGAAGAAGACGCCTTCTCCAGGCCAAATCTCTTGGTCGGCCTATCGGACGCGGACAGCGGAGTCAAAACGGTCGGTCGAACGAGCCCAAACGGCAATCGACAATACGCAACGGTCAAACAAAAGTGAGGCAAAAAATACAGAAAGGCCAAGAGGCATGACCATTTTCGGAGTTCGGCTGGCGACAACGGTTGGGGTAGACAAGCGCAGTGCGCGGCAGGCGGCTTTCAAGAAAATCGGAATAGAAAGCGCACCACGAAGAAGATGGCACCAAATCGCGGTCGAAACGCGGACCAATCCTACAGGTAGGAGCTGCAGGGATTTTTCAAGCTTCGCGGCCAAAGATAAGAGGAACTGCCGACGTATTCTTAAATTGCGGTCTAGAAGCCGAAGACATTCTTCGTGGATAATTCCGTCAGATCAGAAAGTTAGGCCGCCAGAGACCATCACGCATTGACATGGATCCACCCCGGCAGTTGCACAAAGCAGTTGAACGTTTTGGCATGGTCCTGACAGACAAAACCGTCAAAACACCATATCAGTCGATGCCTATCACGGGGGGACATAGTAAACAGGACCTGCGGTACATACAAAAACCTATATATTCACCCATTTTTGCTAACAATATTTGGTCCTGTTTACTATGGCCCCCCGTAATACCTGCACCCGAGGTACGCCCTCTCCGTTCAGGGGCTATCACACGCATACGCTCGTAAAAAACAAGCGTTGTGCGCAGCGGAGGGCACTATCTTACCTGGCGGGAAGTGTGGTTAGAGCCCACATTGGCCCCGTATCCCACGTTCCCCCGCCCGAGAGGCCAGATGGTTGCGATCAGCAGCGATTGGTGGTGAAAACCTACAAACGGCCCAACCAAGCAGTGGAGGCACTCTCCAGCCCCCACTCCGCTGTCCGGTCCAAGCACCGAGTGATTGAGCTTTTCGGACCCCACACGCGTCATGGTGGGGAAGCCCGCAAGCAGCGAAAGATGGAGGGGAAGGGCGGGGGGGGAGGGGGGGGCGTACTCATTTGTTACTTGCCTTAGTCACTTGACCATTGACCACGCATCCCTTTCGAGATGGAGCAATGTTCCTACTCCTGATAAAGATACCTGCAACGTTTGGGCGCTCATTGCGTTGTTTCCATATACTACACAGAAAAAAATTGCTAAAACTTGTCCCCTTCCTGTTTCACCGCCCGCGGCAATCATCTATCTCCTAATTTAGCGATCGTTTTTTCGCTGCTCTCTGGTGTACCAAGGGAGGGGGAGGGGGGGGGGGGGGGGGGGATAAACAGGACAAACATTGTTGTCAAACGTTAGTGGGGCTCAGCCGACAGAGCTATCGTCGCAATGTCACCACAGTTGACGTCGGGAACCATTTGAAGGGGTGCAAGCCTTCCGGGTAGCACCCTCCGCGCGACCGACGCCCTGATGGTCACGGCGTGCTCGCACATTCGACAGCATTATCCGGTACAAGAGGGGGGGGGAAGAAAACAACGTCTGTAGGCTACTCCGTGCTATCCCGCGCGTGCGCCCCCACCTTCCCGTGGTTGTCGACATGGCTGTGCTCCATCAGAAGACTGTCGGACACGATACATCCTCTGTCAATCGTCACTCCGTACTGGACGAGCGACGACGTCAGCACCGACCCCGACGTCACCCTCGAGGGCTCCTCGCCCGTCGACAGGATAGTAGCTTCCTCCACAATGCACGACTGGAATACCGAAGAAGCGCAGCCGCAAATCAGTCAACGAGGCGCGAAGAATCAGGTCGATGGTTTGTTTTGTCCGATAGAGAGAAATTCGCCCTGCCTCATTCATCGTCGGTGGCGTATCGCATGACACAGGGACGCCGGAGAATTCCAGGCGGGGGAGAAAGAGGACGAGGACGGCACGGAGAAGAAAGACACCGCAGAGGAACCCTTCGTGTGGTTTGCGTGACGAGCGACCGTGCAGGGCCAGGGAGCGCACGGCGTGACTCGTCTACACATATCAGGGCGTGAGAGGGCCTTCTCGGGACAAAGCGTTCCCGAGACAAGTCCATGAACTCGATCGAAAATGTGCAGCACGCTGATGGCAATACCAAAGGAGAGAACGCTTCTCGCAATGCCAAAGGAGAGGGCATTTCTCGTTCTCTCCTGGGCGGCTCACCTCCAAGTGAGCCTTTGCGCCGACGAAAGCGTCCACCACCCTAGAGCAAGACATCAACATGGCACCCGCGCCGATCACGGTGGCTTCGCAGCTAGAAATAAAAACAGCAACAACGACAACGACAAAAGCGCACCAACAACAAAAAAAAAACAGCAGCAGGGCGAGTAGGAGGTGACGCCGGCGAAGGTGAAGGAAGGCCGCACGGGGGTACAGCAAGGTGGTGGTACGGTAAGATGGTCTGTGCTTCAGGGAAAGGACAGTAGTCGGTCGGTCGGAACGCCACCGCGACTTCGATCGAGCGTGTTTTGACACCAACCATTTTGCAGCTAGTGCTACAGTAGATAGGTCACCCTCACCTGGTCCTCTCCAACGTGCACAGAGACACGACACGCCATCTTAGCGCCATGATCGCGCCGTAGACCGAAGCGACCAAAACAAAAAGCTACCATCGGCAAACTGGACCGACTCCCCAACACAAGTGCCGTTAAGCTGGTACATGCCTTTCTGTACAAGAACGCCAAAAGAAGCTCTCAACGTCGCTCTTTTTACACCCGTCGTTTTCACAGAAAAAAAAAAAAAAAAAAACGCGAACAACAAGACGCTAGCGTGGGTTCCTGGCCCGCCCTTGCGCACCTGGCGAGCTCGGCGTACTCGTCGACTGCCATCCGGTACTCCTTGACGGCCTCCTGCGAAGTCCTGTCAATCGCCGCGGCCGAAGCCTCTGCCAAGGACATGGTTGCGTAGCATGCCAACTCTCGCCCGCGTGTTTCAGGCCCAACCGCGACAGACAAGCCGTTGGCGAAGCGCGCGCCGCTGCTCGTTTCCGTATCGGGGTGCGAGCACGACACAAGGCCACAGTTGACGATCGCGGCCCCCGGGCCCACCACGCAGCGAGAAATCGAGTTGCAGCCCTGAGGAACATCGAGGGTCGTGCAGGAGGTACACAGGGGTTTGCTCGCGAAAACTATCACAAGAGCGGTCGTGCAAGGCAAAAGTACGCGTAAGCGTAGGGGGCCAGGGTGGAGGCATAGCATTCCTTTGTGCAATACATTCGGCTTTGGCGGCGAATGAACGTCCGGGTGTGTTGCCTCCGTATCAAGCGTAAGGATGTCCAACATTCCCGCAGGCATCAGAGGCTAGCTAAAACCCTTTGCGGCTGACGTAGGGTAGGCGACATCCGACGGGCTACACTCCCTGGCAGCTTGTTGACCACTCCGAGACATCACACGGGAAAAATGGTCGAAAACACTTGACGATTGTAGCATCAGCCACACCGAAGCAGCCCAGATTGCCGGGGGAGGGGACAGGGGATGTGTCCGAACTGCAGTGTAAGGAGTTGTACGAGACCCGCGCAGCATGGCGTTATCACAGTAGTACGGAGGGCCTCAGTAACAAGAATCCACGATGGACCCAAAAACCATATACCCCCGTAATATTTACAGACGATATTCGGTTCTGACTACTATATTACTGCTGTACGTACGCGCTTCCAAAACCTTGATAATATTGCACTCCTCTCGAGACTCCGGTCGCTATTGCGCTCGCATACAGGAAGCTCTGTCCTGGTCCGCCTATTGCCTCGCGGCACTCATTGTCCTATGCTCTCGTGCCCCACATACCTTGATAAGAGCCCCGTCGCCGACAACGCACCAGGCCAGCGTCGAGTTGTACAGCCCACAAGGCTGCGGGCATTTCTCCGCGCCCGGGAGGGTAAGCTGGAACGCGCGCAACGCAACACACGTCCCATGAGGGGGAAGAGGGACCGGAAGAAAGGGGGGGGGCTCAAACGGAGGAAGGGAAACTGCTTCAAAAGGGGAAGAGAAGCATTCGATACCCTATTCTAAACAATCTTGGCCGTACACGTATACACACTCTTACACACATTCAAATACGGCGCCCACGCCTGATCGTTTCGTAGCTATAAATGCCGTGTACCATGAGCCTGATCGAACGTGAGCCACGACCGGGGCAACTCTTTTAGGCCGAAGCCTTTGTGGCTTGCCTATTGACAAGAGTCTTGGACTGAAGAAGTACCCGGTATATACTGCTGTATCCCATTTGTAGAATATTATTTTCGCTACAGTATGGGACTGTTCATCAGGCAAAACCTGCATACAGTGGGGTACCCTTACTAAGACCACTCCGTGACAAGCCTAAAAACGCGGTCTTATTTCTTATTATACGGTCTTATCTTTTCTCACCGACCATGCTAATTCCAAGCAGTTTTTTTTTCTCGTGACAGGCTGATTCATATGGGCATTGACCCTTTCAGGACCCCATTCCCGTTTTGGGGACAAAGCACTCTAGTTCCAAGTAGTTTGTCCCCAAATCGGGACCGCAGTCCCAAACGGGATAAGTGGGTACCCCACTGCTGTACTGGTACCTTCCACATATTTCTCAGAGTACGTCTTGGGTGGGGTATGTCGCTCCTCATGTGTGAACCTCACAAACAGGACGTACGTGAAATATACCAACCAGGGGAGCACGACAAAAAGCGAAACGACATCACACTCCTAAAAAGGTCGAAATGAAAAACAAACTATTAATAGTGCGGTGAGATTTCTCGACGAAATTACCCAAAGACAAAAAAAAAAACAGTTTTTTTTTACTTGTTTTCAATATACTCCTCACCCCCCCATATATTATATATAGGTTTGGTTGGCGTCGGTTGGCAACGACACCGTTAAATCTCCCTCTCACTACGTGACCGAGACAACCAGGGTGCTTTGTGTTTTTGTTTCTGTCTCTGGGGGTCGGTCACAGCTGGCGATCGAGTTATAGATCATTTGTGTGGGGTGGAGAACGTTTACTCCGTACAAGGGGAATGATCGTACTACGTCGTGTTTATGGCAAGCCACCCACAAGGCAGTTACAGAGTACCCTCATTGCTGCCTCTGGAAAAGGCCCGCGGGAAAACAAATTAACTCATTGAAGCTGTTGTCCATATGCAAGTCCGCCTCACAAGCGTTTCTTAGTAGGATGCAGCTCACCCTGCATGTGACTCGCCCCCAACACCTTACGGCGCTTCGTGCTTCGTGCTTGCTGCAGGCAATGAAAAGCCGACGCGCTCCGTCCCGGCACTGTAGGGATGCGAGGGTCTATGGTCATACGACTACAGTACGGCCATGCATGATAATCAGTACACCCTCCACCCACCCACGCCTCGATGGTCATACGACTACGGCCAAGCATGATAATGAGTACACCACCCCCCCCCCTCGCCTGCCTGGGTCTTGAAAACGGGTATTGGGGTTTCGGATTCTATTAATAGTGTTTACGTGCACCCTTGCCTACCCCCATCGTGGTACGCGTCGCCGGCTAGCGGGCGGGCTATATACCTTTGCCCCTCGATCACCTGTCCATCTAAACACCCCAGTTTCACCGGCCCGTGGAAGAAGCATCCACGAATGCGCCCGAGGGGAAGGTCGCCTTCAGAAACTCGGACCACGGACCAATCGGTGGCCCAGTTGCCATGGAGCTCCAGTGCTTGCACCTGTCACGAATTTTTTACGTCAACGCGTTTCAGAAGGAGGTGAATCTGCATGAATCGTTTTTATGGGCTCGGTTCCTCGCAAAGAACTGGTATACTCGAAGCATACGAGTACAGCAGGCGGCTTCGGCCGGTGTTTCCTGTTGTAGTGGTGTCTGGTGATTACGGCTGCTGCTGCCGCTGCTGCTGCCGCCGCCGCTGTGTACCGACCTTGCCGGAATACTTTGAACCATAAGCATAAAAAGCATACTCGATCGAGGAAAACGCTGCATGGTGGTGAGAGCGCGCAGCAGCGTGAAGAGCCATTACTTTAGGCACCCGAGCGCCTCCCAGTCCCCGGGTTTCCGGTCACTCCGACATCTAGATGTTTTATCGGAACAGAAGAAAAAACATTGCTATTTTAACACGCTGTGTTTAGAACTTCGGCTGGTTCGTGCTTACGGGAGAGCAACCGCGACTTGAAAGAGGTTTTATCACAGCAGCTTCTCTTTAGATTGATCTCCAGCAGGTTCTCAACAGAGGCCACCTCGACTTAGAGGTGCTGCAGTGGTCGAAATTGGTCGAAATTTGGGGTGCACAAAATGAGACAAAAAAGCAACCCCCAACTAAACGTTCGCACTTCACTTGTGGATGGCTACAGCCCCTCACAGGAAACTACAGTCCGAGAAATTGAGGTATGCTCCTGATGGGGTGTGTGAGGGCGTCGGGTGCGCCAGACGGCTGTCGTAGACAGCCAGAAACGACATACGAGGTGTTTTCGTACACTCGAAGTTGCAAGCGAGTAGCACAAAAAGCTCGAAAAGACGCCAAATCTTTCATTTCACGCAAGGGAGCATAGCACAATGGCTACGTCACCGACGAAGAAATAGCCTTCACTAAAATATTGCTGTTCTCCAGCCTGATGATATATCTCCTTAGTATTAATAGTCGTCATCAAAGATGCCACGGAAGGCAAGACAACGTTTCCATGATGGGTACAGCAGTAAGTTATTGGGCCCAGAAAAAAGCAAAAAAGGGCTAAAAAGCTCAGGATTATTGGACAGCCATTTGCATGAACTACAACTACGAAATACGAATCTTGGTTAAGAAATCCTTGCTCTAATTCCAAGTCGAATGCATACGTTGCCGAAACGCCTACGCGCGGGTACATGACGACGCATTCCTGAGGGTGCTGGCGTCCCCTTGAGGAAGTGCCGGGTCAACAGACTCGATGTGCGTTGAGATTGTTCAAGGTTATCGTGTGAAAATGGATCAAAGGATCGGAAGCGGAGGGAGGCACGAGAGGAAATACGATGTATATATCGTCAACATGAGAGCCTGTTTGCAGACAGACAGCTGTCAGCATAGGTGCTGGTAGCCAACGGACCGTGCAGGCAAGAACAAATCTTGAAGCGAGTGGAACGCATACTTATTCTTCCTACTCTAGTTTAAACCAATCGTCAGACGAGTGCGTCGCACTGCATGCACAGTGTAGTACTGGTTATGACGTCCCAGAGCGAGGTGTTGCTAGGTAAAGGCTGAACTAAATACATCGATTATCATCGTCGCCCCCATAATTCATGTGTATATGATACCTGGTACGTATTAATATTATTAGATGTGCGTGCTGCCGCGGCTCCTGTTGGCATCATACAAAGTACATGCTAAGGTGATGTGATATCGGAGGGGCGGGAGGGTGTATTCCATATGCTGCATGGCCGTAGTCGTATGACCATAGACCCTTGCATCCCTACAATGCCGGGACGGAGCACGTCGGGTTTTCACCGACCAGGTAAACATTGCTTGACCCAAGCGCGAAGCGCCTTGAGGTGTTCGGCGAGTCGCATGAAGGGTGAGTTGCATCCTACTAAGATCCGCTAGTGAGGCGGACTTGCACATGCACGACAGCTTCGATGACTACAAAAAATTCCGGTGTGGCTACTTCCAGAGACAGCCATCGGGGCAATATGTAACTGCCTCGTGGGTGCCTTGCCATAAACACAACGTGATGCGATCATTCCCCTTGTGCGGAGTAAAGTTCTTCACCCCACACAACTGACTTATATCTCGATCGCCAGCTATGACCGACCGCCGAAAAAAAAGCTGAAAAAAAAGTCTTGGTCACGAAGTGAGCGGCATGTTTTACAGTGGTTAACCCACGCCAACTCAACCTATAGATAGTATGTTGGGGGGGCGGATCGGAGGGGGGGGGAGGGGTATACTCATTATCATGCATAGCCGTAGTTGTGTGACCATAGTCCCTCGCATCCCTACAATGCCGGGACGGAGCACGTCGGGTTTTCACGGACCAGGCAGACATCGTTAGCACCGAGGGCGAAGCGCCGTGAGGTATTCGCCGAGTCGCCAGAAGGGTAAGCTGCATCCTACTATTAATAAGAACCGCTTGTGATATCTGACGGGGGGGGCGCCGCCGCCAGGACATGCTGGCGGAGGAACCCCGAGCTTGTGCTCAAGCATCTTTACAAAAACCGGTACCTGGTAAGGTTATAGTTGTCGTATCGTAGATTCTTCGACGACAACAACAGACAGACGACGCAGTGCAAATACGTACCAGGGTATGACAGCATACGACGTATCTCGGATCAAATCATCAGTCATGGGTACAACTGCTGCAAGAATCTTGCCGTTGCAGGTTGTGTTGTGCGTTCGCCAGTCACAGTCACAGTCAGTACAGCAGCAGCACACAAGAACGAAGGACAAATTTAAGGCACTTCGAGTACTGTTTCGTACCGTACTCTATTTGCTGGTACCGCTGTACCAGGTATCGAAGATGGGAAGCATCGGGTGCAGCGGGTGCAGGTTGCAGGGGTCTGCGTTCCGCGCAACTTTGGTCCGCCGTAAGAACATCGGTACTCGTATACAGCTATGCATCCCAGGTACCAGTATACAAGTATACATCCACCAAACCCCCAAGCACGTACTGGAATATATATTTCAATCGGAGTATACGTGTACCACATACCACGCATTAAGGGCCGTTCCTAACGAACCGAAAAAAAATCACGATTCGTGATTTTTAGGCATGCCAAAAGATCACGATCCGTGACATTTCAATTCTAACGAAAAAAGCCGAAAAAAAATACGTCGCGTTTCGTGATATTTTCAAATAGTTAAAGTTCTGATATCTCAAACCCAACGTTTTTTGGGGGTGTGGAGCAAACTCTCGAGAGTGGGGTACGGCCAGGCCGGGCTGGGCCGTCCGCACCTGGCCCAGCCCGTGACATATTCGAATTGCGGGCCGAAGCCTGACCCAGCCTACGAGATTCCAACTTCGCCGGCCGTCGGCCAAGCTCGTTCCGCGAGATTCCATCTCGCAGGCCCCGTCGGCCCGGCCTGGCCTGTGACATCCCCAGGTCATTTTCGCGTTTGTCTTCCAGCAGTGGCTCCTCCTCCTGGAAATTTCGAGGCCACAACCTCCTCGTTAGCCCGCGCCCAGCGGTGTCTTTGGGTAGCCGCCCGTTGTCCACAAGCGGCGTACGAAGCAGAGTCTGCCATGCCCCTATGCCGACCATCGGATACCGTTGGTGCACGTGGGTTGCGTAGTGCCTTGATCAGGCGTATTTTGAGACACGACAAATGTCACGAATCGTGATTTTGTTTTTTTTAGGGAAAAGCTAAAAAAATTGGCGTCATGAATCGTGATTTTTTTTGTCGTGATTCACGACAAAAAAAAATCACGATTCACGACAAAAATCTCACGAATCGTGATTTTTTTTTGTTCGTTAGGAGTGGCCCTAAGCAAGGTGCTCTCTTAGAATTGACCACACCGTTGATTGTGTTGAAAAAGTTGTGCTCGTACACCAATACCACAGGGTGTACCCGTACCTATACCAGGTACCAGGTAGGTTACAAAGTCTGAAGCCGGGAGCAAGCTGCTGCCGCATTTCTGTGTATTTGGCGCCGGAGGGACGGTGGGGTAACCGTACGCACAATGTACGTGACGTCTTCACGAGCGCCAGACTCCAATATGTACCGTTACACGGCTTCGATAGGTATTCATTCAGCTGCAACCGCACCGTTACAAACCCTACATATGCCCGTACACTGCTGTAGTTCCCTACAGCACCACAGAGTAGGTTATACAGTATGACGTAGTACCTCTCACTAAAGGTCTCAATGCCTCAATGCAGCTGAGTTCACCGCTCCGCGCTCGGCTGTACCCTACTGCTTGTACAGCAGTATATACGACACCACCAGCATATTTCTCATAACAAGAGCACCAGCGCATAACCAATTGCGGAAAGACACCTACGGACGGAAATGTAAGGTCCGTTGGGTAGGCACATTTTGATCTCAATGATACTTTACATTTCCGCCCAGAGTAGTACCGTGGTGTAGGCGAGCTTCAGTTTTTGAAATTGGACCGCAATTTCTAGCATTGGGTACTCTGCGTCCGGCCTGCTTGGCTTTCGCTTCCGGCGCAAACCACCAGCTATCCTGGGGAAAAGTTCCTGCCAATGCAGGCCCATGACGGGATCATAGATGATTCGAGGCCCGCTGAGCTACTACAAAAGCTTCCGCCGTATGGCTCGGGAGTCTTGAGTCTTGACGTAGAACAGGCACTCAGTTACACTGGTGTACGATCAGGAAATATACCACCAGCGCGTCGTGTTGTTCGTTGAAAGAAAAAGGACGGCACTCTGCAGAAACGCGACCACGAAACAGCCTCGGCAAGCTCGTAGACCGAAGGCTTGATTGACACCATACGGGAACTATGGTCTTCCGCCACGGCGGTAGGTATCACGGCAGCGCGCTCACCTCTTGTGGTGTCAAGCTTCTCCCCTGAATGCCGAGGTCTTCGAAGATAGCCCGCGCGCTTGCCACATCTCGCAGAAAGGCGTCGTCCCCAAGTAGAGTTCCGTCCAGGGCACGCGTCATCTTGCCTCGCACGGCGCTAATAGCAAGATCCATCGGTGGGCGTGGCCGTGAAATCGCTAGATAGGAGACAGCGGTGTGGGCGTGATGCTCTTCTAGAGCGTCGTAGAGTTGTCGGTAGAGCTCTATGTACCTGTATCTGTACCAAGTACGTTTTCAGCTCAAGCTTGATGATTCCTCTGTACTGCTGGGTTGCATGTTTGATGGTTTTTTTGGTTGAGAACTTTTAAAAAACACGCAATGGCGGGGATCGGGGAGATTTTCCGAATTTCCAAAAAAAAAAAAAACAGAGATCGGATCCGACTCCGACTTAAAAAACTGCTGTGCCGTTCGTGAAGCGGTATTGCAAGCAACCTTGGATTTTGAAATACGTCAGCTGTGAGTTCGACTGATTAAATAGTTGATACTCAACTTTGCAAGCTGCGTAATACGCCTCGTCTATATTCCATTTTTACCTAATTTTACAAGTATTGTGATGCACCGAGCGCGCGTATTCTACTCCTATGTGATTCCTTGTCAAAGATATAGGCCAGCGGCTCCCCTGGATGCTGCCCGGGTCAACCGCAACAGGACAATTTTAAATAATCATTCTGCGCACTGATACTATATAACCCGAACAAGGGATATTGATATATATGATGTTGCAACATGTTGAAACCTTTGCATTTCACAAATATTTATAGATTGATTGAGTGTTGATTCAAATCATAATTCATTCCGTTCGCATGATACGTACCAGGTATGCCAGAGGTGCTAGGTGCTGTACCACGTTATCGTGGACTATCCAAACAGCGGCGTTGTTACGTATGTGCTTTGCGTTTTGCGTACGTATAGTTGTGTTCTACCAGGTCGGGTACAAGTATATACCACTGACCAGGGATCTCATCCTGCCCTGGTACGTACTATCAATGATAATAAAATATTAATTTTCTGCCTGTAGAAGTAGGAGTGTGCTACGCCTGTCTGTTTGATTCTGCAGTACGATCACGTAGTGCCTGGTGTGATCTTGACGACATCCATCCACAAGTAAGTCCAGCATGACCGGTTGGTTGTTGTTGTTGATGTCGGCAGAGGTGGCTTTGGACTCGGGGATGTAATAACCTCGGACCGCAAAATAACGGAAAAAGATGGGGGGCACGAAAACGGTACAACAGAGGTACTCGGTGTGAGAAAGCGGAGGGGCGCGCAGCATCTCTTTATCTCGCCCATACACATACGAGGAGCAAAAATAGTACCTGGTACCAGGAATTGGCGTATTATTCGATGTCGGAGGTCTGAGGCATAACTTTATCCTGTCTCGTCGAGTATATACATAGCAGTAACTGCTGTGTATCAGGTACCAGGTACTACGTACGTAGTCCAGTTTCGGAGGAAAAACGGCAGGGGACCGGGGAGCTACCGATTTCGGCCGCTCCCGAAATGAAACACGAGAAGTCAGAGAGATCTTGTCAACCCAACGAATGAATGTCTCGACCAGTCTTCTCATACAAAGAGAAAGTGAAAAGAGAACGGCAGGCAAGCCATACAATCTGTAGTACAGCAGTAACGATACTCGTGAACGGTAATAAACTGAACGACGAAATGTGAGCACCAGCTTACGTACAATGTACTGCAGAGACGCTGAGGGGGCGGGGGTGTCTCGAGCAAAAAATCACGAAAAAAATTGTCAACGTCACGACGCAAACGATTGTATTGCCAAGAGGACCTTTTGTGGCTGTGAAGACACCACGCACATCACGAACAGCACCAAGAATCGTTACTATTGTGTACCATGGAGGGGCGGGGTAGTTCCGAGTAGTAGTCGACGAGGCGGACGGTGCGTGATCCGTGCCGGTATTCGCACACATTCGTGCATGCTATATCGAACCGCCACCATATTGTACTGCAATGCCTTTGCCGCACCCCCAACGAGTACGAGGACGGCGGCCGTGCCGGGTACTGAGACGATGAGATCCTTCTCTTAACGGGGGTGGCAATGAGAAGATGGTGTAGCCCTACAGTAAGTTGGCGGAAAGTTATTGCCGTTAGCGCGCGGAAAATCCCGTCGCGCGGCGCCGACGCGAAAACGATTCATAATCTGCCGATCGATATCGGAGGGATGCTCCACTGAGTTTTGAGCTACGGAGCAGTATGTACCAGTGAGAGCGAGTGCTGGATGTTAATTTCACGCTCCGCATTGCTTTTCAGTGGGTTTCGTGGAGGTCTACGACGACTGCGCCTCGCGTACGAACCTCACAACGATGTCCCAGCAACCTGTGCCCAGCCTCCTAACGAACAATGGGTGGTGCGGAAATATCCTATTCCGTGACGACATGGTGCTAGCCTTCTGGTTGTTCCGTCGCTCAGTCGGCGTAAGAGTAGTACCACCCTCGATCGATTCGTCGAAATCACAAATTTCCTGCGATGAAAACATGCGCGTAGCTAACCGTGGTCGAGTTAGCCGCATCAGACGGAGTGGTACGTCATCAGGAGGCGGTGTACATCCAACACGGGGGCCGTACAATAGAAGTATAATCGTCCCTGGACAGAATCGATACGACCAGAGAGCTGAGGAGGGGGGGGGGCGAGTGTTGTTTAGGACCCCCAAGTATTTGGGGGGATCAGGGTATCGCTATCGAGAATAATCTTAATGGCTCGCACTATTAATATATATGCTTTCGAGGCCGGGAATTTTTCCGAACCCGGGGCCGGGAAAAGCCTTCGCTGGGATAGGCGGTTGATGCGTCTCTAATTTCAATGTGGGCTCAAAACATGTTGGTTGTTCCTCCTTGGCATGGCGCGTGAGACACCATCTGCCTGTACGGGACGCACGAAATGGTTTTCCGAGGTACATAGGCGGTGTTGTCAACTCTATATAACCGAGTGATGAGCGGGGTCTGTCTTTGGGTGCGTGGAGTGTCGCATACGGGTAGCCTGTGAAGAAAACGCATCCCACACTGGCTCGGCATCCAACGGCGGATCGGATGGCAAGCATCAAATGAATTAAAAAGCATCTCAAGGTTGGCACAAACACGGTGTTGTGGGCAAAACCTGACGAATCGATGGATATAGTCCAACTTATGGTACGCCTTCACAACGTAACGTGCGCTTGACTTCTCAAAATTAACCCAGGGGTGAAATACATTCAGTATCTGGGACAATCACGGGCGTGCGTGCTTGCGACGAGCCATCATCGGTGTGTTCAAACCGCAATACTACGTGCTTCTAACACTACGCTATTAACAGTACTATTTAACGAAGTAATTGGCGTCCCCGGTGGCTTGGTAGGTGGTCCGCGTGCCTATCAAGATCAATTTCGTGAGTTCGAGTCTCACCGAGTGCATGCTCGTAGGGACTTTTTCTTGCATAAAAAATTGATTAGCGGAAAGCGCGGGAGCGCGAGTTAGCTACATTCGATGAAAACCGACGAGCAGTGGGAATGCTGAACCCTATGCGCGACAAAAAATAAAGGCACGTACCGGGGGGGAGAAGGGACGACACCCGTGACCACGGCTTTTCCAGAAGATCGCTGGGGGTAAAACCTCCTACGAATTAGGCTGGAAAGTAAAAGTGACGATTAAAAAAAAAAAAAAAAAAAATGACCAATAGGGAAACTGTGTGCCTCTACTGTACAGTAATAGTGTACTCTTTTGCAATGTTCGTGACTTTTACGAGCCGAACTGAGACAATTCCAGTCAGCCCGAGTTTGTGCCTTCTAGTGCACAAGCTACTGTACACTATAACCGTTCGCTTGACACTTATATATATTGTATTGAAGAGCCTTGTTCCATTCCTAAACCGTACGGTGTATTCCCCATACCGGATGTACCACCTGACGTCGGCCACAACCAGGCCCAGAACGTAAAAGCATACACGGTAGACCATGGGATAATTCAATCACATATAGGGACTGCCATCACACCGCTGGAAATCACGGGAGGCAAGTTTGGATTAGGGGAGGTAACTTACTGCAGAGGAACCAAATAGCCGCCAATCGCAGTCAGCTAACCGCTGCGGACGCCAACAAGAAAAACACCATACAACACCACACCCGTGATTTCAAACGATCGCTTCCCGCCGTGTTTCGTCGACAAATGGCTAGACCACCAGAATAGGTCGTCACGTCTCTATTAAAACGCTGAGCGATCTCTCAGCCACATTGCCAAAGGGGAAATCGGCACCGCATTTGCTACTGCTCCGACTTTTTCCTCCCCCGCTCGTTCCTCATCGAAACCAACATCAATACGCAATCTGTCAGGACGACGGTGGAGTTGCTCCTCGGCTTTATGATCGTGCCTGTCGTTTTCAACCAGCACGTCGCCAGGTTCGTCACCCGTCCAAAGCTGAGAAAACATTGAGCGGAACCATCCTGCAATGGGATTTTCCTCTGGTGCAGGTTCACGGTTGCCCCCACGACCGGCGTTATCTCCGTCGTCCCGCGCCCCTTGCAGCCCACCCCTGTTGTTGGAGCTCGTCGCGGCAGCGGGAGCGTTCTGGATGGCACGGTTGCTACTGGCAACTGTTGTGCCTCGGTTGTGTTCCCCTTCGGCAACAGCGGTGGCAGTGATAGCATCTCGTCTTTGAGCAAGGGGTTCAACCTCCACACCATGACCAGAGTGCCCACTGCCACCACGAGAGCGTGCTAGCAAGCTTAATGCCGCCGATTCGGGTCCACCATCCGCTGCTACCGTCGCCGCTTCCTTTCGGACTGCTCCTGCTGTGGGCTGCACTTGTTCGATCGAATCATCCTCCTCGTTCATCTGCTGAAGGTCCATCAAAAACTTTCGCATGAGCCACGTGCTTTCTTCCGCGTCGGGCGGGAGACCAATAGACCCCACTGCCCCCAACCCCCCAACCGCTGTCCGTGGTCGTTCAACCATTGCATGCCGACCGGGGAAACCTCTATGCACCCGTTCTGGAAATCGCATACGTGTTTTGGCTTCGAGGACGCGGTTGCGATAGCCTGGCTGTACGCGGCTAATACCCCCCCTAAACTCGGTGGGGTGGTAGCCCTTTTCAAGTGGAGATAGTCCGATCCGGGTCTGTGTTGCTCGCCGAGGGCCCGCTTTGTTATCAGCTGCAATCACGACGTCAGATAGGTGGAATTTCCCCTTCTTGAGCATCCAGTTTCGCTTGAGAGCTCGCTGTATGACTAGAGTGGCCATGACCTCGCGCAGGTTGTTGATAGGTCGATAGCTGGCCTTGCCGAGGGTGCGCTTCTCGTCGGAGAGGAGAGCTGCCCCGAGTCCCACTAAAACCTGCAAAACAAAATGTACAACACGGACGGTGGCATCTGCGCGTCGGCTTTCGTGACAACACAAGCAGACGGTAGCACATTTGTGTCGCGGCTTCTTAGTGGTCCTATCCGGGCATGATCCGTGAAATCACCATATATTCATCCAGAACAAACAAAGTGTACCAGGTATGTGTTAGGATTTTCCAATCGCTTGCCCGGAACACCGACCGCTACAGTTCCGATGTAGGCGTGGGAACGAAGACGGCGTGCTGAAAACGTTTGCTGTCTACTAGAAAACCCAAAGCACTACCTGTGATGATCATAGACCACCGAATTGAACTCGCTACGAGTGTAAAGTCGAGCCATGTATACCACCGTCCGCTGTGAGACGTTCCTCGCTGTTAAAAAATTGACGGAACAGATGTATCGCTACAAACAAGAGCTACTGCACACCTTCGTGAAGCTGTAGTCGAAACCTGGCCCAGATTTTAGCATCGACACATATCCACCTGCTGAAGCGTGGTTGCCAGCGGCACCCAGAGGTTTCTCTAGCCGCAACAAAAACTAATAGTAGCCGTTTGGGAGGGCCGATGGAGGGAAGGAGGGACACACGACGAGAGCAATAAAAGTCACCGCAGCTCTCGACAGACTGTGTTGATTCTGCGGAAGTACGGTGACCGACCTCGTTTGCGAGGTGGGCCGGCAGCATTAGATCATCGACAGCACTTTTATACTTATTGTAGGTATTCCCCCCAACATACGAGTTTCACTGATTTTTTCTTCTTCTTTCGGGTTCCCTTGGTTTTCTGCTTCCGGGGAAAGTTTTTGAGTTATCAACGTTGAAGCTAATCGCTTCACATTGTCGGATGGCAACCGCAATACTACTAATGGAACAACAGAGGATGTATACATTCGATTCCCTGCCCCCCCTCTCGCCCTCTAGCCCTCAAGTGCTAGACTGCACGTCAGGGAAGCCAAAAATGACGCTGGGTATCGCTAAAAAGAGGGTGATATCCTTTTCGGTGGAGTTCCAGATAATGGTGTGGCGTGTGTGGCAACCCCGACAACGCCATATTATACTGTTAAACGAAACTCATAAAATCACCTAGCAGTACGACGGACGAGAAGCCTCTCTGAGAGATTTTGTGTGTTGACGATTAAAAAAATTGTTGTCCACTCAGGGGTGCGCTTAAAACATACTATCCGACATCCCACCGTCAAAACTCATTTTCGAGACCCAAACAGCGGGGGGGGGTGTACTCGATAGGAGAGATGTACTCGATCTCATGCATGGCCGTAGTCGTATTATTGTTTTTTATTCTTATTTTTTACATTTTTAGGAGTGTAGTGTCATTTAGTATCTTCGTCGTGCACTCCTCGCGCACCTCGTATAGATGCTTTGGCGGAAGTTTGCCGATGCCGCAGGGGTCGAAAGTCGACCACAAGTCCTGGAAATGCGGTATCGCGTCCTCGAGGCCCTGTCTCTCCCTTGCGTTCAGCGTCTGCAGATCATCGGGACCGTTGCGTTTTATGTTTTGGGAAGGCCGTCGATAACTTTCGTTTGTTGTGGGGCCTTGCTCGAGATGATGAAAACTTCAAGGCAGACGCCGGGTTTGCCCTGGACACTGGAGGGTTTGCTCAGGAAGTAAGGCGTTTCACACGTCAACCAAAAGAGTTTATCACACTAACTGTGGCCAAAAGAGTCATCACAGCTACTGCTGTACGTATATAGCCAAAAGAGTTATCACGTCAGAAAAAATATATTATCATCTTACATCAGGCGAAACACTTGTCACAAGCTACTGCAGACAAGAAATGCATTTTTGCCAGTTTTGCCGGAAGCGACCCTATACCTGCCGCTTAGTACTTGATTCGCAGCCGAATCAACGAATAATACGATATGTGTATCAATACTAGACCAAAAGTTGCTTTGTACAGTGTTTCGGGATTCGGGAACGCAGGCCGAGTTCCGCTTTTTAGCCGACTACGATCATGCATGACATCGAGTATACCCCCCCCACACACCCCCAATATGGTCATACGACTACGGTCATGCATGATATCGAGTGTACCTCCCACCCCTCCCCCACCCCCAATACGTCCGGAACAAACGACGTCGAACATTTTCACGGGGGGCTACGTACGACACTTTTGCATACGGGCAAATTAACGTCAACCTTGGTGTGCTGTCGGCGGTAAAATCGTGCTGCCTCACTACCCGACGGTGACAGCTTCTGCCAAGAGATTCACTCGAGCTCGCTGACACCGTCCGAGAAGATTATGCTGTTGGAACACGCAGTGTGGACGAAGTCCATACGGTAGATATGTACGTAGTTGATGTGCAGTCGTGTCGCAGGCCTGATACGCAAAGCACGACAGAACATGTCACATACCCTTAATGGGACACTCACCTCAAAGGTTTCGACGATCACCATGATGAACAGGTTTGTCAGGATGAACTGCATGATTCTGAGAGCGCAGAGGTGAAGCGAGATGAGGACGGTGACAAAAAAAAAACCGACGGAAATAGCACAGCACACACAACGTCATGAAAATATAATCGTCGAACACCGTAAAACGCGTGGGTACAAATACATGTACATGCATGAGGTATGTTGGGGGAGGTGAAAAATAAGGGCGTGCGCTAAGGGTATACCGTAACGAGCGTTCAGTTATGACAGGGACCCTAAAATCGAACATTTGTTTCCGGAAGGCTCTCGGACGAGATATTTTCCGAAAACACCTCCTTCATTCGGCATTGGAAACGTTCTCCTTGAAAAATCGAGCGCCGACGAACGATCGCATCCCTCCCTGTGTGACACCCCTGTGCGGACTCAACGCTCTTTACGGTATACCAGATCGTGCGCCCATGCGTACGTCAAAATTTCCAACTCTCCCTTGCTGCAGTGCCTACGAGCAAAGGGGTTGGACAATGATTCAGTGATTCCACCTGCTTTTTAGCCGGCAGCATGCAGCATCGTGCCACACGTCAAAACAAACCCTGGAAGACTGTCAGCCACGTTCGTGACAGCCTTCAAACGGACAAGCTCGGTGTTGTTCGAGGTTCGACCCAATAGGCGGTCCAAAATCGATTGGAGCGATAGCTGTGACCGTGCTGGTATCAAGGTGTTGAACTCCCCCCCTTCCCTTGCCTATGGAGTACAGCCCCCTGCCCTGCCTCATACGCGGTTCTTAGTATTAATAGTATGCAGCTCACCCTTCGTGCAACCCGCCGAACACCTCACGGCGCTTCGCGTTTGGTGCAAGAAATGCCCGTCTGGTCGGTGAAAACTCGACGTGCTCCGTCTCGGCATTGTAGAGATGCGAGAAAAGTTCTGGTCGTACCGACTACGGGCATGCATGATATCGAGTGCACCTCCCCCCCCCCCTGCGAAGGAATTCTAATGGTTGAACCCGTTGATGGCTCATCTGACGGTGATTTTCCCGAGGAAAAAAACATGCATGCTTTCCTCCAGCCTTGCTAACCAATTGCGTGCATCAAGCGTCGCTACCGGTGATGCTCCCCTTCTTGAGTAGAAACCAGTATTTCGCAATCGACGGATAGGTCGATCTACTGTACGTACGACAAGGTGTCATTCTCGACGCCCAGAGAGCACGACCCCTCGTCTTGATTCAGCACCGAACACGACAAAAAAAAGCATGAAACACAAAACGTATTTTTGAGTTTCAACCCTTTGGCCATTGCGTTAAAAACACTCCACAATGAAGTCCAAGCAGAACGGTATAAACACGCAAAATACAACCACCCTCCCCCTGGGATGATTATTTCTACTCGCTTTTCTCCCTAACTAGGGGGGCACACAACGTAAAGGCAGGTACATGGTGACTGTGGGACCATCTCTCTCTCGAGATCTTCGCCTAGATGCATCGGTTTGGCGTCTGAATTATCCCCGTTGTCGACAAAAAAAGCTTAGAATTTCGTGCGAAGAGGTGTGCTATCCTACACTTTTCCCTAGTACAGTATTATAGTGGTGCCTCGATAGTAGTGTCGGTTGGGCAGTGTCGGCTGCCTTGTACAGTGCTGGTGGAATCGTTTGGCACAGATGCGATCAGCCAGTGTGGCAATGTGCGGGGTATATAGTGTCGATTGCCGCTGTAGTATAGTGCCAGTATTGTTGGCTGGCGCATACCGGCACTATTGAAAACACTATTGTCGAGGGTTTCCCGCAAAAAGGGCGGCAGTTGGTCCTTAGGGGGGTCAAGCATCGTTACATAAAATGCAATCCAAATTGAAGATGTTTGCTCACACGACAAAGACCACGAAAAATGTCTTGATGAAAACGTCGGGCAAGTCGCTTCCGGCCACGATTTTGGAGGCGTAATCCGCCCACGCCTCGCCCGTGGCGACGATAAAGAGAAGCTGCATCGCGCGCCACGCCGACGAAAAGTCCTGGTAGAGGTCCATCGTTGTAGTCTGCAGGCACGTAGAGCGAATATAGAGTGTGATTAGTGATTAGTGATCAGGGGGGCTACGATATGGGAACAAACAACTTTTGGCCGAAATATACGTCTGACTGACGGGATTCCTCAACTGATGGACTGGTATAAGTTGCCGCTAGAAAAACGTTTTATTTTTTAACGATGCTGTTATCCAATTATCTGCCTTGTATGCACGTAAGGCATGAGGGATGGGTCGTTCACAGGGCTGTACTTTCGTTGGCAGGCAACGTTTCTTTTCGCTGTTCGTCAAAAGTGAGCTACCAAACGTACTATGATATACGTACTCAGCCGAAGAATATGAACCATAACGCCGAATTTTCTCTACGACAACAAACTGTATATTATTATTAATCCGGTTCCCTATCCCTGATAATCTTTTTTTTTTTCGCGATTCTCCTAAATTTGTATTGTACGTATTCGTCCTTAGCTTCCCTATAATGTAATCAGTGCCTGGGAGCGGGTTACATCGATGTAGTATATGTTAGGACTGTGAATCGGAGCCGATTCACCCAATTAATCGGAACGATTAGAATCGGAGTCGGAATCGTCAGTTCGGGACGATGTTTTTTGGTGGCCAAACATCGGCAAAACATCGGCAAAACATCTTCCCGATTTGCAGGACTAAGTTAGGACTCACTCATATTTTATCTTTAAAGGCAAGGATTCCAAACAAGGATTCACCCACACACGCCGGAATTGCAGATGTATCAGACATCGTCTGCGCCGAAAATCGATGTTTTAAAAATCGATAAAAACTCAGCCGACTCACAGCCCTAGTGTATGTACCCGGTAATCGGTATTTCCCATGCCGCGACTTCTTCGCTTGGTAGAATCGCCAATTTCGTAGACAAGAGTAGCACATTTGGGTTGATGATATGACGAGACTCCTCAACGGAGGTGGTATGTTTAGATCAAGCATGCGGGACACTTTGTATCCCTGGACAGGTCTGCCTATTAAGTCGATACTCGTTGGTACTCACGTGTGTTGCTTGCTTAGCGATAGAAGAAGAGCAGTTTTATTCCTTTCGTGCACGCGGAGACTGAGACCAAGCTCGTGCGTCTCTGGAAAACCCCTGGTTTTCTATCTAAGGTACGACTTCCAAGTACTACAAATACGTTTCCAGTGCCTGAACCCAGGTAATTACCGGACTTTCAACCTCATGCGAAGAAGGATCATAACAGGTATCGTTGGAATAGCACCCATTTTGAGTTTTTACAACATAATAAGTATGAATCGTTTATTGGCATTCTTCCGTCAAAATATTCAGGTCTCCTGAATTGATAGCGTCTCTCGTGTTTGAAGTCAGTGGATGGTAGTAGGTATGATCGGAACAAGCGCTGCACAGTGTCAGATGGCGAGATGGAACAAACTAACTATACTACTAATAGTAATAATGATAATAATACTTAGAATATGTGTCGCTATGGGCCTGTTCCACGCGTCAGACAGACCATGATCTACGTAGATCATTTTTTCTACAGATCCTAACTTGCCGTTATGTTCGATCAGGACCTGTATATGGTACAGATCGAACTCAGGAAACATGGTCTAGATCATGTAGGATATGTACGGCTCCCATTCGGCAACATGAGCTACGTACAGCAAGTAGATCATACCTGGTACGGATCTAGATCGTGAGGTGTGGGAGTCGACCATCTATCTGTCCAATGTGATGGGTATCATGTAACTATGAGGAGATGCAGTACGTACGACTATGAGAAGGTAGGCAAATATGTACTACGCGTAGGAGATCACGACGTGCTACAGCAGTAACGGAAACGTCTCAGTAGATCGTACCTGTACGAAAGTACATGGTTCAGGGGACAGTCTGGTACTTTACTGTCCCCTCCCGATCTCACTACGTTCCTGACCGGCATCTGTTGTTTGTCCGTTAGCCCAATCAATGGCCTCGCGCTACGTAGCCTTTTCATGTCTGAGTTCAGGACCTTTCTTTTATTGTTATTGTTATGATACTGCCTTATATGAGGCTGAAAGCCTGGTAATTTCCCGGGTTCAGGTATTGGGATCGTATTTGTAGTACTTGGGAGGCGTATCTTAGATGGAAAACCAGGGGGGGTTTCGAGCGAGGCACAAGCATGGGTCTCAGTCTCCCCGTGCTCGAAAGGAATAAAGCTTCTCTTCTTTTATCTCTTAGCAAACAACACACGTGAGCACCAACGAGTACCGGCTTAATAGGCTAACCTGTTCAGGGATACAAAGTGTCCCGACCTTTCATCGTAACAGTATGCATCGCAGCATGCACTGTTTTATACTTTGTCTGTTACTTTCTCCGCTTACGTCTTTGGGATTTATTTCTTTGGCTCCTTCGCGCCCCGGTTCGTCCCCCGCTTGCGGTTGGCATATCGTAGTTTTTTCTTATCGTATCGCGAGGTTGTCCCACGCATGAGGCGTCAAGCTTCATTACGAGGTGTGCGGTGTATTTATAGCGTCATTTGTTTTGTTTCGACTAGCCGCACCTTCGACCTCCTTCTCCGATTCCTGGGATGATATGGCCATCATCCTTTGATCGTCGTGTGATCTGCGTCTACGACTATTCAGGGTGGGCTAATGTGATGGTATTACGGGGATGCAATACGTACCACTATGAGAAGATAGGCAATTATGTACTACGGAATACGCATAGGATATCACGTGACGTGCTAGCAACGGAAATGTTTCAGTAGATCGTACCTGTATGTTCAGGGGTCTGTGGTACATAACCGTCCCCTCCCGGTCTCACTCTGTTCCTGTTCCCTAATTGAGCTCTCCATGAGATAAGCAACAAGAAGAACTTTACCGAGAAGAAGCGTGCCCTGGCCAGCATTGACATACCTGTGTCCTCTTCTATGTAGCACTCATGACACCGAGGTGAGAATAGTTCTCGAATGAAGAGCCCCATAAAAAGTGGTGCTCCCCTTCCGCAGCGTGTGTCAACCATTACATACAGGGAACCTTCCGAGAATAATCCGTTGTTTGATCGTACATGAGAGAGATTGAGGCGTGTTGGTTCATACCAGGTATGCTGTTGTGCTTGTTTTGAGAATTTACCCTTCATGATATCTATTTATTGTTTGGCTGATCACGTTGCTGGAACTACCCAAGAGGATGCAGCGCATGACGCGTGCTGGAAGAGTGGTAGAACATGCGAGCAGACAACTATTCTTGCGCTACAGCAGCAGCAGTAGTAGTAGTAGTAGTAGCAGCAGCAGCAGTAGTTAGTAGTAGTAGTACTGGCGATACTAGTTGTAGTAGCTGGCCAGCAGTTACTGGGCCAGACATGTTCAGCCAGCTGCAGGTCTCTCTCCCCAGCCACAGAAAAAAGTAGAAGGATTCAACAACCCAATTCGAAAGATCTGCAACAAAGCCTATTGTTATACCTTTATCTCGACGTCCGAGAAGAGGGCCACTCCAACGTTGGCAAACACGTACACGCCGATCGCCAGCAGCACGAACACGTTGACCAGCACGTGCGCGGGGTAGGTACACGCCGCCAAAATTTGGTCGAAACCCGGAATGTGTGTCGCCAGGCGTATGATGCGGACCACTCGCAGAGATCGAACCAGCCGAAGAATGGCGATGTCGCCGCTTTTCTCGTCGAAGGGGGGAAATTGTGTTTTTGTGTCCGGCAAGGCACAACGATGTTGGGGTTATATCATGACATTGTGAGGGAGATTTCGATCGAAGAAGGGGGCGAAAATGGAAGTAAACATTAATGTGAAGAACGGGGAGACAGGAGGGGATTAATGGACCACGTACAGAATGCTACTACCGTAGTACAGCAGTGTGTACGTGTACGTTATATAGCGTGCAATAGTAAATAACACTGTCGTTGGATTCCCATGTTCCGATACGGATCGCGCAAGGCGCAAGGCAACCACACTTCCAAGTGTGGACCTTTCCGTACGAGTGGTGTTTCATATGTCTTCCTAACGAAAGCGATCACTGCTGTGCCGTTGTCTTTTGTACTCTTTGGCCCTGCTAATACACGTTTTTGTGTATGCGTTCGATGGTCCCTCCAGTCATTGGTACATCTTCGAAGCTTCGAGTCGAATTCTTGTGAAACACCATCAATCGCGCTACTGTGTCCGTATGTACGATACAATGTTGGCTTTTATGCAGATAGCAGCAGCTTGCAGTAGTACCAGGTAGCTTACAGTAGTAGTTCATTGTAGTAGTTTAGTGCAGTAGGATAGTGTGACGATAAGCTTAGGGACTGCCAGGAAGCGAGAAGGAGCAGGGCTGGGGGGGGGGGGGGGGGGGGGGTACTCATTATCGTGCATGGCCGTAGTCGATTGACCGTAGACCCTCGCATCCCTACAGTGCCGGGACGGAGCACGTCGGGTTTTCACCGACCAGGCAAACATCGCTTGCACCAAGCGCGAAGCGCCGTGAGCACGGGGGGGGAGGGATGACAGACCCACACGGATGGCGTGGTGATAGAGCTTGGATACGGCTTAAGATATAATATTGGAATGTAAACAGCACATGTTGAGACGGAGGAGGGAGCAAGGACAACAAATAGAGTATTGTAGATAAAGCATAGCGGAAAGTAGACGCAGAAGGTAGCTAGGGCTTGTGCATTAGTTTCCTTTGTTTTCGTGGTTTTCTTCTTTCAGTAATGTTTCGAGTGATCAGCGTTGAAGCTCATGCTGCACGTTGACGGATGGCAAGCATTATAATAATAAAGGTACTAGTTTTCGGCCCAAAGTTTCTGTCTGACCGGACTGCCTCACCCAATACCGTCGGGATGCCATAAGTTTTTACAATAATGGTTCGTGATATACGTACTTGGGTGTAGGATTTGGCGTTGCTTATCCAGTTGCACCGTTGGCTTTCTCGAATTAGTTTTGTGGGTAGGGTATATACCCGCTTAAGCGGGGAACCTCATTGCAGCACGCGTCCAGTGGTGGTGTCGCTTTTGAGGATAGTGTCTATAAAAGATTGGGCAAAGGCTGTACGAACATTGACTACGTGGCTAACCCGTAGAAACAAAAATGTATCGTACGCTACTGTATTGTCAAGTGTTTTGTCCCCTTAATCGGGGGTGTGGGTTCGAGACGGGGTCGCACAACCTGTCCGATATTTTTGTTTGCCGACAGACCTCATGCACCTTCCAGCTTTGTTGCAACACGCCTAAATAACCCAACCGAACAAAGGCGGCCCATGTATGTCAAATGCGCAGCCTTCGACATACTTCAAACACTAGGCAGATCACGATTTAGAAAATCTGGGTCCCGCTTGCCCTGCCCTTATG
The DNA here is from genome assembly GCA_031763025.1 of Macrocystis pyrifera. Lineage (NCBI taxonomy): Eukaryota > Phaeophyceae > Laminariales > Laminariaceae > Macrocystis > Macrocystis pyrifera. The sequence goes on along the minus strand of JASSKH010000004.1, from coordinate 16,335,128 downwards.
AGACATGTATACTCGTAGCAAGATAGATCCAACCCAGGAAAGCCTGTGCTAGACTATCATGCAGACACTATACCTCTTCCACCCGGCAACACCAGTAACCCATACCACCTACCGGTGTATCATATCAGGAAGGTATATACCTTAAAAGATCTAGATCGATCGGTGATCTGTGCGATGTTGTGGAAAAGTTCACTCCCACAACCCGCCGGAGAGTCTCACCCCGAACAGGCGCCGCTGACGTCCATCGCTAGATCGACAAGCGACGCAATGGTGACGACGAACTCGAACGTTTGCCGGCCCGTCGAGAAGTAGCAGCGAGGTCCGAGACCGACTAACACGAAGCACGTCTCCACCACAAAGATGCACGCAAAGACGATGTTGAAGATCTCCTGTGTGACCAGCTGCCAGTCAGGGGCGTCCGAGTGGTCTGTTGTTGGTATCAGTTACCCAGAAGGTTTGGTGGAAGTAACGACAGTCGCAAATGAGGGGGTGGGTCGTACACGATTTTCTATAAGATAACGAACGTTTTCACACACGGCGGAAATATTTTAAAACGTCGGGCAGATCATCTACAGATCATTCCCAGTTCATGGTCTAGATTCCTGGTATGTATAACCTGTTAAAGAAAGCTCGTGTCGCTGAGTGGGAGCCATATAATCTGCATGATCTAGGACAGTGTTTCCTGGATTAGATTTGAATACTGTACAGATCCTGCGCAACATATCACAACGCCAGGATATGATCTAGATTATCTATATGTAGATAAATATGTAGTGATCTGTCCAACGTGTGAACCATTGAAAAAAATAAAAGAGAAGGTACGCACGTTGTAATGGTCTCATTGCGAAAAAAAACGCAAGCGGGCACAAAAAAAATAGACAGGGCGAGCTTATTTTGGTAAACCTCTTTATTTCAATAGGTGTGCCCCCTGTCACCGAGCGTAGAAACGCGCTACCGTCTTCATTCGGCGAAGTTGAATGCGGCCACATAGTACAATAATGGGGTATGGTCTATAGTTTGTCGTTTGTCGACCAGACACAACGACACTCCCACATGGGAGAGGTGATGGAAAGGTGTATTCTGTCACACGCCAGCTAGTCTGCCAGTGAAGTTTACCCCTCGCAAGGGGGTAAAAGCTTAAGAATAGTACAAAAATATCAAGCCATGAACACCTACATCTCTGATCAATGTTTTCATCGCCACTGCTGTATTCGGACGCAACAGTAGGTGGTACATTGTACTGTACGAGCTGCAATGCAACACCATGCGGTGTGTCTGAGGAAACAGGGTCTCACCGACGGCGAGCACGATGGCGTTGACGACGAGCACACCGATCACCCAATTGTTGAAGCAGGTGCTCAGAACCATTCGCTGAATGCGTGCTCTCCAAGGCCGGTCGACACAGCTACAGGGGGCCACGATTGGCACTACCTGACAGCGGAGGAGCGCCGAGGAAACAATTATACATGACAACTCTTTTTAGGCGACAATTGGCACCACACTGCGCCAAAGTCGGGAAGCATAATCCTAAGCTCTCTCCAGTTGCTCGAACAAGCTCGACTCAAACAAACGAAGCACAGCCGAGTTGATTCGGCACTATTCCGGGTGGGCATATGTAGCAAGAATCATAACCCACTTTGAATCCCAAAAACCATGTATCCCCCCTGTATCCCCCCATGTTTGCACAACATTTGTGGTTTTTCTTACTACTCCACATGCTCTCTAGCAACAGTTTTTGCATGGAGTGGAGCGGATGGAGCTGGGCGGAGATCCCGAACAAGGTGCGACCCCAAACAAGACACGGGTGGGGCGAGGTGCCCAGCTCCAACCGTGATTGCGCCACGTACGCATGCTGCTTTCTCGACGAACTCCTTGGATCGCCAGTTGGTCTTTTTACCCCGACGATGAGTCGTTCCCTTGTCGAACGTTTCGTTATCGAATAGCGCTCATGCTGTAGGTATGTGTACGCGATTGAGGCAAAAAACGGGTTGAGACAAACCTGGTACAGTCGTTTCAGTTGGCATTTTAGCCTACGGTTAGTCACACGCTTGTAAAAACTTTGCGACAATGCTGTATGAATATGTGTACGCGATTGAAGCAAAAGAGAGAGAGAGACAGACCTGGTATAGTCGTTTCTCGTAGTCTCGCCATCGCCTCTCCGCCTGCGAGATGAGCCCGCCCGAACTGTTCATGTTCTTGTAGGATAAAAACGCCTCGAACATGACCCCCACAAACAGGTTGGCAATGTAAAACCCGAACATGATGATCCCTCCGAAGAAGTACCAGAACGCCTTCACCTGCGAGGCACCCGTTTTTTCAGGTCTGAGGATTGGTCGACGTTGTGTCCGCAAGAAGGGCACATGTGGCCGGGCCCCTCCCCCCGCTGGCGCAATGTGGGCGTAATTTAATCCTTGTGGGCTGCGGTATCGAACAATGAGGCAAACCCTACAAGGTATCGACAACCTCTAAATTCGGTACGCTTCATGTGCGCTACATTGTTCAATGTCTCCATAAGGATGTTTTTACGCCCACATTATGCAGGAGGGGGGGGTGGGTCCCGGCCACCTGTGCGGTATAGCTTGCATCACACCAATAGTCATGACAACAGCGGGTGCTTGGTTTTACTAAGATGGGAGCTCGAAAACGGCAATAGTAGCCGGAAGTTCCGCCACGATGTGTCAGCCAAACGACCAACGCAACAATCGTAGTATTAGTTCCTTTGAGTTCCGACAAACATAAAGAAAGCATATTCGAGCCCCTTGTGGGCGGTATGTATGCGTAAGCTGACAAATATATATACAAAGTATATATACCGAATATCATTACTCTCACCGAACCCAGTCACTCTCCTCCTTCCTTTCTTTCCTGCGTGCACCCGCTTTGCGCATATCATTACCAGTTGGCGAAAACGGCACGCGAATCTCATTTCCGTCCCTTCCGTGACTCCCCTTTCGAAGGAAACAACACAAACAACCGCGCCTTGCGCCTGTGTGTTTCCAACAGCCCAATTCCTCATCTCTCCTGTGGCTGCTACCGCCTTGTGACACACACAACCTACGAGCTGTGTTACGCGATCGGGGTTGCAAGTTTCAGTAAAAAAATAACTCACTATAGGGTTTGTACTTTTGCATCCGCATGTTTTTCACTGGCGGCGGTCCTCATTTACTACCTGCTACGTACTGCTACAGGGAAGTTCTAGTTATCGATGTTCTTTGTGTGCGATGCGTGTTATACTGCAATGTCTCGCGATGCCGCGTTAGGGGTGGCGCCTTTCAGGGTGGGTGCCTTATTATTTTATGAGTTTCTCACATGAGGAGCTCAATATGTCACCCGAAACATGACCTCGAAGAACGTTTGTTCTCGCAGTCCGACCAGCATTCTCTGTGCGCTACGTAGCCCTAAAACAAATACAGTACATTCAAGTCTAAAATATCGCACTGTATGACCCGTATACTTGAAGTTACTCACTTGAGAAGCTCAAGCGGTGAGCTTTTTTTTTTGCCAAAGAGTACAGCCATTGCCGTGGGATGAGTCCGTACCCATTTTGGCATTATGTGCAGACCCGATGTGCACTTTACTGCTTAATTTACTTTATACCTACCTAGCGTATGGGGTTGTGTGCCTCGGCCTTAGCTTGTCTTGGCAATGTTTTCATTCTCGAATTCGGCTGTAGTACGGGAATTGCCCCTCTATAGCGACGGTGTGCGCCAGCCAACAATACCGGGACTGCATGTAGCGTTAACCGGCACTACTCCGCACACTACCACACTTGGTTAATCTCACCAGTGCCAAGCTATTTCACAGGCGCTATAGCCGACAGCCGGCACCGTAAACTCAACCGGCACTAAAGAGGGACCCCTACTACACTGTACAAATAGAATAGAGCTCCTCAAGCGAGATGGTTCAGATAATTAAGGTGCTGTCCCCCCCAGAGACTGTTTGTTGGCTGTAAAGCACTCACGTTGCAGTTCTGCGAGGGCTGGTAGTCCACCTTGTAGGCGTCCGTAGCCTTGTGGAATATCTCCACCCAGCCGTCGAGAGTTGTGACCATCATAGCCGATAATAGCGCCGGGGCGAGGGAATCGAAGTGATATCTGGGATGACGATTGCAACATCAACGTCGCATAAAATGGTGCCCGCAGAATGATGCACGCAAGAGCTTATCTTAGTCAGTGTCACTATGCCCGGGTGTCAGAGGTATTGACAATGCTAAGTGTTGGGAAGTCGACGGCGCACAAGCATGCTGCGGGAAGGGAGGAGGGGTTGGCATGTCCCTTGCGAGATATACTCCCGCACCCAGGGGTTGTTGGAGCCTGTCCTGTGACCACGGACTGAATTTTCTGACGAAGAGTCAATGTGAGGACACGCATGATGATCTGTTATTCAAGAGCGAACTTACGCAATGCCAGGTATATAAAAGCGATATTAAACGGCCTATACGAGTGTTGCAGGGTGCGCTTGGGTAATATTCAAGAGTGAGCTTATGCGCATTCGCACGCGAGCATTTTGTGTCGGGTCCAGCTCCCCATCGACCAGAACCTATTGGTGGTATAGAAAGAACATACGTCACCTGTCCTGACCCTCCGGAGGTCTATCGTCTCAGGGGAAGATGAATTTACTACAGCAGTAGACTTCGTGCACATTTTTCCTTTCTTTCAATGTAACCAAGATCAATCGAACATTGCCACGTTGCTGCCACTAGTATCAACGTAAAATTTTCATTGAAAAAATGATAACCAAACGCCTAATTTCCTCTCCAACAACAAGCGACTATATTTGTCTTTTTCTGCTTTTCATTTTCATCAAACCAGTACAACCGCGTCAGCTATGAGTTCAACCGATTGAGTGGTTGATACTTAACTTTGGATACCTCGCAGTGTCCGAGGACAAACAGAGTAATATCATTAAAAAAAATCCACAGCCAACAGCATACACATTGCAGCTGAGCAGTGTTCTCACACACACGCAGTGTGTCCATTCGAAACTTTGTGTTTAGCGTCGTCGTGTCGATCCGCGTGGTGCAGACTTTTGTACATACACCGAGAGTGTTTGCGTGCACGGGAAGTTGATTTTTCCCCGGTGTTTTCTTGCGTAAGAAGATTGTCTCCGGAAAGTGTGTAATTCGCACAGCCAGCCGCATCAACATGTATCGGGTCATCACGCTATTCATAGTCTCAGTGACACCGAAAGGGGCGTACACAGTCCTCAACGGCATCTACATCGACACACATCGATCCAGCATCATTCCAGCATCAAAACATGCTATTAGTCAGACATGAAACAGCGCCATTCAGTGTTCTCACACGTTGTTCGCCCATTCGAAATCCCATCGGTTCTAACATTGCGATAGTCAGCAGCAAACATGGAACATGAAACAGCACCAATCAGTGCTATCACACCTTGTTTGCCCATTCGAAATCCCATCTTTCTAAGAAAGCGATAGTCAGTAGCATACATGATACATCATCAACAATCGGTGTCCTCACACGTTGTTTGTCCATTCGAAGTCCCTTGTCTCTTCCTCTCCTGTCGCTGGGTTGAGCCATACTCCGCTGCAGGGCGGGCTTGTCCACGCACCCTCTTCCGAGTCGTACTCGCCGTAACGATAACTTTTCGGGGCAAATTCCGGGTCGCTTTTGAAGAAACAGAAGCGAAAGGGCAGGAGATCCACGAAAAAGACACAGGCACGTCGTTGAAATATGCGGTTTACGGGAGGACTAATTTCTCGCTCTGTATACAACGTCACCGCAACAGCTGGGGGGGGTAAACTACTGAAAATGTAGATTTTCTTTTGTTTAGGTTTTCCTTGGCTTTCTTGCGTTTTTTACGGCAAAAAACAACCGCGCTTGGCTCGTTTTGATACCTGCATATAGCAGCGCGTATGTACGCTGCCATAAAAACAAATGCGGTGGTTGGCCTGTTTTGATACCGTACCTGCATGAGTAGAACATCCCCCCAAATAATTCCATGCCAACAATGCTGTAGCCAAACATCAAGGTGGTGATGAGCACCAGGAGCGTGCCGCAACTCCTCAGGGAATGTACCAGAGCCTCCGATATCTCTTGCAAGGACTGGCCGACCAGACAAACGAGCATTAGCAGTTGTGACAAACGCGCGGTGCATGTTGTTATGTTGTCAGTGGTCGGTTTATGCTGCAATATCGTTTGTTTCTTCCTTCGCACGCGCCAACTTTTAAGTCAATGCTACAGAACCACACAATCTTGTCACTAAATTTTTTAACTGCCCGGCGTATTATTTAAGTACCGCTCGTTATGCTTCGTAGAGCGTACGAATCTTCATCTTTGTTTTTCTTCTTAAAAAAAAACAAAAAAAAACGATAAACGGCTTTTCTGGCGGGGTCTTCGATCTCTGACCAGCTCGAGTTGTTGAGGAGTGGCTTGGCCTTTGGCGCTCCCACGGCGTTTTGATTACTGTACATGTATCTCTTATCACGACTGCAACGCCGCTCCGAACTGTTTTCCTTCAGAAGTACTGACGCTTATCCTTGCCAACGTTTGTTCTCTTGGATGCGCCTATTTTTGTTGAATTGCGCAGGGATGGCCTTGCCTTGGCGCTATCACCACGTTTCAACGAGTTGTTCTTATCGGGGAGCTCTTTTTCCAAACTTCCATAATTTTCAGGTTTTGCTTTTTTATCCACCGGATTTTGCCGATTTTGTTTTTCAAATAAGTGAAATTTAACTTTCTCAAACATTTTTGCTTCTGAAGAATTTCACAAATTGAGACAAAAAACGCCTCCGTATCTTGATACAAATTTCCATTTTTTTCCAACCTTGGAAATTCTAACGGCCCTGAATGCCCGTTCAAACTGATTGCTTCCAGAAGCACTGCAACGTGTGATCCATATGCCAACGTTAATGTTTCACCACATTGTGTTCCCTACTTTGCGGGCGGCAACTTATCACGACTACCATACTGTATACTTATTGTTTTGCCATCGCTTTTGCTTTCCAGCTCAACTCGTGAAAGGCTATATATTCCCTCATTAGCATTCTCGACACGCTGTGTAGTCATGTTTCTCTGGTACTTGCTTGCACAAGTACCGTACTCACTAACCTTAACGCGGTGGACGATTCGCAGCGGACGCGCCGTTCTTAACACCCTGTTGACTCTGCTCATCCCTGCAAGCCCAAGGATCTGGTCCAAGGGGCGACCGGCGAAGTAGAAAGAACAACTTGTTGCTCTGGCAGTGGCGGCAGGTGTTCATGTTTTTTCGTTTGTTTTTGCGATTCCACTGTGAAGCAACACCACACCCTTGACACCTCCACCGCGGATCATGCTGCCCCTACAGTGCGGTGCCATTGCAGTCACCTCGACATCCTCAAGATCTCCCCCGCGAGCCATGCCTCTACAGTGCGAGGTGTCGTTGCATTTACCTCGTCACCCATGCGTGCCTCTACAGCGCGGTGCCATTGCGATCACCTCGACGCCCTTGAGACCTCCACCGCGAGCCATGCCTCCACAGTGCGGCGGTGCCATTACAGCGCGTTAGACGGGGTCCCTTGAGGGCGCTGAGGAACTACAGCAACGAATAAGGCGTGCCTTATCCCAATGAGGCACGTCTAGCCCACGGGATTGTTCATCGGACAGATCATGTACAGACCATCTACATATCATGATCTAGATCTTTCATGGCAGATAGATTCCTCATTTGTACGATCTAGCTCATCATGCCGGCACAGGTGGGCGCCGTACAACCTGCAGGATCTACAGTAGTACAGGTACATGTTTCCTGGGTTGGATCTTTACTGCAAAGATACTGCGCAAAATATCCTAACGGCAGGTTAGGAACTAGAGGATGAGCTATGTCATACAGTATATGATGTAGATGCTGCGCATTGTCGGTTGGTGAACGCAAGAATACTGCTATGATCTACATCGTTTTCTGTCCGTCGTCTGCTGTTTTTTCTTCATCAAAGTCGATTATTGGATGAGACACATATCTCCCCGCGCTATCAATAGCAACTCCCTCTATCCTCCACCCTCTACCCTCAACTCGAATTATTTTGTTGCGGCTACATCACTCGTACGCCCAAGGGATTGCGTACAGACGGTGTTGTCGTTGTTGCTGGCGTTCTTTTTGCTGTTCCCACAATAGGCCATGGCCATAATATAGTCCGTCGCCACACACAGCACAAGACAGGCTCCGATAACTCTGGAGTGGAAATAACTCCTCAGGAAAAAAAATCACAACAGTGAAAAAAGCAAAAAAAATACAGACAGCCGAAATGAAGCGAAACAAATCGTACACCTCAAGAAGACAAGAACACTACCACAAAAAAAGAGCGCGTGGGGTCGTCCGTGCCACAGGATTTACGCTTCGCTAGCAGACACGAGCTACGGTAGGGGGTGTGTTATCTTATCACCCCAGTGATAAGATAACACACACCCTAGGATGAAGTTTAGAGTGGATCTTTTCCCAACACAAGAAAATGGTAGCCTTGGGCGCGTCTCTTCCTTCTTCTTGGTGTTTACAAATCTCCCCATTGTCAAGAGGAAATCAGCTTGGAAATGCGTCAGAGGGTGTGTGTTTCGTTGCGTGTTTACACGGCACTTAATATTTCGGAGGCTATTGACGTGAAGAGCTGCATACACATAACAACCAACCCACTTTGGCAGAAAAAAAACCCCGATACACAAAGAACTTAGTATCAACTACCACTGTATCATACCAGGTACATCGTAGTAGGTCGAATTCACAAATACTATGGAGTGTAAAATGAGCGTAGAACAGAGGCGCGCCCGTCGTATCGCGCTTGTTAATGAAACCAATAGTTCAGTCGGTCGAACTCACAGCTGACGTATTTGTAATAAATATATAAAAGCCATTAGCAATATAGATTCGAGGCCACGGAGAACCTGTGTACACAAGACCGAATTACCTCACACAGCTTGCAAATATGAGTTTCGGGGAAATGTTCGCTATCTCACAGCTGTTGCTTTTAAATTCCATTAATATGGATTGTCAAAGAAAGGACGTAAGTAGTAAAATAAACATCCGGTGCAAATATAGTGATGAAAAATTAAGCCAAAAATGTGGACTACCCTGGTAAACATTCTTCAAGATATTTAGACGAGCCTATAACTCATTCACGTTGTAAGAAAAGTGTGTAGCCTAGGCGCTCACCGTCTGTAAGAAATAGTATAGAAGTCGAAGGTTTATGCCGGTGTGCCTCCTACGGTGTAGGCCTCTTACGTGTGTCTATCTTGCTGTGTTTCTTTCTTGCAGCTTTTTTCTCACAGAAGGTCTCTCACAGCGCTTCTCTTACCGTGGCAGCAGTGGTGACGCCGTGCGAAGCAACAAGGTAGACGTCCAACAGCGCCCAGGAGTCCCGCAGGACAGCGTCGGGACCAATCCACCAGCTGAAGGCGCCCGCGCGGAGGCAGAGCTCCACGAAAAAAACAAAGAAACAAAGGGTGTCCAGGACTCCCGTTGCGCTGGTGAGGTTGTTGGACTGCAGCATAGACAACACACTGCACAAAGAGAACAACGACGAAGGAAAAGCAAGCGTTTCTAATGTCGAGCATGAAGAAGACACTGGGACAGGGTAACGGCAGACGTTTTCCCGATGTGTACGAGTTGGTGGCATTCGTCAATGATAGACTTCAGTTATTCTACAGTAGTTTTTTTTTTTTTTTTTTAATCGTCCGGCGGATTGGCAAAAATAAAGCTCAAGCTCACCACACTTCCACGTTCCAATTTCGTGTCGTGTGTCAATTTAGCCCATAGCTCCCGTTGTAACATCAGAACAGGATGTTGTTACCCCTTGGGTTTAGGCACGTTGACCCGACCTGATGTAGTGGTCCCTCTATAGTGCTGGTATGCGCCAGGCAGCAATACCTGCACTATACTATGGCGGCAACCGGCACTAATTACTCCGCACACTGCACTGCCACACTGGCTGATCCCATCTGCTTGTGCCAAGCGATTCTACCAGCACTACTATAGCGGGCAGCCGACACTACAGAGGGACCACTACTATACTGTGAATAAATTAGCTTCCAATTCCAAGGCACACGATATCGAACAGACAAGGACAAACAAAAAAATCTGGATGTCGAGCATAAACAGGACACTGTTTTAAGGAATGAGCTGGGTATTCGATCGATCTTTACCCCTATAGCTCAGTAGGTAACACCTTCACAACACTGAAAGAGAGCAATACCAGACGATTTCCGATGTCGAATACAAACGAGGCAAGGACGAAACGTTTCTCCATGACACAAGCACAAACAAGACATTGAAATAGAGCAATGGGGGACGTTTTTCGGTATCAGCTCACTGCCCAAAGAGCAATGAACGAAATCCTTGCCGATGACGATTATAGACGAGACACTAAAAATGAGCAACGGCAGATGTTTTCCGATGTCGAATATAGACGGAAAGACACTTCAAAAAGAGCAACGATAAAACCGTTTTCCGATGTTGACCACAAACAAGACACTGAAATAGAGCAATATATTGGCAGACGTTTTCCGATACCAAGTCACCGTCAAAAGAGCAATGGCAAACACATACACTCCGCTTTCGAACGTAAGCAAGACACCTGAACTAGTAGTAGAGCAATGGCAGACCTTTTCCGGTATCGATTAAACAAAACAATGCAAAAAGAAGGAAAAGAGCAAAAATGGCCAAAACAATTTTCAATGTCGAGCATGGACAAGACACTATAGAGCAGAGGCAGACGTTTTTCGATATAGACATGGCCACTGCAAAAAGACCAATGACAAAAATAAAACGTTTTCCGAAGGCACGAACACGAGCGAGACTTTCGAAATAGGGCACAGGTATTTACGAGGAGAATTGCACCGGAGCCAACACCTGGAAGGAACTACAAGGCGACGAAGTTCACGGCGGGCTCGCAACCGCAAGTGTTCGACGAGGACGTTATATTTCGCGTCATGGCTTCAGCTTATCCCTTCAGTTGCTTGCCAACCATGGTTTATAGCTGTACCTCGTATACTGGAAACGCGTGACATATTGAGATTACCCTGGGCTGGGTAATCGCTCGATCGTTCGCCCCTATAGCTCAGTAGGTATCACCTTCGCATTTGACGTCGATGACGGAACACGGGGTTCGAATCTCACTTCGAACGTTTCTTTTAAAGAAACACTTGCACGTGCTTCCCTAAAACATACCGGTATCTCCCTGGTTCCTCAGGCATTGAAACAAAGCGGGAAGGTCAACGTACGGCCGTGTACGGTACTGACGTCCCGAAGATCCCGCCGTTCAGAGAAGGGGGAGATTTTACAAGGACTACCCTGGGCTGGGTGGTCGATCGATCTTTTACCCCCCTGTAGAATCAGTAGGTAACACCTTCATAGGGATGTCGTCTGCGTCTTACATAGTACTAATTCCAACACGTTCGTCCCGCCTAAAAGTGTGGGATGCGGTGGCAACAGTGTTCGAAGTAGGCAGACGGTATTCAATCGGTGTTGTATATACGTATGGCAGAATCGCGATATTGCTGTATGGTCTTCTGCTGGACATTGACTCTCATCGAGGGTGGTGTTTTCGCAGGAAAGAGCAAGAGGTTCTGTCGAAAGCGCCTATATAGCGAGTGTAGGAACACTTCAACGCTACTTGAGTAGGGACGAAAATTGCTGAACCACTCTAGCGATAAAAACGCAAGGCACGCATGGCAAGAGTAGTTGGGGAGGGTAGAAAAAACCTGCTCTGTGGCCCCGGATATGAGTTTCCACTGGGGAGGGAGCTTAGAAGGACGGACAAAATAATAAATGGCATGGAAAACTTGAAAAACAAATATTCTGTAAACTTACATGCTACTCAAAACAAAGCCGAGCATGACGGTCTCGAAGTGACGCGCTCCCACGATACCGCCGCACCATTTCCTGAACGGACTCCTCCGAAAATGCCTGCATGCAAGGACACAAACCGGGTATGGGGGCGTACTAGGACCGGAGTTTCTGCTCAGTGGCGTTGTCTCGTTCTTCGATGCGGGACCGTCAGAGTCATAGCAATACTCCCTCCATGGAAGTTTCCACCAACTTCCGTTGAAATTTCCACATCTCGGGCAGATCACGATCCACGTAGATCATCTAGATCCTAAAATCTGCCGTTATACGAGTTCTTCAGGATCTGTACGGAAAGATCCAACCCAGGAAACATGTGCTAGATCTTGCAGATTTTATGGCTTTCCACACCCGGCAACACGGCCTGGATCGTTACAGATCAGAGATCTATCCGCCCTGAAAGATCTTGATCACGATCTGCAGATGATCTGTAGATGATCTGTACATGATCTATCGGAGGTGTGGAAACGTCCGTGGAAGTAGATCGAATAAGTGAAATCATTGTGGTGGACGGTCTTATCACACTACTGGTAGTTGGTTTTTTGAGTCTACACCAGTAGATTCCATGGGATTTTCCATGCACACAGCGCCACTGCTGTCAGAGTGTCGAGAGTCACGGCAGCGCTGTCAGGGTAACACAAGAGGTGTTGCTTATTCGTACGGTAGTGCAAGCGCTGACTTAATTCCACTCCTCACACAGTTCGGCACGCAGCAAAAGTTGCATCTTGACCCAAACCAAACTTACTTCTGCTGGTGCAGTAGTCGCATCGGTAGATCCCAGGCAAAAGTGTGATGTCTCTCTCGACCACGCACATACCACAGTGTACAACCTGGCCAATTAGTTGTGATGACTCGACCCCCTCCTTGCAGCGATTGGGGTACGAGTAGCACCTTTTGCCCCCAAAAAATATGGCTGACGCGGGGTCCTCACGCGTGACACTACTTAATGCCGTCTCCTGTGTATCTCAAGCAATTAATTAAATAATTTCACCCACCCCCACCTAAAATACGTCCCAGGGATTAGGGCCTCTCCGCCCCAATGACGGCTCGGCCATAATTTGTACCAGGTACCAGGTATAATATAGCAGTTCGTCCTAACGAACTACAAAACGTATGGGCTGCAGTTACAAGAAACACATACAAACCGTCAACACTACATCCTAGGTAAAGCCCTATCAACAATCGGTCAACATCCTAGCTATAATATATTAATATGACGTTGAATATTATTGACGGTAAATGGCAGTACTCATCTGGCTGTTCTAGTATTGTTGGCTCGTTTGCTTGTATCGTTTGAATACCACTCGTGCTTTACAATAGTTGTTCATCTTGTACTACGTCCACGGGATTGTTCGAGGGCTCGTTTGCTTGTATCGTTTGAATGCCACTCGTTCTTTACAACAGTTGTTCTTCTTATACTATGTCCACGAGATTGTTTGTGGGGCCCCACTTGAATATTTTCTCAGAGTAACTTTTTTTTTCTGGGTGAGGTTTAGAGCTTGCTCGGAAAATACAGATACACTCCTACCGCAGCATGCTACCCCCCCCCTGCATGTCTACCACACCACCCAACACAAACGGTTGTCCCCGGTCGGTTACGATACAGTAGGCATTGTGAACTCTTACTGCAGCGGATAGTGAGCACAGTCGCCCAGGAAGCACACACACACACAAGGGTCGACGTGTCTTCTTTGGTAGCGCCCTGAATACCGGGTTGTACGGGGCTGCATCTGATCTTGAAACCCACGCATTTTTTTTGGTTCGGCTTCTTCTTGTAGCATCCTCAGGCCGCAGCATGCGTCTGCACCCCTGCGTTACACTCACTGGTACGTAGTGCCACGGTACGGGTGGTGGGTCCCTGATGTTGTTTATGAGCTACTCCTCACAGGAGCTCAATATCACACCCGAAACACGACCTCGAAGAGGTTGGTTCACGTGAAAACAATGTGCTACTATAGGTATGATTCTACATAACCGGTATACTAGTAGTTACTCACTTGAGGAGCTCAACCGGTCAGAAAATAGTAAGGAAAATAGTGCAGTGTGTTGAGCTGTGTCTGGTTCGATTCGTTCTTACCGTTGGTCCCAGATACTCTCGTCGACGCGGGTGCCGAAAACGCGATCGAGCTTGTGCCACCACTTGGACGTCTCCTTCTTCGTCATCATGCCACTGAACACTCCGTACAGGGCCTGCGGTAGCTCCTGTTTTACGCGCGGTGGTCAAACAGGCAGCAAACCGCCACAAACAGGTCGATTTCGGCACACCGGTAAGTATGTGCTTACTCGCTCAACCTCCGGGGTTCATCCGGCATGAGTGCCCCCTCGGGGATGGACTCAACAGAGCGCACGATTAGCATAGAGCTGCTCGCTGAACTACGACACGCAGGCTACAGTAAGGGTAGCACCTAAGGATCCTTATCCTTATCCCCTGCAGTACTGCAGTCCCGTGTTGGGGGACAAACTACCTGGAATTGGAGTGGTTTGTCCCCAAAACGGGACCGCAGTCGTCAAGGGGTTTGTGAGGAGTTCTTCATACAACACCCTGCATGCAATGCCTGCTCGATCGGTGAAAACCCGACGTGCTTCGTCCTCCAGGGGCATTGTAGGGATGTGAGGGTCTATGGTCAGACGACTACGGCAACGCATGACATGAGTACAGCTTCCCTGAAACCTGCCCTTGGGAAACACGAGAGTAGCTGCTGCGTTTGTAGGTGGCCCCGACAGACTTAAAGACACCTGCCACGGTCGTGCGGGCAGCAACCCGAGCTTTCCGAGGCTTCTCTCGCTTGAGAACCTCTATGCCTTGCCGTACCATCTACCTCGAGAAAACCAAATAAGCTGAGCCCGACAAGGCGACACGATCCCATTGACTGCTGGCAGGTACTACAATCCTTTGGCACAGATGGGATTCACCAGTTGGTGTATTAGTGTTCCGAGTATTGCCGGTTGCCGCCATAGACCCAGTATTGCATACCGGTACTATATAGGGAACACTACCGTATACGGGCACTACGGGGTATGGTATGTATCTATTAGCAGGACAGTAGCTCCCTGTACCTGCCGTGGCACGGCGCTGCATACGGGGAGGGTGGCCTCTTCGGCAGCCAGGAGCAGACGCAGGTATTGACGCGAACGACGTCCGCGGCACAGTCGCCGTGTCTCTTTCTAGCTTAACGACTGAAGGGTAGTAACGCGGACCGACTCATCCCACGGAGGTAGGGGTTGTGATTTTTCGGCTCAATGTAACTACGACCGGTTGAGCTCCTCACGTGAGCAACTATTCTACCGGTTACATAGTGTGATACTTTTACTAGCATATTTGTTTTTGAGCTGCTTTGAGGATTACCCTGGGCTGGGTAATCGATTGGTATTTTACCCCTATAGCTCAGTAGGTAATACCTTTACATTTGGCGACGTCGCTAGTACACCCGGTTCGAATCTCACTTCGAGCGTTTCTTTAATAGAAACGCTTGGGTTTGCGTCCCAATAAACTTATCTCACTGGTTCCCCAAGCATTTAAACGGAGCGAGTAGGTCAGCGTGCGGCCGTATACGGTACCGACGCCTCAAAGATTCCGCCGTTCAGAGGGGGGGAGAGTGCCATATGATTACCCTGGGCTAGGTAATTGATCGATCTTTCACCCCTATTGCTTAGCAGGTAACACATTCACAACTACTCGTAGCGCATAGAAGTGTTGGTCCGGTTGCGCTGACGCTTCTTGGAAGTCACGTTTCCGGTGAGATTTTTTTGAGGAGCTCATGCGAGGCACCACCCTTGCCGACTTCGCACCGCCGATCGTAGGCGCAGCAATTCACCTGCAGAGCATCGTTGCGAGCGCTCCTACCACCCTGCGCGCCCAGATCACCCTGAGCAAGCTCGCCCTCCTTCCCGCAAACAGCGCCCCCCTCACAACCTCGTCCCGGCTCCGCATCCGCTCTCCGCAGTTTTCCGACGAGTTGCGTGAGCATTGGCGCACGTCGTTGGGGACCGACACCAGCCGAGCGCTGGCGCCCCTCCGCCTCCTCCTTCTCCTCTTCTTTTCTGAGTTTTTTAGTTTGCTCACCCTCCTGTTCTTTGCCGGTTGTGTTTTGTTGCTCGAGTCGGTTGCGTTCGTTTCCGCTTTTTTTTCTCGTGCTGTGTCCGAGGGAAGCACGACGGGATATCCCTTGTTCTCGTCCCCACCCCTCGTCCCAGCGCCGCTCCCACTGATCGTCCGAGTGGGTTTCTGTTAGCAGCGTGGGGAACGCCTCGCTCTCGTTTCGTCCAAAACTTCCATCGCTTTCGTCCTGTGCCTCAGGGACATCAGCAGTATCAGCAGCAGCAGCATCGGCGGTGCCTCTTTTTCTCGCACCACCAGCTACGGCATACGTCGAAAGAGGGGGCTTTCGCTTCAGGTTATCGTCCCGGCGTGTTAGTGATGAAGCCGAGGCAGCAGCTGACGAATCTCTTCGCAAGAGACGAGAGGGAGCGGCGTGTGGGGGGTGGGGGTGCAGCAGGCTGAGAGAAGAGGACGAAGCAGAAGAAGCGAAGCCCGGTCGGTATTGCGATGGGCGAGGGAAGTCCGCCAGGCCGAGCTGGTCCACGGTAGCTTCCGGCAGAAGCAATATTTGACCTACAAGCGTGAATAGGAGGCGGGGGGGGAAGGTGGAAGAGCGTGTGTTAATCTCAAGAAAATCTTGCGGGTGCGATAGGCCCGGTGGGGGCTGGCACGAGATCACGGTGCCGTAGTAAAGAGTGCGTCGTTCTCCCTCCGCAGCTGATCATCTGTAGCTTTCCAGCTGTACGTGGTGCAGTTGATGACCCATGGCTAACGGCCATATAGAAAGCTATTGGAAGCTCTTTGAACGGCCTACTCCACCACACCCGTCGAAGAACACGGCAGCAGCAGTTCTGCGAGGGCGTCGAAGAAGACATGCCGCCGAGGTCGCTCACCTCTCTGGAGCATCGCAACTGCTTGCACTTTGGCGTTCCATCGCCGCAACGCGAGACGCTTGTATTGGTTGTGGAAGAGCTTCAAGGTACTTTGGCGGAACTGTTGCGCGGCGTACTTTTCCTTCATCTGGTCGCTTGCTCCTTCTAAGACTACGGCCAGGACAAGGTTTAGCAGTACCGACTTCAAGAAGAAGATCGAGCGAACATAAGGCAAGGAAGGTCGGGGGCGGGGGCGGGGGGGCGTACTCGTGTCATGCATGGCCGTAGTCGTATGTCCATAGACCCTCGCATCCCTGCAACGCCGGGACGGAGCACGTCTTGTTTTCATAGACCAGGCAAACATTGCTTGCACCAAGCACGAAGCGCCGTGAGATGTCGGGTGAGTCCCATCAAGGGTGAGCTGCATCCTACTAAGAACCGCTTTTGGGCCGGATTTTCTTGCATATGGATGGCAGCATCAATTAGTTGATTTGTTTTCTGGTGTGGCCACTTCCAGAGACAGCAATGGGGTTACTATGTAACCGCCTCATGGGTGCCTTACAATACACACATTACGTGATACCCCCTTGCGCGGAGTTAAGGTTCTCCCCGCAAAAAAACAATCCAACTCGCCAGTCGTGGTGACCGCCACAATAAAAACAAAAAATCGAAAAAAAAAAACGGTACCCTGGTTGTCTACGTAGCTGACCCAGGCAGACGGGGGGGTATGCCAAAACCAAGTTAAAAAATATAAAACAAAACTCGCTTTTTGGGTAATTTCGTTCAGAAATCCCACCGAACTGGTTTGTTTTTCATTTCGGCCTTTTTAAGAGTGTGGTGTCGTTTACCCCTTGGTGTAGCAGTTACCGTTCTGGACGGAAATATAAGGACCTTTTGTACACAAATGTTAATAATATGCGGTCGTTGTATTTACGCCCTGAGTGGCATGTATTCCACGAGCGGGGTGAAGAGCCAAGGCATGCATACCTCTCCAAGCACAATGAGAGCGACGAAAAACACGGCGGAGACCGAGCTGGTGTTTTCCATGGTCCTGTACATGATGGTGTTCCAGCTGTCCCCGGCGATCACGGTAAACACCTGCGCCCGTTCGAAATGGGTTTTCAACAAGCAGAAGTGATCTCCTATGGTAGCAGGCGTCCAAGAAAGATACGTGTGGGAGTCGTTCGGCACGAATTGTATAGTCGCGCCCCTCAGTGCAGCTGCTCTCACCTGCTAACGATCAGAACTATACCAAAAGACGTACGTACCAGCTATAGAGCTAGGGTGAGGGTTAGGGTCGTAGAACATATTAATCTTCGGGCACACGCAACGTTTGCTGCATTTTCAACTGCACCCATATTTCGTGCGAAAACACGAACTGTCTTTGAGCGACGTTAAACAGTTCCGGGTTACGTGATCCTATTTTACCCTAGAGCTGCGAAGGCGGCGCTTTGTACGCGGTGACGGCAGTATTGTCGCCAAAACGCACACCCTGAAATGACCCCTTGCGCGCACGCTACTCCACCTGCACGAACGACCAGAAGAACGTGTCGAACCGAGTTTTAAAACGCGTACGGTTTCTCCGCGTACACCTCCAGGTCCGGATTTAGCACCGCCCCGAAAAGCTGCATGCCGAGTACCGTGAAGGCGAAACACATGAGTAGCATGAGGGCCACCACCGGCCAAAGGTCGCGGGAAGACTTGATCACGACTCCGACAACTGTCATCACCTTTTTGCGACAGCCATGGATGGGGCATCAAGATACAAATGAGGAGGGAGGCAGGTATCACCTTTCGCGACAGTCATGGCATCAAGGGAAATGGGGCGGGAGGTGCTGCATCGATACGGGCCTTCCGCGAACGCTTTGGATCGGTTGGTGGGCGCTTGCGTTCTATACATATATTCATACATACATGTTTCCATCCCATCGACTGTAATCACACCGCTTCCTCCAATTCCCCTCCTTTTCGTCACATACGTAGCAGGCACTCTGTTCCCCCCTGACACAAAAGCCTTTATTCGCTCGTTCCATGAAACCAATCGAGCGTTTGTCGTATTGCGGGTGAGCTTGCGTAATAATCGGGTGGGCTTGTGTAATAATCAGCACCCACGACGGACCCAAAAACTACGCATCCACCGTATGTTAATACGCCATACTTTTGGTTGTCATGACTACGGTTGGTATGTTCCCCCGAAATAGCAGCATCCTGAACCGTGTTGACACCATGTTATAACCCTTTTAGGACTGCGGTCCCGTTTTAGTTCGTCCTCCAAAACGGAGCTGAAGTACCTAAAGGGTTGACAAAACCCGACGGTAGGGGTACGTGTTACAAGGATTACTCTGGGCTGGGTAATCGATTGGTCTTTTACTCGTAGCTCAGTAGGTAACCCCTTCACGTTTGATGTCGTCGAGGACACGGGTTCGAAGCTGACTTCGAACGTTTCTCTTGAAAAAACGCTTGCGCGTGCGTCCCTAAAAACATACCTCCCTGGTTCCCCAGGTATTGAAAACGAAGCGGGTAGGTTAGCGTACGGCCATATACGGTACCGGCGCTCCAATTATCCCGCTGTTCAGAGGGGGTGGGGGGTGTTTCAAGGATCACCCTGGGCTGGGTATTCGATCGGTCTTTTGCACCTATACCTCAGTAGGTGATACCCTCACATACGTATATAAGCAGTACTGTACATTTTTTCCCCCCTCAAGCTTCCTCACTCGAGGAGATCCATACCAACCACCTCAGAAACTACTGGAAAATTGACCGCACACTAATCCCCAGTAGTTTTCTCCCCGAAAAAGGGGGCACAATTTTGAAGGGGTTAAGTTAAAAGTAAGCTATGGGCTGGTCTATGTATAAAAGGTAGTTTTTCCGGTGTACATCGGATCCGAATATATTTGGTAGCTCCTCGTCCTTCTTCTTCTCCTCCGTCGTTTTGTTTTCTTCTTCTTTCCATCCCATCTATTTTCTTTGCCCTAATCTCCAGCTCCCTCTCTTTCGTAATCCAGACCGAGGGTCGCAGGGCTCACTAATGATACGTTTGGGCTCAAAAGTGAAGCCCCTAACGTAGTGGGCATGGAGAAAGGACGCGTTCTACAATAGAGGCTTCTCATCTGAGCAACTACCCAACATCTTGTTGTGTTTTTACAAAAGCAATCGCTACGGACCTAGGCCGTGGGATGGCGCATTGACTTTGGTGTGAATTTTTGCTTTTAAAGCTATTGCGGAGGGCCATAGTAAATAGGACCAAATTTTGTGAGTAAAAATAGGGAACATACAGGTTTTTGTGTGTAACGTAGGTCCTATTCACTACGGTCCTCCGTAATAGTTCTTGGGGGAGGCATGGAGTGAGGAGCCTCAGAAAACTGCCGGTACACCCCTGCCGAAGGCTCATCTGAATCGCGTTGGAAAGTCTCAGCAGTCGGCAGGGTGGAAGGACGCGTCCCAACCCTTCCTGTGGGGCCTGGTTCCCAGTACCGTAACGCAGAGAATTAAATTTACGGTATTCATGTATGATGGTATTCACTCACCGTGCGTTTGAGGCGCCGCATGCGCAGTATCCGGAAGACGCGAAGCACGTTCAGCAGTCGCAGCGTTGAAGCCACGGTCTTGGGAAGCCGTATGGGCGATTGCAGCAGCATCGGGTGGTTTGCCCACCACAACAGCAAAGACGACGAAGAAGCCAATCACGAGAGGCGCGTAAACGTGGGGCGGGTTTAAGGGGAGTGTCGGCTAGGGTGGGCGCAATTTTCCTTACCTCAGGCCTGCCTTCGACAGGACTGCGAGTTGACTATCGCAGGGTGCGACCCATCGGCTTGCCCCTGTTTGCCCCTCTGCTTGCCTCCCCGTGCGTGTACTACAATAGTTCGCGTCGCTTCGTTTGCGCCATGCAGAGGTTTGGTGGCGGACTAGTGGGGGAAGTTTAATGTAACGGTGACAACACCCCCCATTCCCCGTGAAATCCGACTGTCACAGCAGCAGCAGTCGCCGACTAGGTGTTGCAGTAGTTCGCCAAGCATTGCATCTACAGTACTTGCGGCGCGGAATTATGCGGAGATCTGCGTACTTGCGACCTGACTCGCGCATTTTATGGGTCGACGTGTGTTTTCTTATTGATAAAACTGTACCAGAATACAGTAAGTCAGCCATTAATAGTTGAATTAACTCGACGTTCAACCAAACACTAGCCTTCGACCTTTGCGGCGTGCGGAAGGAGTGAACCACCTTACGGTGAGACTTCGGGGATTTGAGTCGAAGCGATATCGTAGAACTGCTCATGCAGAAATTATCATAAAAACGTGAAATCGTGAATTCATCGCTTTTATTTGTGAGACGACATTCCAGAGACCGGGGACGAGGACGGGGGTTGTACTCGTGTCATGCATGACCGTAACCGTATGACCAGATACTCTCCTCGCATCCCTACTATGCCAGGGCAGAGCACGTTGGGTCTTCACCGACCAGGCAAACATAACTTGCACCAAGAGCGAAGCGCCGTGGGGTTTTCAGCGAGTGGCATTAAGATTGAGCTGCATCCTGCCAAGGGGCGGATAAATATGTTCCGTGGCCTTAAACTACTTAATGGCTTTGTGGTATGCTTCATGGTTGTCAAAGGTATGTTTTGTTCGCCCTCAACTCCAACCGGCTCAGAATTGGACCCTAGACACAATTTTTGGTGTGATCGGCGCATCCTGGTGTGATGAGAGCAACCTTCGTACTTGCCCGACGCTTGTCAAGTCGAAACGAAACACTTTATTTGCGGTCCCCAATTCTTACAAGGTCATCCACCAGGACAGTCAAGAGCAGGTGCACCAGAGATGTCAATGTCACGAAAAAGTCGAACCGGTTCCACCTGCAGTGTCGTTGCACGCCGAAAAAAAAAAAAAAGAGGAGACACGATGAGATTGCGTCCCACACGATAGCATGGAGGGTCTCTTTCTTCATCGTGAAATATAGGTCGGGCGCATTCATTTCCTGGTTGTCTGTTTCTTATTTCTATGGACGCATCGGATAGGGGGCTGTTTCTGCATGGTACAGTTGGGCCGTCGGAGATCTTTCGCTTTTTCAATATGTGGTGAAAACGGCGCCGAGTCTGCAAGTCAAGATGGTCTATCACGGCGAGCTCCCTACGTTCGTCGCATTTGTCGTGTAACTCTCGCGCGGTGGGGGTGACAAACAAAAAGGTGTTGTGCTGCCGGCAGATATTCTTTAAGGCCGCCCCAACTGGCTAGACGGCATACGATTGATGCATTCCCTGTCGTACATTTCGAATATTCCGGCAAACTTCAGTTCTACCGGTATCAAATAGCGAAACCGACTCTCCTCTACGAGACTTCCTGGCGTGCAAGACCACTACGTATAAGCACTACCAGACCCCTTGGTAACAAGGATCAGTTTGAATAGGTGATTGGTTAACCTTTTACCAATAACCCAAGAAATCAATACCTTATCATAACACAATTCTTACCTTGACTTGAAATACCTCCTCGTTCCGAGCACGGAATTCTTGAACAAAGCTTCGGCGCAGAAAATGATCGTTAGCGCCATCTCTATGTCCGAGAGCACTTCTGCTTTCTGTTGGCTCACGTTGTACCCTCCCATGCCAATGACGACTACGTTGAGCACTATTGCCCAGTGAATAACCTGGGACCACCGTACGAGAATTGCCATTACTACGCAAACCCACCGGCGAACAGGAGATAGGCTAGGAAACGTGCGACGCAACTTTCACACAGCAGTCGGAGAGGTCAACTCACCAAAATAGCTCTGATCTACGAATTTCGATATAGACCAATCAATCGATGCCTGAAAAGAACTATATGCATCATATATCGCATGTTTGCGGGGTGTGAGCTGTAGGAGGTGGCTTTTCTACACCATTTTTCCCGGGGTGAGCAATGGGAGATAGTTGTTCTGCACATATTTCTCGCGGGTGAGTTATAGGAGCTAGATGAGCTATCGCGTGTCTATCGGGTGTGAGCTGTAGCACACAGCTCTTACGCATGTTTGCCGGAGTTGCTCTACGGGAAACATATTGGTTAAATAATTATCTCTCCGACGTGTGCAAGTTTTTCAGAGACATAAAAACGGAACTAGTGTATAACAAACCACAAGAGCATAGATGCACAAGCGTAGGCATGGAGGCCAGAAGATTACCGAAAATTACCCGAGAAGTTTTTTGCTCTGTTTTATGCAGCTTCGCAATCCTCGCGTTGCAACGCATACACTCTTCAACTCCAGCCATGGGCACCATCTCCCATTCTGCCAACAAAGGCGATCTCAAAACTGAACAACCCAAAGTCCCAGCGACGCACGCTGGTTCCGGGTCAACTTGAATCTACGTAAACGCAATCAGGCTTGACACCACCCAGACCTGCGAAAACAAGGAATCTTGGCTGATCACAGCCATCTCCACGCGTGGATGCCCGAGGCAGTTCCTTAGCTCTGTCGTCTGCTCCACTACCTTCGCAGTTTTCCCGTGTGGCTTGCTCTGCGACGACCATTCACACCGGGTTAACGACATGCGGCGGGAAAATCGCCCGTTCAAAACGCTATACCTACAGCAGCACGCAGTGGATGGAAGTTATGGTTTCCCTTGCAAATAAGAGATGGGGAGGTGTTCGCTAGTGGAAAAGCGACATGCAGCTGCACGCACTTTATTGGGGCATCGTGCTCGTACACCCTTGGTGAATGTTCGCACGGGGTTGCGCTGGTGCTGCAGTCGCTACTGAACATCTACCACCACGATAACAAGCTGCTCATGCCCACTTGGTCTTTCTTAACGTAACGCACTTGTTTCAACTCAAGCTATCGACCGGCGCAGCAGCGCGGGGGCTCGTTCAACCGGACGACAGACGTCGCACAGGAAAAACGTACCCCGCTACCTTCTGCGAGTTGACCTACCTCCGTGTCCCCCGGATATTCTCTGCATGATGTACAGCCTGGGACGTGTGGTCCTTCCCACGGCTATTGCTGTTGTTCTCACACTTGCTTGTCCCCGCAATCTAGAGCAGTCCGTCACAAGACAGGCTCGAACAACTCTGGAGTGAAGGAATATCTCAGCAGAACCAAGAAATTATTGTAATCACGACGCCAGGGTTAGGGTTGACGCCTCTGCGTTTTACCCGCTGGCGTGTTTTCAGCAAACCATCGACTCTGGTATTACGGGGGACCATAGTAAATAGGACCAAATTTTGTCAGTAAAAATATGTATATATAGGTTTTTGTGTGTGTGCCGTAGGTCTTATTTACTATGCCCCCCCGTAATAGAGTCTGATCGCAGCTAAAAAAGGCAGAAGCACTACAATGACAAATCAGGTTGTACCCCCCCCCCCCCCCCCCTATATTATATATACCTGGTATATATATATATATATATATATATAGATAGATTGGGTTAGCGTCGGTTGCCGACGACGCTGTACAACACGCCTCTCACTGCGTGAGCTAGATGGCCAGGGTACCGTTTTTTTTTTTTTTTTTTTGGCGGTTACCACGGCTGACGGTCGAGTTAGATCATTTTTGTGCGGGGAGAACCTTTGCTCCGCACAAGGGGGGTGATCGTATCACGTGGTGTGCATACTGTAAGGCACCCACGAAGCAGTTACATAGTAAACCCATTGCTGTCTCCGGAAGTGGCCGCACCAGAAACTAAATCAATTCATTGATGCTGTCATCCATATGCAAGAAAACCCGCCTTTAAAGCGGTTCGTAGTAGGATGCAGCTCACCCTTCATGCGACTCGCCCAACACCTCACGGCGCTTCGCGCTTGGTGCAAGCAATGTCCGCCTGGTCGGTGAAAGCCCGACATGCTCCGTCCCGGCATTGTAGGGATGCGAGGGTCTATGGTCAATCGACTACGGCCACGCATGATAACGAGTACACCCCCCCCCCGCGCCACGCCAACTCTCTCACCTCAACGTGCGCATTGATGATCCCAGCAGCTCGGTTAGATCCTGCGGCCAAAATGTCAACGCCTCCCCTGACAATCGCGCTTCCTACCTCGGCGCCGCCTTTCGTGATGGCCCCTCTCACGCCCTCCGCACCTCGCACGAGACTCGCAGCGGCATCGAAAAGATAGTTTGGACCCCCAATGGACATTCTGTTTCTCGCACGTCTTGCCTGGAAGAACGGACGGGTTAGTGTTGCCAAGGGACGGGGGTGTTGTCGTGAATAATTTTATGGTGAAGTGCTTGTTGGGCTAAACGTTTTCTGACCGTCGGGGTCTCCTCGACTGACGAACAAACTGAGGAACAAACTGAGGAGCAATACGAAGAACAAACTGACGAACAAACAGCTCAAATACGTTCGCAATCCAAGTCGTAATAAACGTTCAAAACCGATTGGTGATATGTCTACGTCTAAGTCCAGGCTTTGGCGTCGATCATCGGGTGGCGCGCAGTAGTTTTTTGTCTCAAAATCGGGCACTGGGGGAAGTGTCGGTATAAAACGTCCTCATCGGAGGAACCTGAAATATTGCAGTAGGCCATTACAGCACAGTAGGCAGTTACAGTGTAAAAATACAGTATAATATTAGGGCAGTTGCAGTACGCGTTTACTCTACAAGAGTACAGTAGACAACTACAGTAGGAAATTACAGTCGGCAATTACAGTGGGAAATTACAGTAGGCTATTCCAGTATAAAACAATAGAGGCAACTATTGGTACAGCAGACTATTACTCTAGGCAAAACTACAGTGGACAAGTCGATAAACAATTAAGGCATAAAACTACAGTGGACAAGTCGATAAACAATTAAGGCATAAAACTACAGTACGAAACTACAGCAGGAAATTATTCTAGGCAATTACAGTAGACAACTACAGCAGTCAATTACAGTGGTCAATTACAGTAGACAATTGCCGAAGTCGACTGCAGTAGACACCCCCGCTACCGAAGCATGGGGTCTCAAGGCTCTCGTTTCTTATGGAGAATGCTTACTTGTTATTTCTTGGGCCCGCTCTCGAGCATCCGAAGTTTGTTGCGTCTTGCGAGCCCACACAAAACGTACCGGGAATGGTGCTACAGGTTATACGTGTATCGCCCCACCTGCGCCTTTTCTTGCGCTAGGCGGCGCTCCGCGGCCAAGCTGACTGCCTTGAATCTCGCCAGCATAGCCGCGATCATGAGGCTCATGATGGCCCACGTAGCCGTGACGATCAGGAACACGAAGAACCAGATTGTGTACTCCGACATAACGCGCTGCGTGAACATCATCACCTTGGCGTCGACACGGAATCAGGCGTGGGAGACGTGGGAACAAGGTGCACCCAACCATCAATTTCACCAACAGTCAGCAGTGCACGTAAATATCTCACATACGATGCCTTCGATCTCTGATCTCCCGTTCTCGCCATTCCCCCCCCCCCCCCCCCCCCCCCCCCCCCCCCCCCCCCCCCCCCCCCCCCCCCCCCCCCGCGAGTTTTCCAGAAAATTGACGTCGTCGCGGAAACCTACAACCATGTGCCCTCAGGAGCATGCTGATACCCCACAACCTTCCCTTTCTTATGTGTGCGGCCGATAGGGAACTTTGTTCACCTCATGCCAGCCCTCCAAGGTAGTAACGGTGAAGAGCGTCAGCAACGACCAGAGGAGATTATCAAAGTTCACCATCCCCGAGAAAGGGCTGCTGCCGTAGTACTGGCAGCTTTCACTCTGCGTTTTCGAATGCGAGCCGAGAGAAACAAAAAACAAGAATTTCATCGACGAAAGAATGGGAGGCCAAAAACGCGCGTGGAAGACATAGGACTCTCGTTTGTCGACGGTTGGTGTCTTGTTGTTGTTGTTGTTGTTGTTGTTGTTGTCACATTAAGTCTCAAATCAAGGAGTCCATGCGTGATCACACAAAGGTTTAAGGTGATAGAGCCCTATAAAGATCCAAAAACCACAAAGAACGAAAATTCGGCTGGGAAGCACGACGATTCCCGCCCAAAAAATCTAAAAGTACACGAGACGAGGAAGGCGCACACAAAATGAAATCAACGTGCAAACTGAGCTGACACGGCCGCGGGCATCCACTCAACTACTACAGCATAGAGTTCCCCCCGTTCCCACAACTAACCAACTCGTGGCTACTGGCTACGGCGGTTGCTGTCTGGAGTGCTGCCTGCACCGTGCGAAACGCACAGTAGTCGTGAACACAGAGAGGAACACGCCTGCTGTCTGGAGTGCTGTGGGAGTGGCGACTCGCGGACATGCAGTGAAAAAAGGGCAATCGAACTAAAAACCACCATAAAAAAATATCAACGATCACCATGTCTTCCCGGTAACAGCCGACGGGTACCTAATTTGGAGTTGGAAATGTATCGGGACGTGTAGAAGGCTTTCTGGGGCGGGGAAACAACGGTCAACCTAGCAACGTGCAAACCTAAATCTACCGGAATCCACTATTCGCGGGAGGACGCATGAAGAGGCACTAAAAAAACGCAGCATGCTGACCGCCAAATATGAACGATGTGGCATTCGGCCACACCACGATAACGTCGGAAAAGGGGGGGGGATAGTTGGTTTTCGCTTCCCCGGCCATGAGCGTAAGATACTCCCTGGGCAATGCGGCAGAGAAACATCAAAACCACGGAGCTACCGCTAGCTCAGTACTCGTAGTTACATGGCGTACCCTCCAACTAAAGCACCAGCACGTAGAAATGCGTATTTGATTCATGTCCGACAGCTCAGAAGCATGCAGCTTGCTGATGTACGCAACCGACTTTAGCAAGAGCCCAGACAACGCTGCCCACCTCCTCGCAGGTATAGGGTGAGTCTAGCAGCTGCAGGGACGAGCAAAAGGCAGAGAGGTCTTCTTGATCAACCTCTGTTTCTCCGCAGACGCCGCCGGCCCCAGCTACAGCAGTTGCAGTCGAAGACGCTGATACCTCAGATGCGCACCTCATGTCAAGTTTTCCTACGAAGTATCATAGTAAGTTCGTGTGTTGTCGTCAACGACAAGACGTGACGTATGACTGACAGAAGCGTGGGAAGACGTTGGCGCTGCACGATATATGCTACGGTATCACTGCGCGCGCGAAAGCGCTGGCGATCGGGACCAAGGCTCTCGAACTTGACAAACAGATTGACGAGAGGGAGACATTTCTTGTCCGCAATTGTCCTACATGCACATTGCACTATGGGACGAGGGGATCCTTGCACTGGGCCCGTCGCCGGGTGCAACCTTCGTAAATCTTAGGATGCAACCTTTTTGGTGCTAGCTTTGACGAAAATATCAACTTTCTTCAGAACCAACGACCTCTTGTCTTCAAAGCCATGACCCAAAAAGAAGGGTATGTCTCGGTGTGTACATTCTCTGCGCTGGTACGATCGTCCTGGTACGGTAGCTCATCTAAACGGGAACACAATTGCTGCCCTGTGTGCGGTTACTCCTCGGGGTTCTTGTGCTCACCGGACCATAAGAGGACGCCCATGATCGCGAAGATTGTCAACCACACAAGGAATATGCACACGATACGGCCGAGTGTCCACCCAGCCCTAAGCAGGCTGGTCACCACAAGCTGACTCAAGATAAACGTGGCAACAGCATGAGCGGTTTGGGTTTCGGAGTCTGAGGGAACCACAGGAGCCAATGGGGTTTGCACTCGTGATCGGAGTTGATACCATATTTTTAACAACGAAAAGTGGCGACGCACATACTGTAGCAAAACACTATCAAATGCACAGCAGGAAGTGACGGGAAATAACGACTCAAAGGGGACATGTGGATAATATGCTCCCTTGCGGTGTCTCTGAATGATTTTTTCAGTGGAGAGGGGTGGCTGGAGCATACCTCAATCCTGCCGCACGTCAATATGATGGCGGGGTGATTTTAGAATGGCGCGATCGGTTTAGGTCAGCCCTCAATTCGATACGGCAGTGCTCCGTGTCACTAAACGTTTTCTTTAGTGGAGGGGCGCGGCTGGAGCATACCTCCATCATGCCACTCGTCTATGCGATGGGGGGGTGATTTTAGAACGCGGTCCCCACTTCACAGTGTTACCTTAGAGGGTGACATTGGTTGAGGTCAGCCCTCAAGTCGATGCAGTAGTACTCTGCGCTGGGGTGGACAACTGGCTCTTAACCTCTTTTTACCATTGCAATCTTCCCCGACACTACATGCAATTTGAAGCAGATTGTCCCCAAAACACGCGGTTGCAGCTACATACAGCACTAGCTTTGAAGGGGACAGGTTTGATCAGCAATTCTTCGTACGAATAGCACAAACCAATAATAATGGCACAAACTTCATTTTGAGCGCGTCACCTGCACTCGAGGCATCCGCCGAACCGTTCTTAGCGGCCGAAGTACCCGCAGCACCCGAAGACTCTTCACGCTGACGCCGCCGTCGTAAAACACCGAGAAAATGCCCTGGCAAGGTCGACGACGGTACATCAAAGTCGGTCGACCGCGTACGTAGATTAATCGGAATTTTAAATGCTTGCGCGTTCTCTCTGTACCCAAATGCACAGACACGACTTAACGTACTTTTCGGTCAACAGGTTGAAGAAGACGACAGCGTAGAATATACGAAGTATACCACGTATATGAAGTACGTAGCTGGTATGTGCCAATACCAGAGGTGACGATGACATGGCGAAATGCAGTGAAGCTGCTACGTACAGATATCCCATCCAGAGGTGTATGATGCACGAACAGGCCCTTTTGTTTTTCAAACAGGGAACAAACAGGGAACATGTGATTAAAGCAATGATGTCGACTACAGAACGCACGTAATTGGCCACACGCAGCAGCGCGGCTTGCTGGCGCTGTGTACAGTACTGTTGTAGTAAAACACAAGTTAGGCGTCGTCCGCACCACTGTACCGTGTATCACTGCAACACGTACGCAAGGAGTTGCGCGACAAGCGCGCAGCAAGGTACTACTGCAGTATTCTGCTTCGGGCTCACTTATAGTAGACGGTGGACGGAACCACTCGCCTCATTGTTGCTTCGGTCGCCGCGCTTGGTTGCGTACGGGAGTCTACGGGTACAAGACATGCATCATATGTAGGCGAAGCAACGACCGTATACCCACCTCCACGACGACGATGGCATCCAGCCAATTCCATGCATCCTTAAAATACAAGCGTAGCCCCAAGGCTGCGAGTTTCAAGGACATCTCCGAGGCGAACAGCACCGTGAAGACGATGTCCGCGTACAGTTGCCATGAAGGTGGCGACTGCCGAAAACCAAAATATATACGTACGGGCGGCGTACATATCGTATCATATGCACGCACGTAGAGCAGAGCGATGCCACCGAATTTCAATTGCAATGGCCTCTCTGTCCAAGCTCTGCCAGGTGAATGCGTACACAATATACATGTATAATACGACCTCGTACCAGTTAGGCGCATACAATTCCCGTACAGCAGTACTTTTAGCAAAAAAAGCAAAGAAGGTTCTTGATTGTGCCACCAAAATAACTGCTACTCTCGTACAGCAGCGAACCACGATTCATACATAAAGCATGTACCATCATTCGTTTTGGGTGCAGCTGCGGGCGTCTGTAGTATGTACGAGTACTCGCCTCCATGGTTGGGTCGTCAAGGGCCAGGAAAATGCAATTTACCAAGATCAGTCCGACGACAGCTCGGTCAAAGCCATCCCGCGTTATCGTGCGCTTCGAGGCTCGGCGGCAAGAACGAACCCTCTGCGAGAAACTTTGCAAAATCCCGATGGAGGTTCCGCTTGCGCTCTTGTCCCTCTTGTTCGCAGTAGTAGGTGCTGCCGCAGCGCCCCCCTGGTGCGAACTCGTCTGATTGCGACCGCTAGTGATGTCATCATGACCAGACGGCATGTGATGTGCAGCCGCCGGTTTGCCATCTTGGGTTGACATTTGCCAGGCCGGGAGAGACCACGGGGCAGCAGCAGCAGCAGCAGCAGCAGCCCTACCCTGCTCTTGCCTGCACCTCAAGTCTGCGTGCTGGTACCAGCCACGCGGTCTGTTTTCCGCTTCACATCATCCCCGTGGACGAAACAAAACGTGAGCACGCATCGGTCCGCACTTGCAGCTGGCGTGCCTGGACTCGCGAGGAGAGGAAAAGCTGGCATATGTCACGTGATTGCGTCTTGGTTGATTGTCTAGAGTCTAAACTGGTATTAATCATAGAGGGATGTCGAGGATCGGGTATCGGGCATCCTATTGGCCAATTGGATGCTGCGCATGAACACATGAAACCGTTTTTTATAGCAAAGCATTTGCGGCGAGTTGGAAACCCCCAGTGTGGTGATGCCCTTCTTCTACGTTGGTGGCTGTTCTGCCCCTCTGCTGTCTGTCGGACTTTGCAAGAAGCGTGGGCGATGTCTACCCCGTCTCTCTCGCGTGCCCACGATCTTCTCCGGGAGCTTCGACTAGAAATACGGAGAATCGAGGTCGTGGAGACTGCAACAGGCGCGCACAACGACAAGGATTCCTGGACAACAAGTGCCATCGAGGTTCGAAAATCAACTTCGTATACATACACTTGTAGCATACGAGTACTCGAGTCTGGTTTGCTGAACACCCATTGCATTACAGCTGTGGTACGACAGACGAGTCATTCCACAGCGAATAGACCGGTTCATCCCCTCGCTTGCTCTCACCCCATTGCTCACTCTATTGCGTAGCACCCCCGACCAGCACCCACAATAACCCCTAGCGCTCGGATAGCAACGTCCCGCTCTTCCGCTGCTCCCTGCTGTGCGTACAGGTGTTCAACAACTCGAGCGTTCGAACCATCGCCACATGTCGCGACGCACTCGCGGACGCCCGGTACGAGGCGGACCAACGCGAGGGCGATGCAAACGATGCGGCGGGTGCCATGATAAAGGTGAAGGGCAATAGAAACCACACATCAGATATGGTAGCATGTGTCGATCGTCCAGACGGCGCAGTTGCAACTATGTCGTAGGAAATTCGGTGTGCTTATCCGCTATCATAACGCCATGCTACAGACTGCTCTATTAATAGTATCTCGAGCTGAGCCGTAGTGCTGCTGGTGATTTGTTGCTGTGGAATAGAAATACTCATACGACCACAGTACGTATCCTGCAGCAGTGCGGAGCGTTTTGTTTTGTATCGCCCGTGTTTCCCGCCTCCACGCATATTATGCGAAGCGATGACGCTGCAGAGCCTCCGTAAACACACTCGGCGCAGCGGAAGTTGGAAATAAATCAACGAGTCACGCCCTTCGCCAGTCTACGCCTGCACCAGTACCGTATACGACGGTGTATATCACACTACACGTTGTATACGTACCACACCCGGAGTGTACCACTCGGGTGATAAAATATATATAACTGGTAATAAATCCCAAAACGACCCACCTGCGTTGCATTGCCCAAAAAATGTTTTTTTTAGATGCAATAAAAAAATGCGAATATTATTGAAACCGGGGTTTGGCAGAGATCAGCCCCACAGAGGGTCTTTTGAGGCACTCTTCACGGTCACCGTGCTGCCCACTGAAGGCCCCAAATAGCACAGGACGCTCAGAGGAACTCAATCAAGTCATGATAGAGCCTGTTAAATGGCTGGTTGGCGCTTGGACGTCCTAGGCTTGGATACATTCGGTTCATCGCAGCTTCAAGCAAACGGCAGCTTCGGTCGAGGCAATTGCGCCGCCCGATTAGGCCATTTTCACGGCCGAGGTCCGACTCGAAGACCTTGACGAAATTGACCAGATTTCCGTGTGTGTGCTCGCATACAGCCAGTCATGTCATTTGCGCCTGGCGAAATTAGGGATCGAACCTCCAGCTGCCACGGTCGACCTGAGAATGGTGCCTAAAAAATCACCAAAAACATGCACAAAACGGCTATCCTGCTCTCGCTTGTGCCGACAGTCGAAACACGCTAAAGAACTCCGTTTTCTGTCCCGATGCATATGCAGACACGTGGTACGTGCTGGCCTTGCTAGTACAGCAGCTACTGTATCCTTGGGAAGAGCAGCGGCAGAACGACGGAGCATGTTCTAGGCTTCTGCGCTGCCGGGCTTACCCCATTATCATATTAAAAAAACCGTTACTAAAAAATTGCAAAGGAAACTGGTACGTACGTACGCATATGATACGAGCATATTTTTCTGCAGCAGCAAAAAGTATACTTGACTCCAGTACAAGAAAGTCAAATTCGAACGCCTGGAACCATATTTTTTGCCCATTTTCAAACTTTAGCGACGAGGTCCGAATGGAAGCAGGGCACGGAAACTGCTGCCGCTTTGCCACCGTCATGGGAGTGCACCAAGGAGCCCATATCTGCCTTGCCAAATATTGGATCAATGGAAAAGTTTTGAGCTAGAGCAGAATAACCAAATATCGGTGACGAAAAAAACGGAAGTAGAGGTGCTTCCAGGCATTTATTTGATTGTACATTTGGCCAAAATGAGTTTTTTTTGTGGGCAATGCAACACAGGTGAACCACCCGATGTATCACTGGAGTACATTACATACCACACCCCCTGCGGTGTTATGCCTCGTATTCAGTATGACACCCCCAAGATATCACCTGGGTGATGCCGTGACGTGAGTAAGCACGCAGTACCCCCAGGTGTAACCCTTTTAGTACTGCAGTTTCCAGAAACCTAAATCCGATTCTAATTCCAAGTGTTTTGTCCCCACAACAGGAGTGCAGTCCTATCGAGGTCAACTCTTGACCGTGTGGGGTGTTTTGCTAATAGTGAGAGTGGAGGGCAACAGGGTGGCACAGGTCAGCGCAGCAGTATATAGACGAGACGCAGGTTAACGACTCATATACAGAATGGCACAGACTCCCAACAGGGTGAGATTCGTGCAGCACCCCGCACAGGAATGACCGAATCACAACGCACAGGAATGACCGAATCACAACCCAT
The DNA here is from genome assembly GCA_031763025.1 of Macrocystis pyrifera. NCBI lineage: Eukaryota > Phaeophyceae > Laminariales > Laminariaceae > Macrocystis > Macrocystis pyrifera. Next base: position 16,301,572 of record JASSKH010000004.1, on the reverse strand, counting down.
GATGAATTACCGAATACGACGGTGTATACCACACCCGTGGTGATAGCTTTTGGGGCTAAAAAACCCCGACCACCCGGTGTGCTTTAACCTGGGGCTGTGATATACAGCGGACCCTGGTGATGAAGTGGGTGATTGATTTGAGATTTGAAAAAGCGTACCATCGGGTGGTATACTCTAAGGGGTGTGATACAATGGGTGTGATAACAGAGTGGTTGCAAAGAAGTTTGGCTGGCACACTCCAAGCAGGTAGAGGTGTGATGAAAGGGGTGTGATAGCAGTTAGTGGTTGGCGTTTTTGCTGCCACACTCCAGGAAGGCGGCAAGGGGTGTGGCAACAAGGGGTGTGGCAGCAGTGGTTGGAACTTTTGCTGACAGCTTGCATATCTGTTGTGGAGGCCTCAGCAGCAGATGCCGTTTTGGATTGTCTAAAAGGGCTCCGTTGTGAGGTCCTTGGTGGCAGATGCTTGGGCTGGTTTGTGGGTGAGCTGTGCAGTATGGGGACACAGGTGTGATTTTCTGCAAAAAACACGGGATCGAGCTTTGAGTATCGGTAGCAGCAATCGCTGCCGCCCAAGAAGACTCTTGCCCACTGCACTGGGCCATGCCTTTAAGACTTTGCACCCCCTCCACCTCCACGCTGCTGGTTTCCATAATACGCTGTGCACCATCACGGTTTTCGTCAGTGGGGCGGAAGGACGCTCGAGCAAGCCGGGAAGCTGCGAGCGCCGGTCCGCTTGCTCTCCCGCAAACCATACCCCCCAACAACCGTTGTCAGTACCTATACCAACGCACTTCAGAACAACGCACTGCAACCGTCGCGTTGATGTCTTTCGCTTGTGTTTCGTCTTTTCCTGCCACACATTTGTCACTAACATAGGTCGAGCAAGCCGAGAGAGATCTGGAGCACGTGAGGGCGGAGATGCGGCGAGCGGTTGCCTCTCGCAAACGGTACGGAGAGAAGCACCGCAACACGAGGAATCGCGCCGCGCTGATGGGGACACAGGAAAACTCTGGAATGTGAGTCGTCCAGCTAAACGTGTAGCATGTCTACGTACCGTATTGTGATTCTTTTGGGCGCCAAGAATGTTGGGAATATAGAACGACCCACGCCGGACTTGGGATGCTTGTTGTTGTTCTCCCTACTGTCATACCGCCTTTAGAGTTGCATCTACCTTTTTGTGGACAAGAGCGCTTGCACTTACAGTGGAACAAGTTGAAAGCACTTTGCAGCAGTGCAAATGTCGGGTGCTAATAACGGTTTCAAGAAGGTAGACGTTCGGTGCACCCCATGCCGCGTGTCTACTATTAACACTGACTACTGTTATTGCTGTACACGGAAACGCACGCACGGAGTTGCAGGAAACGGCGGCGTGCGGGCGACGGGGGAGGTGTAGACCCGCCGGGGTCTGCCGCGGGAGAAGCGCGAGAAATGAAGCAGTCTTTGCAGCGCACCCGAAAAATGATGGCGGAACAGTTGGCTAGAGTTGCGCAAGTATCAGAGGTCATGGGCGAGCAGGACGCCTTGCTGAGGCACACATTTGACGAGCACCAGGTGCGTTGGAGGTGGACAGTTTGGCTTCGCCTGCAAATGCCGCATTTTTTGTTCCGTGTGTTGATCGTGAAAGCGTTGTGTGCGCAGGTTGCTGTAGGCTTCTGGAGCAGAAAATAGAAAACTGACTACGGTACTGCGCGCGGGATGTTCGTGCACTCCTTATTGTACATCAGGGCCTGCCTGGCTGCTCCGATGTTGTTGAACGATCCGTCTCGAATAAGCGTAGCATCTTCAGGTTGTTGTCGTCTCTATCGTCGTTGTGAAGCGTTCCGTTCCGCTCCGGGGACAAACAAACCTAGTGTACCTACGCGCTTCCCGATTGTCCTGTGCTCGCGTTTTTTTTCAGTTTTTTTTTCGTCGAGATCAAAGGGTGACAAGAAATGGGCACCTGAACGTCGTAGAATATGCCGCGGATGCATCTACCTTTACCGGTACAAATGAACTGCTGTGTTACGGTCCCACGTTTGTTTGCGAATGCGCCTCGCGTTACATGCTTTGAAAACCCAGCACGAACCGACCCGGCCCAACCGGGATATCTCGCCCGCTTTGGTCTATTTGCCTGATGAAGGGTACGCTTCAGCTCCCACGTATGTCCAGCTCCCACGTACGTCTAATTCCCACATGTGTGCACCGGCGATTTTAACAATTTGCTCCGCTTGTCGAATCCTGTCCGACCTTGCCTTGGGTGCCATTTTAATCCGACGCGGTGCGCGCAGGGCATCGGGGGAAGTCTTCGGCGGGCGGGAACAACCTTGACCCGTCTAAAGGTCGCCGACGTGATGGACGCCGTGGTGATGGTGGCTTCCACCCTCTTCTTTTTCGGCACGGTGTGCTTCGTTTTGTATCAGAGATTGCCGCTTCTCGGGCTGTTGTGACAGGGAATGCACCACGCGTCAGTGCAGGCCGATGTGTGTAGTGCACTTGTCTGGGATTGTTTGCTGTATTTTTTGTACGAGGTGCACTCGTTCTGGCAAGGCTGCAAGGTGGACGTCCGTGCTGTTTTTCTTTTCGTTTTTTTTGCCCTTTGCTTCGTGCTGTTCGTCGCGTAAGTGTCACTGGGAATTGCTTTGGTCACATAATGTGCTTGTGCAGACAGTGGAATAGTCTTGGTCGGATATTGTGCTTGTGCAGACAGCAGTGGAAGGGGCGTTATATATACGTCGCACCTCCCTTGCACGTGACGGCTTTACAAGCAGTCGTCGCATCCTCGGTACGACGCTCTGCGCGGCGGTGGTTGTGACACGGTTACGTGTGTATATGGCCAGGACGGTATTGTTTTAGCACGAAAAAAAAGAGAGAATACCTGCGTTTGGGGTCTACCACATTTATCGGTGTCATGGGCCGGCAGGTCGCCCCCCTCTCTCTCCTATTTAAAACCAATAATCTTACAACCAAAGTACGTCTAAGTTTCCAGACAGGACTCGTAAAATTATGAGTACATCCCTTGTTTGAGTTATGCGCTTGCGGCATGAGTACATGTCGCAGCGGCCGATACCATGGTGTATGCGCATAAATGTGGGAGCAATATGACCTGCTGCTAATCAGCTGTAGACAGAGTTAACGTATACTTTAATTGAATTGTAGAGATGTTGTACGCACGACGGACTACGGACGCTCACTGCTTCTGACACATCGAGTGTTTCTCGCGAGTATAATTAGAGCAGCGCTTTTGTTGTAGGCCATACTCTTGTCTCTTGGATGAAAAGGGGCGCTGCTCTGGCATCCTACTGCTGTATGATCCAATACAGCTGCAAGTATCATGTACCGCAAGTATCATGTACCTGATATAGTATTGTATCATGTGCGAGAAATTGTAAACTTCAGACTTGAGACCCAACGTCCCAGCATGCCTCGTCTCTTAACGGCTTTTCTGCTGCAGACGGTTGTTCAGGGCGTCTAAGAAGAAATTGAGATTCCGACCCAGGCTATATTTCTTTTTCAAGAACTGGTGCGTTCCACACTACAGTAAATTATACCGCTTCCGAATTTCTCATTTCCCCCAAAATATCAAACTTTGGTTCTTTGTGGGGCTTCTTCTGGTGAGCCGGCCGGTAGTGTACAGCCGCGTTCAGTAGAACAGAGCGTGCATGCCCTACTTACAATAGGATACCCGAAATAAGAAACCGAGCCAGGCTGAGATTTACGGAGAAAAATAAGCAAGACATATCCCGACATGATCACAAGCATCAAGCATCTTTCTTGAAGTCTTGAAGTTGTACGTGGCGTAGTATAGAATATATAGAACACGTCAAACCCACGAACACACGAAAACACCCGTTCCCAAGTGCTCTGTATGGTTTTACCCTTTTTTTTAGGAAAATAGGCTGACTCCCCCGACTTCACCCCCCACAACTCACACAACGTCACGTACCAAGTCCAAATTAAAATTCAAAGCGAAAAGGATGTCATGTACGTCGCGTCGTGTCGAGGTCGGTCGGTTTACCTCTAAACCCTCAATAAAGAGGTAAGACATCACATGCGCGCATGCCTGCTGCAGACTGCAGGATGAATGGTTTGATGATGGAGGGGAGCAGAGACTGCGGTTTGACCCCTTGACTGACCGCTTGTTGGCTAAAACCAGTATACTAAGGACGACCAAGAGGCCTTGACGTGCCCAAAGCGACCACCACGCACGTCTAAGAAAGACGGCTTTCCACAATATGATAATCGGTGGTTTCTGACTATCACCCAACATGTCTGTACAGCAGTATTAATAGTTGTACTGGTTTGCTTGTTTCATGTTGTCTGATGCATCCTCTCCGGGGGTGGGGCATGGTTGACGAAAGCAGGACGAAGACGGCAAAGAGCAGGGTAGCAACGTACGTACCAGACAGACTGTAACTACAGCAGTACTTGTAGTATTAATAGTCGAGTACCACAATGCTGCGGCTGCGGCTGCCTGGAGGGTCTTTTTTTTGTTCATGTTTTTGTGGTGCTTCGGTTTGCCTGTTGTTGAGTAGCCCCTGTGCTCCGGGCGCCCTTGTTGTTGTTGCCGAGGGGGATAGCCCGATGCTCGGCGGAAAAGAAAGACGAAATAAACCCTATAAACAACCCGTACCCTTGTCGTGGCTGAGGAGCCCTGTTGATGATATGAAATGTATTGAAGCTGGACTTGATAGCAGCGGTGGCGGTGGCGTGTTAGCCCCTGGGTGGACGGACCCCCTTTTGTACGGTGGCTGATTAACCCCGGTTTAGTAGTTTGGATTGAAGGACGCGGAGTCCTGGACACGGAGTCCTCGACACGGAGTCGTCGACACGGAGTCGGGAAAGGAAGTAGATTACAAGAAGAAGTAGCAAGCCACAGCGTATACAAAAACACAACCAAACCAAACACAACAAACAACAACAAAAACCACACACACAAAAACAATACTACCATAACCACCTAAACAAACTTATAAACACACCCAACACGTCACAGACACATGCGGCCTAAAACACAATTCAGGGGTAAAGATGGTATCCCGATCGTAGATCCACTCAGACACGAAACCCCCCCGAATCTCCGCAATACCTCACGGGATATTTCCTCTCAAGATAATCTGACAATGCTGTGAGTATACTTTTCAGCCCCCCTGCTCGCGACATTGTCATGATTTCGACCCGAATCTTCAACTCTTCGTCAAATTGTCATACCGGAAATCATACTTGTACTCATTCAATACAGAAAACAACGTTCTCACTATCATTCAAATCATTCCTCAATCAATACCAAAAATAAATTCCAAGAAAATCAAACCATCCTCGCATCCTGGAATTCAAAAATATTTCGAACAGAGAAAATAACTCCAACGATTCAAACATTGTTTTCGAAACCTACCCAAATCGTCAATGTAAAACGGCAATTCTGCGAGGTTTCATCAATCCTAAAATGTAGTCCCTTTTCAAAATCGCCAGGGTAAAACGGCAATTCTTCATTTCTTCAAATATCCAATTTCGTGAAATCGCATGGTAAAACGCCAATTTCACGTCAAGGTATCAAAACTAAAAAATATAGATTGCGCAGTGGAAACCACCCTTGTAAAACGGTAATTTCATGTTATCCTCCACAAACTGCGCTCCAACAGAACCAGAAAAAACATGCGGTGTCACCAAGTGAAAACGGTGAACCCGACAAACTCCATAAAATCACGAACACTTAATCCTCCATCTGAAAACAAAAACTGTCATCCGAAAAATCACCTCAAATTCATCACAAAATTCCGGTGGAACTCAAACTCTCTCTCAGGCAACGGCTTCGTGAGAAAGTCTGCGTGCTGGTACCTCGAAGCTACGTGAATAATTTCCAATTCCTTCCTCTCCACTAGCTCCCTCAGAAAGTGGTGCCGCACGTCAATGTGCTTCGAGTTCGAATTCGAAATCGGATGCTTCGCGATCTGAATCGCCCCCTCGTTATCCTCAAACAAAGGAATGCACGGCATACCAGCCTTCGGCAACATGAACCGCCATACCTGCCTCAGAAACAAAATATCGTGCGCAACCATAGCCATGCTCACATACTCTGCCTGCGTCGTAGATGTTGTCACACAATTCTGCGTCTTCGAGATACAGCTGACCGGCCCCCCCGCACACAGAATCACTCCTCCTGACACCGACCTCCTGTCTGCTGCCTTGCTTGCGTAGTCAGCGTCTGCAAATGCAACCAAGTTCAGCCCCTCGACAGTACCTCTCTGAAATGAAATACCAAAATGGCTCGTCCTCACTGCATACCCCAGGATATTGAGCGCCGCATTCCAGTGAATCAGTTTCGGCGAACTGCAATACCTCGCTACTGCCCGTACTGCGTTCAAAAGATCGGGTCTGGTCAACCGAGCGACCCACAGAAGCGATCCGACCAATTGTCGAAAAGGTTCGTTCACCTCCGGCTCATCTACATCAAACTCCCAAAGTCTGTACGTCGTGCTCAACGGCGTACTTTTCCCCCACGTAACACCGTATTCTCCTGCCAGGTTGTCGACGTATGTCTTCTGGGAAATCGTCAATCTTCCTGCCTCCCTGTCTCTCTCGTAATAGCACCCGGAATACCACGTCAAATCCCCCAAGTTCTTCACTGGAACCAATTTGTTCAGGTCTTCCTTGAACTGATCACACCTTGCCTGTTCTCCCACTGCAAAAATGTCGTCGACGTGAACCACCAAGAGCAAAACGACTTTTCCTTCCTCAATCAGACGAAACACACATGGATCTGCCAGACACTGTTCGAAACTCAGACGCAAAAGACATTTCTTCAACTTCGCAAACCACTGCCTGGATGCCTGCCTCAACCCGTAAAGACTCTTGCCCAAATTCACGATCTTCCCCGACAACGCACCACATCCCTGCGGTAAACGCATGAACACCTCTTCCTCGAGTTCCGCTCGGACGAAAGCCTGATCAACATCCAGGTGAAACAACCCCAAGTCAAGCTCACACGCCAAGGCTGCCAGCAAACGAACACACGACACATCTACAGTAGGTGAGGCCTGACGGTGGTTGTGATGAGAGTTCCAGTTGGTGTTTCTCGCCTGAAGTGATCCCAGAGAGTGAAGCAGAAATGGACGCGCGACAGTTTGACAGAATAGAGCATGAGCAGGCGAATGCTGTTTTGGGTCCCGGTTCGAATCCGTTCTTTGTGGGAAACCGCACGTCACACATCGACGTTAACGACTTCCACCGTGCGAATGGCCACCTTTCCGAATTTCTGTTGCGAGAGACCGCCCGCCAACAGGGTATCACTCTCACAGGTGTGATGCAGCCGTGTGGGGATTGCATGGCAGCGAAGGGGAGGAACACACCCGTGAGAAAAAGGGCGGGCTCGCGGGCGGAGGAGCCGAACGACCTCGTGCACCTCGACTTCTGCGGGCCGTACAGCGCTTCCCTCGGCGGCAATTGCTACATGCTGTACGCCGTGGATAGCGCGACGCGGTTTTCCAAGTCGTACGCTTTGCGGCGGCGATCGGAGGGTCTCGTGGTGTTCAAGCGTCTCATCGTGGATCTCGCTCGCATCGCCAAGCGCCCCGTCCGCTGCATTCGCGCGGAAAGCGACGCTGGTCCAGACGGCGTCGTTGTCCACGCGAATGCAGCGGACGGGGCGCTTGGCGATGCGAGCGAGATCCACGATGAGACGCTTGAACACCACGAGACCCTCCGATCGCCGCCGCAAAGCGTACGACTTGGAAAACCGCGTCGCGCTATCCACGGCGTACAGCATGTAGCAATTGCCGCCGAGGGAAGCGCTGTACGGCCCGCAGAAGTCGAGGTGCACGAGGTCGTTCGGCTCCTCCGCCCGCGAGCCCGCCCTTTTTCTCACGGGTGTGTTCCTCCCCTTCGCTGCCATGCAATCCCCACACGGCTGCATCACACCTGTGAGAGTGATACCCTGTTGGCGGGCGGTCTCTCGCAACAGAAATTCGGAAAGGTGGCCATTCGCACGGTGGAAGTCGTTAACGTCGATGTGTGACGTGCGGTTTCCCACAAAGAACGGATTCGAACCGGGACCCAAAACAGCATTCGCCTGCTCATGCTCTATTCTGTCAAACTGTCGCGCGTCCATTTCTGCTTCACTCTCTGGGATCACTTCAGGCGAGAAACACCAACTGGAACTCTCATCACAACCACCGTCAGGCCTCACGTCACTCAGAACTCCCTCGACTTCCCGACCGAGGTGCATGTCGGGATGCGTTTCTGCACACAAAGACAAGTCGAAAAACGAATTCGCAACATCACGTACGTCATCTGATGCAGGCGGGCAAGACGGAGTCGGAAACAATCGGGGAACACTGATCACCTGCCTGCTTGGGTCGTTGGGCAAACGTGTGGCATACAAGAAATCGCTCGATTTACCACGTGCAAAGTTGAGTTGCCCTTCCATGAGGTGGGTACCCGTGGGATCGAGGGTAACGACCTGGCGGTGAGAAGCTTTCCACGCGGAAAAAAGGTTGAAGCCGATCTGTGGTGCATACAAAACTTCCTTCAATTGCACGTCAAAATCCTTCACGAATCCGTCTTCATCATACATGTGGAATCGCAAGTTGATGCTTCCTACCCCTACCACGGGAATCATGCCTTTGTTTCCAATCTGGATGAACTCGCGGTTTGGCTCAACGTCACGCAAATCGTACATGAGAGTCTTGTCGTTCGTTACGTACGACGTGGATCCAGAATCAGACGTCCATTTCTCACTTCCGGGAGGGGAGGGAGTGAGCGAGGATTGGGGTTCGCACAGCAAAGCAGCACTCACAGCAGATTCCGTCACATGCGCACTCACAAGCACAGTCTCACTCTCCTTAGTCACACCAGACTTGCACTCAGAAGCAGGAGATTCCACACCGAAATCAATCAAGTCAGACGCCGAATCAGACACCAAATCGGACACCAAATCAAACTTGCCTCGAGACACATTCAATGCCACACAGCTACGAAGAGGCCCTTGAGACGACGGCGATCCGGAAGAGGGAGACGACGAAGTGAGAGAGAATGAGGCGGCGCTGGCGGGCTGCTGAACTCCGTATTGCTGTTGCTGCTGTTGCTGCTGCTGCTGCTGCTGCTGCTGCTGCTGCTGTTGCTGCTGCTGTGACGCGCCGTTCGGTTCCAGATACCGCATCGGCTGAAAGGCGTCTGGTCCAGCTGGAGAGTATCCTGCGTAAGAGCCGTATGTGCCATCGTCATGAACGGCGGGCTGCGGCGGGTAAACTCCCCCGCCGCCGGAGAAATAGCCTGAGCCGTATCCTCCGCTCACGTCTCCGTAGCCTTCCCGAGAGCCGCTCGCTTGAGCTGCGAGGCCGTACTCTTGCGTCTCGGGGGAGTACTGCTGCTCCTCGTAGGATTGCCATTCCGAAGCAGCCCAGCGCTCGTCCGCAGTAGCGTTGTACCCGTAGCCGTCGTTGTGCCCAGCGTAGTTCGCGTAACGCGGGGGCCCGTTGTGGGTGGCAGAGCGAGGTGGAAAATTAGGGCGGAAATTCGGTGCTCTGCTCGCCCCCCTGCCGCCGGAGGAGGAAGGACGCCCGTCCGCGAAACCTCTCCCCCCCGGTTGGCGACCCGTGTACCCTGCAGGCCCGCGTCCACGACCAGGTGCCTGCCTTGGCGGGAGGCCTCGACCCCAATTCCCGTCTGAACGTTGTGGCTGCTCCCTGGGTCGATCTTGCACGAAGTCCGGGCGGCGAATTCCGTCAATTTCCCGCCCCGTCTGTCGGCCTTCATGCGCAAATCCCTGGGCTCCTCTCTGCTCGCGGAAGGCCAAGAATTCCTCGAACTCCCGTCGAAGGGCCACGCAGTCCGCGGTGTTGTGGGAGTCGTTCGGGCCGTGTCGTCTGCAGAACATCGGTGACTGTTGGTGAGGGCCTCGCTCGCCTGCTCCGCCACCGTTCCATCCGGCAGCGCCTGCTCCTCCACCGTTCCATCCTGCAGCGCGTGCTCCTCCACCGTTCCATCCTGCAGCGCGTGCTCCACCATCATCCTGGCCCCTGCCGTAGGATGGTCCACTCCGACCCATGCCGCCAGTGTAGAGCGCGTGCCTCGTCTCCTCACTTCGGTGTCCCTCTCCCCCGGACTGCCGACGCTCGTGCTGGGCCTGTGTCAAGGTAAACTCCAGGTGTTTCCTCGAGAGATTCGGAAAAAAAATAAGGGATTCCCGAGCGCGGGTAAAAGAGGTGTTTAGACGTCGGGCGATATGACGACATACAACATCTTCAGGCTTTTTACCGTGGCCACTAGGGCCCAAGCGGGAGTTCATGTTCATCACGATAGTCTCCCCACGACGAAGGTATTCCAAGACATCTTCACCATCGCCCTGCCACAACTCGTTCCATTCCCTCTCTAAACGCTCTCCCTCCATGTCATATCCTTCTCTGTACTGTGACACAAAAATCCTCCATCCTTGCTGAGGGCTCCCAGACGCGACGATTCGGTTTTGAGTCGGACCGTCGGTGATTTTTGTCAGCAGCAAGTTCCATACTCTCAAAGACTTCTCCACTCTTTCTGCACCTCTGTTCAATTTGAGCATTTCCAAATCCACGTCAGGCAACCCTACGGGAATGTCCTCGTACCCAAGAACGTCAGACAATTTCTCAGCTGCCAGATATGCACGAAATGAACTCTCAAACACCCTAAACTTAGTGTGAAGGCTTTCTCCTTTTCCTACCATACCAGTCCACTCTCTAATCTCAAGTTTAGTTCGTACTTCTACAGTTGTAGACATGCCTGAAGGGTGGGCGGGCCCGCTCTGTTGCCCAACCCCTTGACGTATCAGATCCGCCAGGATTGTCAGCCGCCGGATGTCCTCTGGACTCGGCAGGTCCTGTCGTGCATCCTCCCTCCTTTCCTCTGAGGCCACCCCTCGCTGATCAGCCTCATCCTGACCAGAATCCTGATGAGATGCTGCTGCTCCTCCTCCTCCTCCCATCGCCATGTCTCCATCGATGACCGGCGTAATCCAAGTCCCCAGATAAGGAATCCTAAACGGGAAGAACCTCATCCTCACAGCCCTTTTGCACAGAAGCGTGGACGACTCGTACCAACGCTAGCGTGTTGAGTAGCCCCTGTGCTCCGGGCGCCCTTGTTGTTGTTGCCGAGGGGGATAGCCCGATGCTCGGCGGAAAAGAAAGACGAAATAAACCCTATAAACAACCCGTACCCTTGTCGTGGCTGAGGAGCCCTGTTGATGATATGAAATGTATTGAAGCTGGACTTGATAGCAGCGGTGGCGGTGGCGTGTTAGCCCCTGGGTGGACGGACCCCCTTTTGTACGGTGGCTGATTAACCCCGGTTTAGTAGTTTGGATTGAAGGACGCGGAGTCCTGGACACGGAGTCCTCGACACGGAGTCGTCGACACGGAGTCGGGAAAGGAAGTAGATTACAAGAAGAAGTAGCAAGCCACAGCGTACGTCACAGACACATGCGGCCTAAAACACAATTCAGGGGTAAAGATGGTATCCCGATCGTAGATCCACTCAGACACGAAACCCCCCCGAATCTCCGCAATACCTCACGGGATATTTCCTCTCAAGATAATCTGACAATGCTGTGAGTATACTTTTCACCTGTCATTTCCCTTGATTCTTATAGTCTACAGTAGTATTATAGTAGAGCTTACTCTGCTGTCTATATTTAGTATTCTTAGTATGCACGTACTCGTGCGAGGTACCATATCAAATACATACGTGGTGTGTGTGTGTGTGTGTTCTTCACATTAAACCGTTCTTCTACTCGTCGACATCCAGCAAGCCCAGTGTCCGTGCTGATTCTTCACCCTAGAAAGATACGAGCTCTGTGGTCACAGACTACGACACAGAGATAACACACCGTAATGCATTAATAGCCTACGTAATACCATGCCTTCGCACTAGGTGCGGCCGACACAACATACATACATACGCCAGCAACCAAAATACACCATAAAGAAAGAGAAGCAACGAAAAAACCAAACCGAAAAAGAACAAGAAAAAGAAAAAGAAAAGGAGAAGAATCCCAAATAAATAAATAAAATGGGAAGCCAAAGCTCAGACACATACATACTTACCCCAAGCATGAGCCAAAAGGGACGTGCAAGGGGAAAGATACGAGAAGGAAAAAGGGGACTATGCATCCCGGTGAACACTTAACTAAGTAAAAAGAGCAATAGTGAGTGGGCCAAAATACGCTCGTCACCCACCCACTATGTAGTACTTCTTTCATAAGGATAAGAAGGGAAAAAAATCAAAATGCATACCGAACGGCCGCAGCAGTTGGCGGTACGAGTAGCACAAGAAACGTCCAACCTATTAGTCGGCCTGGTACCTTGCTACCCTATCTGCGGTCTCTCTGCTACTCTCATCTACCGCGGTTTCCCTTCTACTCCTCCTGTTCCCCCCCCTGCCCCTATACACTTGTACGGTGTTCCCTCTACCCCTCCTGCTGTTACCCCTCCCCCCATTCCCTCTAACACTACCTGCAGCGGATGCACGGCGCTGTCTACTCAGCTTTGCCTCAGCCTCGTGCCACCTGCCCATGAACTGTTCAGCTGCTTCGAGGATTCCCCGGTACCACTTTCCCGTCTGTTTTGCTGCAGTGGGCCACAGTGCGGTCCCAACTCCAAAGACTAAGGGGGAGTCTTCCGTTGATCCCTCTGTGGCTTCGAACACTCTAAGGTCCTCAGCAATTGCCCTAGGCCAAGTCTTAGGCTGCCCGCCTGGTTTCGGGCTCCCCCCACCAGCGATCGTCCCGAACATCAACCGACTGGGCAATCGCCCCTCGTGTTGCCGCACCACAGCCCCCGCAAAGAAGAGTCGCCGTTTACGGATGGTCGTTTCGATACTTTCGCATCGTGTTATCCTGAGCGCCTTCGCATACGAGAGGGTGGTGTGGTCGGTGCGTAGTCGGCGCTGGAAACCAATGACTCGCAGAAGGACTTCGTGGTGGGCTGATCGAAGCTTGGCGAAGTGGTCCGCATTGAGGGTCCACGTCACGCAACCGTACAGCAAAGTCTCAATCACCTCGGCCTTCAGCATCCGGACTTTCAGACTAAGCGGTGCGTTCGTCCTATCGTACAGTTCCGGACCATGCCATTTGAGGCATGCCCGCATCAGACGGATTCGTCGCTCGATTTCGAAGGAGAGGTCAGCGTTCTCGTGGATAATGCCTCCTAGGTACAAAAACTGTACCTGGCAGTGGTTTTGTTCCTCGTTCCTCTACATCTTCTAGGTGTCTTTTTATTTATGAAATACGTCAGCTGTGAGTTCGACTGATTAAGTAGTTGATACCACTCAACTTTGCAAGCTGCGTAATACGTCTCGTCTACATTCCATTTTTACTACACAAAACGCGCGAACGATTCACGCACGTTGCAAAGTTGAGTATCGACCGATCGGTTCAACTCACAGCTGACGCCCTTTTTTTAGTTTTTTCATAAAATAATTATTATTTGTCTGCCACATCCCCTACCTGTGCTACGAAGGGCACGACACATTTTTCTTTGTTTTTTTACCTTTCAATTTTTTTTTTTGGTTTCTTTCGTTTTCTCTCTTTCATGTACAATGTGTAGTATGTCGTGCCTGTCGTATCTATTCCTGTCTATAACTGATAAATAATAGTACGAACGATGACATATAGAATTGCATTGCAAATGATTGTCTACTCTGCTTTTGCATGATGAATAACAATGTGTATTATCTTCGTGGCTGGTAGTTTTGTGACCACAAAGCTTGAATCTCTCATAATAGGGTTGAAGAATCGGCACGGACACTGACCCAGGGTTGTATGTTGTATGTCAACGGGTGGAAAGGATGCAGGAAGCAGGAAGGACACACACACTGGACTCGGATCTGTGACCCTACTCCCCGTCTCCCCGTGGAAAAAACTGGCACATGTGGTACCTGATATTTTTTGTACAAAATTATGGGATTGCTCGCCTGGGCACCCACCCCTTCTTAATAATAATGTTCGTTGACATTATTTGAACTGCTGCTGTGACAGCTGTTAATTACAATACGTACGTACGTACGTACGTACGTACGTACGTACGTAAGCAAATACAGCAGGCAGTACGACATGAAACATTTGATTTACTGCTGTAATACTATAAATATCATTCCATCGTGGGTTGGGCTTATGTAGCATGTCGAGTGTCGAGTGTCTCTTCTCTCGTACTCCCCAAGCTGCAAGTTCGTGGTTTGTGTGCTGGGGTGCATGCGTTGTGTCGACGTGCACCCGTGTCGACGGCGATCGTTGGAGGAAAATATGATGAATGGAATTCGAAAAATAAATATGAAAAAGTATCGGAACAAGGGGCAGAGAATCAAAAAGTGCCCGTTTGAATAATAGAACAGAATGCCTCCACACACGTTTATTGAACTCCAAGGGTTCAGTTTGAGCACTCGTAGCAGAGCACTATTAGCGCCGCCGTAGGGTAGAGCGCGGACTATCCTGCACCCGATCGATCAGCAATGCTCTGAGTGACCACGGTCACATTGCTGCCACTGAACGCGCTTTGCAAGGCCGATCCGCGATCGATCATTGTCGAGCGATTAAACTTCGAATCAAATAATTCGAAAGCGACGCACTAAAAAACTCAAATATGGAGGAATCGCGCAGCAGTGCTGCTGTTGTCGACCGGCCGTCTCCGGCCGGCGCTACCCACGCAGCTGGGCCGAGGAGCAACAACAACAACAGCAGAAACGGAAGCACCAGAACAGATGGCAGGTGGAGGAGGCGCGCCGGGGCCACGAGTATCTTCGTTGTGGCCTTGGCGGCCGTCTTGGCGGCTTCAGCTCTGGCGTGGCAACTAATGGGAGCAAGCATCGTCGTGCACTTCCTCGTCCTTCTGTGTTATGGATTCGTCTTTCTCTCTTTGGGGGCCTTCCTGGTACGCCCAGCGACCACCAAGCAAGCAGTCCCTAAGGACCCCCATGCCTCCCCTTCTTCTCCTCTCGAGGTCAGTGCTTCTTCCAGCGGCGGTGGAAGCATCGGAGGAGTAGGAGGAGGAGGAGAAGACGACAGCCGTGGTGGCGGTATCGACGACGTATCTGGCAATTGCCTGGTTTCTGCAAATAATGGAGATGTCGTCGGGGGCAGCAGCGTTCCGTCCCAGGTTCATTCTTCGCGGACGGCCTCGCCCATGCACTGGGTGGGCGAAACCGTGGAGGGATCGCTCAACTGGCTCCGCGGTGGCGTGGGCGTGAGCGGCAGCAACGGCGCTGGCGGGAGGAGAAGGAGCAGGAGTATGGGAGGGCCATTGCTGCTGGGCACAGAGGGAACCGTCAGCGGCGCGGGCAGTGCGGCGACCTCTCCAGGCGGGTCCATGGGCCGCGGTGGCAATGCTTCTCCAACGAGCGGAATGAGGATCGGCTTTGGAAGAGCTGCGGCAGAGGCTGCTCTAGGGAGGGCGCTGCCCGCGCTTGGCGCGGGCATCCCACAGGGGCAGCTCGCTAGGGCAAGGGCTTGGTCGAGGACCTTCGGCAGTGGCGGGCAGGGGTCTCCGCTGCCCCCGATGGCTGCGGCGGCGGGGGCGGCGGGAAGCGGCGGTGGGTTGGCGATTGACGCGTACGATGGAGATGAAAGCGTTGATGGAGACGGGGGTGATGGGGGTGGTGGTGATCGGGGGATGATGCGTGCCGGAGGAGGAGCAGGAGGAGACTGGCTGGTGGGAGCTGGTATGGGAGACGAGAGGTGAGAGGCAAGGTAAAAACGATAGAGGTGTTGTTGTTATTGTTCCTCTTGCTGCTGGTGGTGCTCGTGCTGCTGCCGCTGCTGCTGTACTGCTGTCGTTCGTGTAGATACCCATATGATACAAACCAATTGCTTCGCCTTGCCCTCTCATGAGCAAGCGCAAGGGAGCGAATAAAGAAGAAATGTGAAAAGAGACGTTGCAAGTTCGTTCGTTCGTTCGTTCGTTCGTTCGACTCGACCGTTGCAGGTTCCTGTCGCTATTAATAGGCAGCGGCGACATGGCGTACGTACACATACCATATCATGCATGCGATGCAAAGCAGCACTAAAATTAGCTAACTAAAACCCACACCCTTCCTTGTGTGCAGATCTTTCGAGCATGCTTGTATCGCGCCAGGCACGGGCGGAGAGACTTTTATGTTTCGTTTTACGTTCGTTCTTCACTTTGTGTTCTGCTGCTCTGCTGCTGCTGCTGCTGCTGCTGCTGCTGCTGCTGCTGCTGCTGCTCTGCGGTCTATGGCGTTATTAATAGTAGTACGGCGGTGTACGTACGTAGTCTGCTGATACTCTGTTGTCCGACTGCTTATTACAGCTGTCGGATGTTTCTTGAGTCCGATGTATTTTGTTTCCAGCGCCCTCCATGACGCGAGGGACCGCAGCTCTGAAGCAGCGTCAATCCAGGGACGACATCACTCCACCCCAATCAATCGTCAATTCGTGTATGTAAAGCAGAAAGAGATGCTTATCTCGGGCTCGATGTTGTTGTTGTTGTTGTTGCTGTTGTTGTTGTGGTCGTCATCAGTTGTTCGTTGTTGTCGTCATTCGAATGCTTCAGTTCACATTCAACCGTTCTTTCTACGATGACGTGCATGATGCAGCACACAGCACACCCCGCGCAATCTCGCGTCGATCTACCCGTTCAAGCCAACTTCCTTAGATGTGCCCGAACCCCGAACAGCAAATAGAGCCTTTCCGAGCACAACGACCAGCTGGCACACCAACCATGCAGGCCTCTGGTTAGGGTTAGGGTACGGGTTAGAGTTCCAGATGGGGTCGTGGCCGCCGTTGGCCGAAGCCGAAAATAGTATCACCGTAGGGGAAAGATCCTTACAATTTCGTGACAAAGGAACCTATTATGCTTGTATCTCATTGAGAATAGCATAATTTTATTTGAGCGCGTTTGAGGAAGGTCGCCCGAACGGGCAGGTTTTATGTTATGGCAGCTGTTCTTGTACTGCTGCTGTTGGGCTGTAGAACGTTCTTCCTTTCAGTTTCGACCCTGATGGGGCTACTAATAATAGTAGAGACTACGTACCTGGTATTAATAGAGACGAAACTGACGATTGCAGCAAAACGGTGACTGCGCGATTGCGAGATGGCACACATTGATTGGCGTCCGGGTTACGATGCAAGGAGTCGTACGGCGCGGTGATCCTACCCGTACTGCGGACCGCTCACACCGTGCTCACGCTATTAATAGTTGTTGACAGTTGATCACATCAGACATGTGTTTGGTTTAATTGCTATCTTCAACGCCCAAAGGGGTCAACGGAAGGTCCTTAAAGGTTGGTGAGACCGCACTTGCCGCTTTTTACTTTTTACTTGGAGGTCGCTGTACGTGAATATACCCGTGGTTGCCAACAAATGTACCCGCTGTACCGAGTACAGGTGTTCTGATGTTCGAGTAATTGTTCGACAAAGTACCCGCTGGGCCAAACCTCTCTCTCTCTCTCTCTCCTGTGGTACTCGTAGCTACCCGTCGGGACAAGTATATGTATATACCTGAACCAAACCTTTTATAACCTGTGACCTGAGAGCAAGGATGTCAGTTTGGTGTACCATTTTGGAAGTGCAGTCCCGTTTTGGGGACAAACCAGTCAAATTCTAAGTAGTTTGTCCCCAGAACGGAACTGCAGTCCTAAAAGGGTTACTTAATAATAGTTTTGGCCCGCCAAGGCCTCGTTAGCAGTGACGTAATAAACGGCAAAGCCGAAAAATGAATCCCACGTAATTACGGGAAGACGACCTTTTGAAAACTTACGCGTAATTACGTCAACGATCAGGGGATTTTTGTAAACATCCCACCGAGAATGAAAGAGGCGTATCCCCGCGATATATTATGTAAGATTTTTTGGTTTCCCCTGCAACTCCATTTGGCCTGTTGAACATTCACAGTATCCACGAGAAGAAAAAACGGGAAAAAAAATGGAAAATACTTCGTATCTTAGGGATCGGGAACCGATACGATAGTAGTTAGTGTGCAGTTTGTTGTTGTAGAGAGAATCAGGCGTTCTGGTTTATATTCTTTGGCTGAGTACGTATTAGGACGTAGCTCACTCGACAGCAGCAGCTGCCATTGTTTGGTTGATCGCGCTTGTGGGAGTACCAAGTGGATACCGGACGGAACCGTGCTGGCAGACTGATAGAACACGCGAACAGACAGGGCTGTAGCTTGCAGCTGGACAGCGTTCGCTCCCTGGGCCAGGTATTTCGTGAGCCAGCTGCTCTCCCTCCCAAGCCACAGAAAATTAAATTAATTTTATGGGAGCCGAAACCGGAACACAGAACTGGCATGCACTTCTGTTTTTCGTATGGCCCAGATTCGTATATCGAGTTTCGTCTTTTCCTATCTTGTGGTGTTTTGTGTAAAAGTATGCCGGGTTTTCGTTTGAGTTGGGAGGACGTTGGAGGGAGGAGGGAGTTACCGCAATAATATTTGAATTCGGCGGACACACAGCGGTACACGGCACCCACGCATCCTGTTTGGTACCGGGCCTTGCTTTCACAGACTCGAGCTTCCTGGACTGGGTTGGCTTCCTTCGACGAAGGATCCTGAAGCTTGGCAGTCTGATGCAGCATCAATTAGCAGTGCGTTGACATTGCTGAAAGCTCAAGAACACAACGACAACCGCCAAGAGCATGCGGTGTTGTCGGTTGTTCGCCATCACCGGAGCTTGGAGTCTCTAGCTACGGCCGCTATATACCGGCATGCCGTGTCAGAGATACCGAGAGAGTACAGCAGTAGTACTCGTAGCGATGATAAGTACAAGTAATAGGCCCGCCACATTATGCCTCCTGTGTGGGGTTCAAAATCAGTTTCGGCCAGCTCTGAGACCATACAGAACTGGTGTCTGGTTTTGTCTGGCCAAGCCATTTCTGATCGAAATATAGAGAATATTTTATTCTGTTTTTTGTCCATCGATAAGATTCGATAAATCGGATTTGGCACGAATTTCTCCCCGGATCTCTCTACAAACCCTGTTCTGTTTTCCGGTTTCGGATCTCATAAGAGTCAGCCCAAACAACGCCATTCGAAAGATATATACAACAAAGTCAAATTTACACCGTTTTGTACATCGCTGCCCAACAGGCGTTTCTATATAAGGGGCACAGGGGCAAACGTAATTATGGCAAAAAAAGGTAGTTACGGCGACCCCAGATCGGTTACGCGTAATTATTTTTACGTCGTTTTCTTACGGACTTTTTAGTATGCCAGATTGTTAGCGATTCTTAACTTCCGATAGCATACTGTACTGCTGTAGTACCTCATGCCTCCATTATTGTAACTACTTTGTTGCTATATGTTTACAGCGAGAAGTTGCTCATATCTGGAATCAGACTGGTATTATTAATAGTTAATCTTAGCATTCATGATATGCTATTAATATTTCGGGGCAACATAATAAATAGGACCTACGGTAGACATAAACACCTATATAGCTCCCTATTTTTACTAACGACATTTGGTCCTATTTACTATCGTCCGCCGTAGTAGTGCGGAGTAGTGCCGGCATTGTTGGCTGGCGGATACCGGCGCTATACGGGGACCATGCCTGTATCATTATATATTAGTCACGTAGTGATCCACTTGAAGTTCTCGCAGTGGTGTACCACTTTGTGTCTCTGTCTCTTATCTTCCTTTTGGCTTTTTGCTATATGCTTTTTCTTTTGGCTTTGCTTCGTCGTCTTCCTTTTCGTTTTTTTGCATATTAGTTTCTTTTTCGCTTTCCTGGTGTTCTTGGTAGCGGAGTAAGTTTTATATATATATTTTTTTTTTCTGATTCTTATCTCTGTTCTTCACCCCTCGTGTAGCTTGCGAGCCTGCAATCTGCGAAAAACCTGCGCATTTTCCTTTCTTGCTTTCTTGCTTTCTTGCTTGAATTGATTTTTTTTTCTCTCTTCCCTGTTTGGATTTTGGATTTTTTTTTTCGATTTCTATTTCGATTTTTCGACGTGGAGTTGTTTTTCTTTCATCCTGTCTCTTTCTTCTGGGTAGTATGCGGTCTTCTCGGTTTCTGGCGACTTGTACAGCGTACCGCATGTACCTGATACGTACGTGCGCGGACCTCAATTTTTATTTCTGCCTGGTGTGTAGACATGCTTCAGTTTTCTTTTGTGTTACGATTCTCTGCTTGTTTTATGTTTCCCGAGGTATTCTTCCGCTCCAGAGTTATTGGAGCCTGTCCTGCGACCACGGACTGCATTGTATTGTTTATACTGTGGCGATGGGTTAATGTGAGAACAACAACAACAACAACAACAACAACAACAACAACTCGCATGTGCTGGAAGGCTTACGGTGACCGCTGACGTGTCCGGCTGCGGTCTGAATTGCGGTTCGAACAACGGGTTCGGACCGGACGGGCATCATTCCATGATTCATACTGCTGCACTGGTGCCTGATCCTGCTGCTGTATCATCTCTGGTACTGGTTATAATATGAATATTACAAAGGCGCGAGGCACTATTAGTACGAGCAGGCACCAGTACGCGTACCACCGCACAGGCAGAATGGCAGGGGACATAGGACAGACCCGACTTGACCCGACGACAGCAAGGTTGAAGTTTTTTTTCGTAGTACCGAAAGACTGGCACGTCTCTCCTGCCGGTGATGTCTACTCGTACCTGGTATATACCGGCATGCCGGTATGATATATACCTGCTGGTGCAGATGTACACCAGCAGTACATACTGGTACTATGAATACTTGTTGTGTACCTTTACCTGGTATATATCATACCATTTATAACTCGTATTGTTTATAATAGCCTTTTCACGTGGTGAACACTACTGCTTGCTGTAGTCGTACAATAGTAGTACCGGGTATTAATAGTACGAATATATAGCCAGCATGAAAAGCAGTACATAGAGGTACGTATAGCCTTAGACTCCGGTCGCGCCTGCCTTGTGGACGTGGTGGGAAGGGTTTCGCCTGCCGCTTGCTTCTTCCTCATGTCTTACCAGTATACTTGTATACAGGTATGTTGATAGTAGTGAGCATGTCTGGCTACCTGGTATACCCAAACAGCCAGTGTCACAAACAGTAAGCATAACGTTATACTCGTACCGTTAGACTCCGGCGGCACCTGACTGGTGCAAGTGTAAGCGACGGCTCTGGGTTAAGGTTGAGGCACGCGGAATGTAGTAGAAGTGTGAAAATGTATATGCGTCGCGACACATACTAACTACTCCCGTCTAGTTTTTAGTCGACCACTTCGTAGTAGGTACAATGTTCCCCTTAGGGATGTGGTTGACTTGAAGCCCCTGGGGTGTCCCAAGCTGAAAAGAGGGAGCATATTCATAATCAGGAGTCCCCTTGCACTCCGAGTACTGCTTCTGCACAGCAGTATACCTTGTGGTTGCTCAGTGACAAGATGAGGTTCCACGACGTGTGCTTGATTTTGAAATTGTACGTGGAATTGTGAACATGAGGTGGTATCTCCTGGTGGAACACTGCACCATGTACGTGTACAAAATAGAGCACCGTGGCTGTCACAAAGGCTAACGTGTGAAGCGCTGGTGCTGCTGTACTGCTGTTGTACCCGGTGGTGCTGCTGTACTGCTGTGCTGTGGCTGCGCGGTTGCTTTTGAAATCCCGAGGACGGGTGCTTTCGTATCGTCGTCCTGTGCCCCCTGCGCAACATCCAATCCATTGCACCCGAGATTACGTATGAGTTCGCACGGCACACACGCACACCGTCCGCGGCTGTAACAAAAGGAAAGACCTGATGGTCGACTGCTGTTGTTCCGTGCCTGCCACATAGTAGAGAGCTTCAGGGATACTGTGATCAGACATGATACAGCAGCAGCAGCAGCAGCAGCCAGCAGCCAGCAGCAGTGCGAAATGCGAAATCATAGAGCTGTGGAGTTTTCACTGTCCTGCTTGGCTGCGGCCGGGCGGAACGTCTCCCCGCAGTTGCTTGCCAGATTTCGCGACTTTGAACGCCCAGAGCATGCGCCACGGAGCCCGGCCGGGACCCACACTTGCGCCGTGGTGTACACGCGAGCCCCCTGCGTGCCCCGCAACCGAGAGCGGCAGGAAAGACGCGTGGCCAGGGTGAAAAAGTAAAAGTATTCCGGAAAAAAAATGTCAATTTGGTACATGGTAGTATTTCAGCTGCACGCGGAAGTTTGTAATTTGCGGAGTTCTGTGTCTTCGTATTCTTGGTACCTGGTATATATTACACGGTATTATCACGTCTGGCTGGCTCCTTTGTGGCTCGTTTTTTTTTTTTTATTCGTCAAGACTCAGAAAGTCAGCTATTAATATTGATATGATACTTGGCTTGCTTCGCCACTGACCTAACCTACTGCTGTCGTAATGACCAGCAACGAAGTTCAACAAACTCGCAGGCCTACGTATGAAATAGTGTTCAGCCCACAGGATAGACAGGCTGGTGTGGTCACAGGATAGGGTCATGTGGTCACACGACAGGCTCGTGTGGTCCCAGGGCAGGCTCGAGTGGTGTTATTGTGGCCGCAGACAAGGCTCGGGATTGTTGTGGTATGGTAGTACGGGGGACCATAGTAAATAGGACCTACGGTACACACAAAAACCTTTATGTTATACTATTTTTACTAATAATATTTGGTCCTATTTACTATGCCCCCCCCGTAATAGTACGACCGTATTCCATACCAGGTACGACGTGTGTGTTGTTCACATTACGTACGAGTACTGGTACGAACTCCCTTTTTTTGTCATTTTTTTGGGCGTGCTTTGTTTTCCTCTGCGTGGGTATGCGAACGGCTGGAAGCCGTTCAGTTGAGGTGCAGATATTTTTTCATGGTTGAAGTAGTATTAATAATAGAACAATTAAAACGCACGAACCCGCCGTACTTTTTAGTATAATAGCACCATAAGAGCGCCAAATCGAATGTTCACCGGTTCTTTCTCTCCTTGCTTATCCGTGTTGGATATCGTATCGGTTTTTTCGATTTATCGAAATATCGCATTGCTGTAGAAATGTCGAACTTTCGGTATCGTATCTAAAGCGCTTTGCCCTCCATTATTTCGATATATTGTATCGAATACGCTTTGCCCCCCAGTCCCTGTGTGAAGGTACTACCTACTGAGCTATAGGGGTAAAATATCGATCGATTGCCTAGCCCAGGGTAACCCTCCTAACACTCTCCCCGAGCTGGGTTCACCACTGCTGTGTAGAAGGAGATAATTTTCCAGGAATATTCCTTTGCTCTGTTTATGCTTGTACGTAAACGTACTGCGACTATAAATCACCTAAAAATAACGTGGAGGTGGTGGGGGGGTGGAGTGGGTGGTGGTGGGGGGGAGTGGGGGGGATGAGGGGTGATATAGCTCCGCGCTCTATGGTGCCCAGCACCATGATTTTGATGCTGGGTTCAATTCCCGGGTTGCGATGTTTTTTTTTTCCTTTTTTTTTGCATTCGACGATTTTGACCGTGTGATGATTTCTGACCGTTTACGGTTCGCGCTTCGCGCTCACGGTCACGACCCCCGGCGGTTCCTGCGGAGCGCTAATTCTATTTCTGCACCTTGTGGGTGGGAGCAGGGTGCCTAATGGAATCACATCCGGGTGGGATCAGGAGAACCAAGCAGCGGCCTGTTTTGTTTTCTCGCTTTTTATGGAGAATATTCCCAGAGACTTATTTCTCTACAGCGTGGAGAACTCTACTGCTCTCCCCCTCTCTGAACGGCGGGATCTTTGTGGCGTCGGTACGGTACACGGCCGTACGCTGACCTACCCGTCAAAACCTGCAAGGGAACCAGAGAGATATGTCTGTAGGGACCGACCGCACGCGCAAGCGTTTTTGTGAAAGAAACGTTCGAAGTGAGACTCAAACCCTTGTCCTCGACGACGTCAAATGTGAAGGAAGGTATGGCCTACTGAGCTATAGGGGTAAAATATCGATCGATTACCCAACCCAGAGTAAATCTTTTTAACACCTGGCATCCCCGCACCCCGCATGCTTTTCCCTGATACTGCTGTACTGAAAAAGTTTCAAAGTTTTTGTTCCGACGGATACCTGATTCCTGGGAAAAACAGGAGACAAAATTTCTCGACCCGTCCCGAATGGCTAAAAACAGGCTTTTTTTCAGGTTTGGGAGGATACCGCAGGACGCCGCCGGCAAGCTCTCGCCCCCTAGACCATGTATTCACTTTCTATCTGCCGTCATCTATACTCGTTGGCCTTGCCCGACACCATGCGGGTTGGCCGTGGGCTGAGTTTATATCGAGATCGAGCATCTATCGTCGCACGAGCTGAATTTTATCACCGTGTTGATAATTTGCAACGAGAGAAAACAAATTGCGCCGCCTGCAGCCGTTAGAAAAAAAAAGAAATAATCAAACATTTTTTTCCCTTTTTTCCCACAGCGGCGGTACGAGGATATTTTCGGCTGTTTTTTAAAGCGATATTTTTGGAAGAAAACTTTTGGACTTCGCGTTTCCATTGGCATAGGTCTTACCGGGAACCATAGTAAATAGGACCGAATATTGTTTGTAAAAATAGGGAACTATATAGTTTTTTTTTACTGTGGTCCCCCGTGTTAAGCACATGGCGAAGTCGTAAACTGCTGCCTTATCTTAATCGTAAAGTTTGTAGGCGCAGAAGAAACACGGAGGCTTCACATTCGTACGGTGCGGTGCTGTGCGGTGCGGATTATTTTGATTTTCATGCGGTTTGAAATCGTACGGCGCGCTGCGGTTCGGTAAAAATTCATGAAACCCGCACCGTATCGAACTACTTGATTTTATAGACCCCAAGGATTTCTCACGGTCTAGGTTTGTTAGAGAGGAAAGGAACTGTGCGGTTCGGTGCGGATTTTTCAGTTTTTTTTGGAGTCGTCCGCTTCGATGCGGTGCAGTACCGGTTTTTATTTTTGAGAATCCTACGGTGCGGTGCGGTGCGAGTGCAGTAAAGCATACGGTGCGGTGCGGTTCGGTATCACCGCACCAAACCGCATTGCACCGTACAAAAGCCCCCTACCTTGTAGCTTTGGTATGATCCGAAGGGCCTCTTGCGTTGGTCAAGTGATGAGGAGAATTTTTTTTCGGGGTGCGTTGGAGAGATGCGTTTCCACCTGTGTCTGCCGGAGAGGTATGGTTCCACTTGTGATTTATGTGTCGAGAGGTGTGGTTCCACGTTTGCCGATGAGGCGTAGCTTCTATCATACTGGTAGTTCTTTTATAGCGCCGACGCCGTCCAAGTTTTGCGGAGATGCCACTCCCTCCTATCGTACCGGGCGTGGGAAGGCGTTACCTCACCGGGGTGTTTAAGTCGGCGGTATCGGAACAGAAACCTTGCCGCGTATCGTATACAGCAACTGCCGAGAGGGCTGTTCACGACTTGGCCCAGTTTCGACGAATTTGTTGAACACTGCCAGTCTTTATGTAAACCCTTACCCTAACGCTGGCTAACTCCGACGACCTGGGAATTTTCTCGGGATGAAGATGTAATGAGGAGTAAGCGTGATAACTTTGACTTTGAAGCCGCAGAAGCCTAATCCCGACCGCCAGGGAAGTTCTCGGGATAGAAAATACAGTGGAGAAGTTGGTGTGCTCTACCGAGTATCAACCGTTTTTCGAAGCTGGGTCAGGTCGCAAACACTACCGACTGTCGGTAGTGCCGTCGGTAGTGTCGTCGGTAGTGATATCGGCAGTGCCGTCGGTAGCGCCGTCGAAAGCGCCGTCGGCAGCGCCATTGGTAGTACCGTCGATAGCGCCGTCGGTCTTGCCTTCGGTGGCTGTCGTGGAACAGTCGCGGCTTGGGAGGGCACGGCCTTGGCTCTGGCGCAGACCTGGAGACGGAGAAGCCCCCCTCCGTCTCTTCTTTGGTTCAGGCTTTCGGAGGGTTGATTACTGTTTTTCGACTCTGGTTGAGGTTGACTGTGCACGAGACGAACATATGAACGGGAACCCTTACGGAGTCAGCATTGGTCAGGGATTGTCCTCTTCGTCTCGTACACAGCGTGCATCAGGCTAAGTGTGGACTACCAGGAAAAGTGGAAAGCTCTGTACACTGGACTTCCGCTGCTGTCTGTTTTGTGCGCGATGTTGTGTTGTGCACTGGCATGCAACAGGGTACAGCAGCAACTGTAACAGCGACTGCAGCACAATTATATACGGAAGCAAGTGTAGCAGCAGACATTTGCATCAGCGGGTCGATGCAGCAACAAACGCACCAAAACGCCGCAGTAATGGCAGCTTCAGCGGATACGGCAACGAACACGACAGCAAATACACGAACGGACGCAATAACAAAAGCAGCGGCAGCGGCAGCAGCAGCAGCAGCAATCGCAGCAGCCAAGGGGCAGCAGTGGCAGACTATGTGCTTGCTTGCTTGTATGTATGACACACCTACCGTACGTACGGCAGTACTATATTAAACTTGACTCCCCGTCAGCTAGCGTTTGTTTTTTACGCTATTTCCTGTTCTACGCGATGGCGGCGTTTCACGTTTTTTACGTCGTTCCATGTACGTGGCTCTCGTCATTTTTTTACATTCCGTACCGCAGTATTTTTCACGTCGTCCCATTTTCTCTGCGTCGTTCCACGTTTTTTTCCACGTCTTGCCATTTAAAAAAAAAAAAAAAAAAAAAATCAATGGTGTAGTTCCATGTTCCATGCGTTTCGTGTCTTATTTCCACACCTTTGCCGTTGTTCCGTTTTGTGCACACATTCACCGTATCTGGGCACCTGCTGTTGAAGTCTCACATCGCATTTTGCACGTCGTTCCGTGTTTTCCACGTAATTCCATGCTGCTGTATTGTTCACGTCGTTCCTCAATTTTCACGAATTTCCACAGTTTTCGCGTCGCACCATATTTTCCATACAAATATAATACCTGGTAAATATACGTACGTGTTCCATATTTTTCACGCCGTTCCATATTTTTTTCATGCCCTTCCCATTTTTTGTTTTTGTTTTGTGTCGTTCCAGCGAGAGCGGAAGCCTGTCAAGCGCTGCTAACGGCTGGCGCGGCACCGGGGGCAGTGCCGGAGGGCGAAATCGAAACGCCGGGGCGGAGAGCGACAGCCGCGATGGTCTCCCGGATTTGAAGTGGGAGGTGGACGGCAGGAGGCAGGCGCTGCGGCGGTCGAGCCTGGGGTAAGCAAGGAAGGAAGAAAGTCGGTTGCGACGCCGGCAGTGTCGAAGTTGATTTACCTAGACGTTGATGATCATGCTAACCCCTTTGACAGTTCAGAGCAGAAAATTGGCGATATCAAGGAGTCCACCCATAGCTGTGAACCGTGAATGTAATTGGTTCCAATTTTGCGTCTCGAGTCAAAAGGACTTTTAGAGCGAATAACAGGTAGCGACTCAGCAAGTCCGTTGTTGCTTGTGCGACTCAGACGGGCCATATACTACTGCAAGCGTACCCTGTACTACGATGAATACCCCGTGCACACTACGGTAGCTTCCCGCTTTTTCAAGCAACTTCCTCTTAAGAACTACCAGGTGCAATTTTTCTTTCTACGCCCCTCTCCGTTGTTGAATGTCAGTGCTCTTGTCGAGTTGATCTCCTCGCACAGCAAAGGCAAAAACCATGAATATATGCGTGACTAGCCCCCCCACCTATGGCAATACGACTACGGCCATGCATGATATCGAGTACCCCCCCGCCCCCATGAAAAAAGCAAGAAGATAGGGCAAAATCTTATTCATGTAATTTATTACGGGGGACCATAGTAAATAGGACCAAATATTGTCAGTAAAAGTAGATAAATATATAGGTTTTTATGTATACCATAGATCCTACTAACTATGGACCCCCGTAATAGGACAAAATCAAATGTAACGGAACGCCCAAATGTTGGCGATGTCTGAAAGGGATGCGGGGTCAATGGTCAAATGACTAAGGCAAGCAACAAATGAGTACGCCCCCCCGCCCCTCCCCTGCTTGGTCATACGACTACGGCCATGCATGATAATGAGTACCCCCCCCCCCCCCTCCGTCTCGAAAGGGATGCGTGGTCAATGGTCAAATGACTAAGGCAAACAACAAATGAGTACCCCCCCCCCCCCCCCCCCTCCATTTCCACCGCCTCTGCCTCCGCCTCCCCTCTTATGCCTGGCGGGTCGCTCTTTTCCCTTTGGTGGCGGGTCGCACAAACCAACGAACGAACAATAGCTCTGGTTTTCCCACGGAAGACAATCGGATGGTGCAGGACCTGCTGGAGATGGTGTCGGACGCCCCCGTCGATCACGCGGGGCAATGGCGACCGGTTCGAGTGCGGCGCGATATCCACATCTGGACGAGCACGGTGGAAGGGTCGCCTTACTGCCGCATTCGGGGGCGGATGCGGTGCGAAGCGACGCCTGCGCAGCTGCTTCAACTCCTCATCGACGACGAGAGGTGAAAGTTTTGGCTGGTACATTTAGTGGCCATTCTACTCTTTTTGTTTTCCAAAATTTATGGGAAAAAAACCTATAACTTTGGAAAACAAGAAAATAGTCGTGTTTGAAAAAAAAAAGTCAGTCATGCTTGTGTAACGAAGTCCAATTACCCTAAAGTGCCGTCCCCCGTCTGACCCTGCAATATTGCGTTGACAAGCCCCCCCCCCCGTAAAATATCACCTTGAGAACCTCCCCCCCCTCCCCCTCTCCCCAAAATATCGCGTTGACAACCCCCCCCCCCCTCGTAAAGTATCACTTTGGAAACCCCGGCCTCCCTCCCTACTATACTACGTTGACGACCCATCTCCCCGTGTGACACACCTAACGCTTCGTTCACCGGCCAGGATTGGAGAGTACGACCGGATGTTTGACCGATACGAGTTGGTGGAGAGACCCAACGACCACACCTCCGTGCGCTGGACGGCGTATCGAGCCATCTGGCCGACTCGTCCGCGAGACTTTGTGATCCGCAGCACTTGGGAGGAGTTTGCGGATGGCACGATTGTGATCGCCACTCGCTCCGTAGAACATGGGGACTTCCCCGAGACTCCGACGTTCGTCCGGGGGAAGATGGTGAGGAAGGGAGGGAGGAAAGGGACTGGGGGACTGGGGGGGGGGGGGGTTCTCATGCATGCATGGCTAGGCCGTAGTCGTATGGTCATAGACCCTAACCCATCCCTACGATACAATGCCGGGACGGAACACGTTCGGGTTTTTTACATACTAGACGGCGTCGGCGTTTCTTCGCACCAAGCGTGAAGCGCCGGGAGGTGTTTTTGGCGAGTCGCGTAAAGGGTGAGCTGCATCCTACTATGGACCGCCAGTGAGGGGGGTGGGAATGGGGAGAGATGAGAGAGACGGAATGCAGGTTTGTACGGTGACGACTATATAGCACCTTCAACACGACACTCCACCGCTCGTCGCTCTCCTTCTGTGAATAGTGTCCTAGCCGCCTTTTTCCATGCCCCTCTTTGCTCTCTCCCTCCCTCCCTCCCCCCCTCCCTCCTTGCACACCGGCATGTATATACACCGCCCAACAACATCCGCGCGAAAACCAAACGAACAGGTGACTTGCGGTTACGTGATTTGTCCCCTGGGAGACACACGCCTCCGCCGGCGGAGCAGCAGATCGATCCCGCCCGCCGTGCCCGTGTCGGGCGACGCCCGGGGGAGCTCGGCGGCGGCGGCGGCAGCGGCGGCGGCGGCGGGGGGTAGGCCGCGGTCTATGGAGCTGAGACCCAGCAGCGAGTTTACGATGTACGCCCACACTGACCTCGGGGGGAATCTGCCGGCTAGCGTGATCAACAAGCTGTGCAAGAAGCCTGCGTACAGGGTGCTGCGGAAGGTGTGGGTTGGGCTGGTTTTTGTGGTAGGGTTGGAAGGCCGGGGTGGTGGTGGGGAAGGTGTGGTCTTGAGGCGTGCTACGGTAGGGGTGCTGTTGCCTCATGTTTTTGATGTTATGATGCTGAGGGCATGTCTTAACCCCTCTCACCCCCCCCTTTCCCACACCCCCAACTCACCGCCCCTTACCCTGCCCTACCCTACCCTACCCTACCCTACCCTACCCTAACCCCTCCCTGCCCTACTCTACCCTACCCTATCCAAACCCTACCCTACTCTAGGTTATCGTACCCTACCCTACCTCATATCACCCTAACCTACCCTGACCCTAAATTGTTACCCTACCGTACCCTAACCCACCCTAACCCTACCTTAACCTAACCCTATCCTACCCTACCCTACCCTACCCTACCCTACCCTACCCTACCCTAATCCTACCCCCAATCATCCCGCACGGCCACCGGTGACTTGAACACTTTAGATTCAGGACATGATTGCGACAGACACACTGATCAAGCGCGGAGATGCAGGGGATGGCTCAAACGGAGGCGGCGGGACTGGTGCCGCTTGGCCACTGGGCAAGCCTCCGTCTAACATGTCGAGGCACGACTCGGAGGACGTGCTGGGGTCGCTACTGGCGGAAGGCATGCCTGATCGAGAGGCGGCCGCGAACCTCGAAGACGTTGCCGAGGGAGATGTGAGTTGATGGCGAAATATGATTCTTTTTTAGAGGAGACCAGTCTTTTTGGACACGTTAACGCCTCTTACGGCCGGTCAGTTCAGGGGCCAAATCTCGCGTTTCCGAATCCGCATTCAGCCTTTTTTCTCGAAGAACCCAAAATACCATTTGTCGAAATATATCATGAGCATATTTCCCTGTCCAAGCTCAAAATTGTAGACTATGAGTAAAGTGCTGTACGTAGCTCCACCTGAAGAACCGATCACGCCTACCTGACACCTGACCCGAACATACGAAAGCCCGATACCCGATGCCCGACACCGGACGAAGAGCATATTTGTGGTAGTGGTGGGGCGGGGGAGTTGACGTTGGTGGTGGTGGTGGTGGTTGAGATGGTGATAGTGGGGGCGGGGTGATGGTGGTGGCGGTGGTTGTGGTGGTGGTAGGCGGGGGGAGGGTGTACTCGATATCATGCATGGCCGTAGTTGTATGACCGTAGAACCGGGTGGGGTTAGGCGTGGTAGTGGTGGTGTTGGTGGTGATGGTACTGGTGGTATGGTGATGGTGTTGATGGCGATAGTCATGGTGATGGTGATGTTGGCAGTGCTCCAATCAACTGGCGGCTGTGCCCCCCCAAAAGTTGGCGATGATCTTTCCGGTAGCTTGGTGGCGCTGTTGAGGTTGTTGTCGCCGGCGGCGCGTAGTGCGTCGGCGTTCATGTTCGGTACGCACGTTAATCACTGTAGAAACTTCCCCTTTTCACCCCCCCCCTCCCGCTCTTTCTCCCTTCTCCTACCCCCCCCCCCCCCCCCCCCCCCTCCCCCCCTCCCCGCCCTCCCTCTCCTCCCCCCCCCCCCCCCCCCCCCCCCCCCCCGTTCCGTTCCTACTCCAACCCCTATCCCCCCTCCGGCCGCCTGGCAGGTAGAGGCCGCTTCCGGCGCCGAAACAGAGACGATGGGGCCACGCCGGTCGCAAGGTGGCGCGCCAAGCGACGGAAGCGGCGGCGGTGGCGGCAGCGGGGGGAGCGGGGGGCGGGCGGGGCGAAGGGTAATTCTGCCGCGAACGCAATCATTGACGCCTTCCCCCCTCCTGCCAGGGTTGTCGCGAGAGTTTGCTATCTCGGAAGCGCAGCGGATCATGAAGACGCTTAACAGGATGGCGTCGGATGAGGGCCTGGGATGGTCTCAACTGGGCGTGGCAGGCCAAACGGCTCACAGGTGGGGAAGGCTGTGGGGCGCGGGGGGGGGGGGGTACTCGTTTGGGGGGGACGGGGGGGGTACTTATGTCGTGGGGGGGAGGGGTGGGTGGATTCGACACCCCTGCTCTTTGGAAACTTGTATGATTACAATATTCCAACCACTGAACTTCGCCGCCTTGACTTAGTGATACTTCTCTTCATTTTTTCTTTGCAGTTGCTGTTACGGGGGTCCATAGTTAACAGGACCTGTGGTGTACATAAAACCTATATATTTGCCTATTTTTACTAACAAAATTTGGTCCCGTTAACTATGGACCCCTGTAATAGTGGTACTGTAGACTTTTCATAATCTGCCTCTGTTGATCAGGTGGTTGAGGTTGCGTGTGGGAGGGGTTATCGATCGAACCCGTCTCGTTTTTATCGAGAATGTTGAGTGTTCGCCCTTGCCCCATTCGAATCGTCCGGAGGAGAGAGAAAGAACGAGAGATGGAGAGAGAGAAGGACAGAGAGAGAGAGATACGAGAGAGAGGCAAGATAGGTATACACAAAGAGAGAGAGAGGGTCTGACATTTCGATACAACCCCCCCCCCCTCCCCCTCCCACCCACACCTTTCCTTCCGGCACCAACGCCCCCCCCTCCCCCCCCCCCCCCCCCCCCCCCCCCCACCCGCTCTCTCCGTCCCCATCCTCCTTTGTCTTGCGGCACAACAACAGCGGCATGGCCCTGTACAAGAGTCCAGTGGCCGGCACGAAGAAAGTCAGACTTGGCGCGAGCACCTGCATCAGCGCTCTGCCATCCGAGCTCGCGGGGATTCTACTGGAGAACGCTGCGATGCTGGGACCTGACTACATCGTCGACCGACAAGAGGTGGGGTAGGATGGGGGGGTGGGGTGGGGAGGGTGGAGGGGGGTGGGGTTGGGGTGGGGTGAGGTGAGGCCGGGTGAGGTCAGGTGGGGTGGGGTTGTGGAGGGGTGGGGTTGAGACCCGACTACATCTTTGATCAACGATATGGGATTGGGGTGGGGTGGAGTGGACTGGGCTGGTCTGGGGTGTGGGGTGGAGTGGTGTGATGCGGGGGGGGTAGAAAGGTGGTGGGGGTGGGGGGGTGGAGTCGCGGGAGAGAGGTGTGAGGGGGGTGGGAAGGGGTGGGGGGGGGGGGGGGGGGGGGTGAGGCGGGGGGGGGGTAGGGGGGGGGGGAGGGAGGGGGGTGGGGGGGGGAGGGGGGGGGGGGGAGGGGTAGCTAGACCTGTTCATATATCGAGTCTGTCATGACGAAAGTGCACGAAGGCAGAACAAGGATTAACAAATGCCTGCTTTTTGTAGCAGCATAGACTATACACGAAGCCCCTCTTAGTAGTTTCGTTGTGTTCGTTTCCATCGTCTCCCTTGTTTTTTTTTTTCAATTTTTTATTTTCGTTTTCTCCTTTTTTTTTTTTTTCGGCATTTTTGTTCTTCACAAAAAATGAATACTTTTTTTTTCTTTTCACAGCTGCTGGAGACGTTCAGCTCTGGCGTGAACACTGGAGAGGGCTTGGCGGAGGCGGCGGCGAGGGTGGAGGGTGAGGAGCCGCAGCACGACACCGCCATATACTGGTTCAGCTGCACGCACAAGCGACAGGTGTGGCGTGGTGCGGGGTAGGGTGGGGTGGGGTGAGGTGGGGTGGGGTAGGGTGGAGTGGTGAAGAGTTGCGTTGTTGTGGGATGCATAAGCTGGGGGCGAGTGGGTGCCGAGACGTCAGCGGGGTCCTCCTCGCCCATGTTAGCACTGCTTGCCCTTTACCTTTGTTGTTTTTCTTTGCGCTGATTTAGCCCTTGTTAGCCCGGTTTGGAAATGCCCTGCTTTGCCCTGATTTGCTGTGCTGTGCTGTGCTGTACCTTTTCTCCTTCCTGTTGAACTTAGCAGCGCGATTCCCGAGTCAAACGAGGTTCTTGGCGCCGAACCATTGAAATATATATCGATCTAAAAGCGAGAAGCGCTGCGCTGTGGCAGCGGTATATAGCTATGATGTTGCGTGGCCATCGCAGCGCACAACAGGCCGAGGCGGAAAATTTGCACTTTGGCTCCTCGACTCCAACCCCCCCCCCCCTTCCCGCCTCCGCGCCGCCCGCCGCTGCCGCCCTTCTTTTGTGAACAATGTGCACTAATGTATGTATTACACGTTCTTGTGAAACGTACGTACACAGCGTATCTGCCGGGATTTCGTGATTCTGAGGTGCTTTCGACCTTTGCCCGGGTGTGGAGGCGTTATCGCGTACTCTTCCGTCGACCACCCTGGGCTGCCACCGTGCCCCGACTACGTCCGCGGCAAGCTGGATGTCTCCGGGTGAGTTTTTTTGCTCTCTCCAGAGAGAGAGAGAGAGAGAGAGAGAGAGAGAGAGAGGGAGAGAGGGGGGGGGGGGGGGGGGCGCGGGGGGTACTCATTGGTTGCTTGCCTTAGTCATTTGACCATTGACCATGCATTCCTTTCGAGACGGGGGGGGATGGCGGGGGGGGGGGTAGTCATGTCATGCATGGCCGTAGTCGTATGGCCATAGAACTTCTGCGCATCGCTACATTGCCGGGACGGAGCACGTCGGATTTCCACCGACCAGACAGACATGGCTTGCACCATACGGTGGGGGGGGGGGGAAGAGGGGTGGAGATATATAAATGGAGAGATAAATATGGGGAGAGGAAGAACGAAATATTAAGAGACATACATGAAAAGAGGGAGAGAGAAAGAGAGGGAGCAGAAGTGAGAGACAAGAGAGAGACACATGGAAAGAGAGAGAAAGAGAGGGGGGAGAGGGAGACAACGGAGAGAGAGAGGAGAGGGGGTGGGAAGGAGAGAATGGAATTGGTTGTGTGGTTCCTGATGTCTCGGGAAGCGCGTAGGTTGTGTATCTCTGTGTGGGTGCCGTGGACGCGCAAAGACTACGAGCGGGTGCGATGAAACCTCCAACTGGAGAGCACGCCTTACCGATAGCCTTCTTGCTCGAACTCTTGTTTCCCGGGTGAAAACGCACGTGAGCCGCGAACCTCCCTTCTCGCGCAAGCCCGTGCGGTTGCTCTCGACCCCACTATATATGGCGTTTCCCGTCTGCCTCTCGAGTGCGTTTCCCGACTGCCGCGATTGCGCCACACATCACTCTTTCCCTCCCGTCCCTTCCCTCTCCTTCCCTTTCCTCCCCCGCCCCCCTGCTGTCTCCTCCCCTTTTACCCCCACCCCCCCCCCCCCCCCCCCTTATTTCCTCCCCCACCCCCACCCAATGTTTTCCTTTCCTTTCCTTTCCTACCGCGCCTTTGGGCCGGTCGGTCCAACGGCGGAACAGCTTTGTAATCGTGCCAAGCCCTACCCCCCAGGAGAGTGACGAACCCGTCCTGTACTCCGACATCGAGCACAACCGCCGCAGCGGTCCGAGACGCAAGAAGCGCCCTCGCTGGCGCGGGGAGACCTCCAGAGGCGGCGGGGGCGGGGGCGGGGGCGGGGGCAGCAACAGCAGCAACTCTGCGCTTGGCGGCAGCGGCAGTGGAAAAGGAAACACTACCGCTAACGCTAACGGGTCCCGTGGTAGCAAACTTTACCGTCGCCGATCGCGCTCCTCCGCTTCAGGAATACGCAACTACCTAGACTCGGACGAGGAGGACGAGGAGGAGGAGGAGCAGGAGGAGGGGGGGAGCGGGCGGGAGAGGAGGGGAGAGGGGGGGGGGGAAGAAGGGTGCGAGAGGGAATGGGCGGGGGAGAGGGGATGGGCGCAGCCGCGGGAAGAAGGGGGGGGGGGTGGGGGTGTGGGCGGGGGCGGGGGGAGCGAGGTGACGTTTTTCACGCACCTTACGTTTAGTGCGTACTTGCCGGATTTCCAGGAGATGGAGGCGTGCCGGCATTTTGTCGGGCCGTTGCATATTTTGCAGGTGGGTTGGAAGGCGTTGGTGGTGGTGGTGGTTGTTGGGGGGGGGGGGGGGGGGGGGGGGGGGGGGGGGGGGGGGGGGGGGTGAGATGCTAGTGGTGTTGGTATTGGTGTTAGTGTTGATATTGGTGTTGGTGGCGCTTCTTGTTGCTGCTGCTATTGGCTATGCTGCTGCTGTTGTTGTTTTTGTTCTAACAGTTTGTAGGTGTTTATTAGTAATCGTTGTCGTAGCCGGTGTCGGTTTTTGTTGTTGCTGTTGTTGTCTCTTGCGCTGTGTCGTTTCCGTCCGTGCGGTGGCAGAGGCAGGGGCAGGGGCGGGGGCGTGCGGGCTTTTGGGCCTCTTTGATTGGCAACGCCTTCATCGGACGGCGGCAGTAGGCAACCCGTTTTAGTCAGGCGTTTCGCCCCTTTCTGCGACCTGCGTCGCAGCAAAGACTATACGAAGTATCCACATGTGGTCGCAAATGCCTTTCTCCTTGTTCGTGACGGTGGGCATGTGCCGTAAGTGTCGAATTTATTTCTTATCTCTTCCGGATGACTGCAGTGAAATGTGCTCCGACGCCAGATTGCACAATCCGGTGGCAGCAGCGGTACGCTAGACAAAAGTTGACGATGCGAGTGTGTACACCCGCGCTCCCTTGCATCACGTGTGGCTGGCCCCCGCAACCCCCCGCCCCCCCCCCCCCCCCGCCCCCCCTTCCCGCGCATTTCAGGAGCTGAAGTGGGTGGTAGAACGGACCCTGGGGTCATCGCAAGACGACGAGGTGGTGGCAGAGGCTGCGGCCAAGCTTCTGGCCGGTGACGGCGGTGGGGGCGGCACGGACTGGGGACAGGTGTCGTCGAGCAGACGAAGGTCTTCCAGGGCAAATACGGTGGGGAGTCAGGCGACTGCGAGCGGGGACACCAGCGCAGGCGATGAAGCAGGTACAGGTGCATGGTATAGGTGCTCGGGCGACAGGGTCGAACGGACGTTTTAGTTCTTTTTTTTTTCAATTCACTTTTTTGATTATTTTTAGTTTATTTGCGGTACTCATGTACCTGTATGTATTTTTGATTTATTTTGTTTCTTTTTTTCGGGTCTAGACTTTACCATCTGTTTGCTTTGTTGGTCGACCGTTTTCGTCGGTTTTGTGTGTGTTTTCGTCGGTTTTTGTTGTTGTTGTGTTTTTTTTAGTACGCAGGACCATAGTAAATAGGACCAAATATTGTTATTAAAAATACGAATATATACAGGTTTTTGCGCGTAACGTAGGTCCTATATATTATAGGACCAAATATTGTTATGAAAAATATGAACATCCATACGTAGAGGTTTCGTAGAGGTTTTTTGTGTGTAACGTACAGTAGGTCCTATTTACTATGGCCCACCTTAATAGTGTTTTTTCTTCGTGTTTTTCGTTGTCGTGGTTCAACCATTGTTGTTGTCGTTTTTTGTTTTGTTTTGTTTTTTTGTCATCAGCGTGCGTGTTTTTGCTTGTTTTTCCTTCTGACGTCGTCACTTTTTTTTTTTCTTTCTTTTTATTTCTATGCTTAACACAACAGCGGTGGCGTCTTTCATGCGTGTCTATGTGTCTGCTTATACGGCACACCACCCCCATTGGCTCCATGCTCCACCATCTGTTCGATGTTTTTTTTTTTTCAAGGTTCGATGTCCGGGTCCGAATCCGTTTCGGCCAGAGGATCGGGCGTGGTGTCGAACGCGGTTCTTCTCAGGGTTTCCGCGAGGCGCGAGGCGGCGTTACGCGATATGCTGGCCTTCTCTAGCGACGGGGAGTGCATGGACGGTCCGCAGGTACGCCCCCGGAAGGTTTGCTGTAACGTGAGAGATTAGGCGCAAGTCGTTTCGTTGGTTTGTCTGTTGGAACGTGGAAGTGTGGTGAGCCTAAGCTTTATTTTTACCAATCCGCCGAAGGATAAATAATAATAATAATAAAAAAATCTGATTTGTTTGTGTGATGTTTTGTGTGCGTATTTGCTTACTGGTATTCATTTTTGTGTGTTCTAAAGCGAAAAAACCGGCCAGTCTCCGAGAAAAAACAAGGACATGGCTATTGCGGGGGAACATACTGTTGGTACAATGTAGTCAGGTTTTAATCGTAAAATAGAAGAATATTTCGGGTCCGCCGAGGGCTCTGATGCCAATAGCCCCTCGTAATGGACTGACAGCTACGGATTTGCCTTACGCTCGTGCGATCTGCCATACCAGGTATATGTGTGCTTCGACATGCGCTCGTTCTTGAAAGCTACACGATCGTTGCTCTATGCCCCCTCTCTGCCTACGTGCTACGGGGGACTGACTGCGGCATAACGTTTTTGATACCTGTAAAAACATGCCATTCCAACAACACAAAAATGTGCCGGAAATTCTATAGTGGCATGATGGGACGGCCGCGCGCGGTCGCGGGCGGTCGGGTGGCGCTTGGGAGCAGTCGAGCACTGGAACCGAATTAGCTTGACGAGCACTGAAACCGAATTAGCTGCGAAGAGCCTTTTGGACGCCATCAGTACATAGCGGTATTCAATAATATGGATGTAGGCAGGCGGTCAGTAACAAAGAGTCATTGGATCGGACACGACGACGTGCAGATGTCACTCACTCCCGCAACATCTCACGGCGCTTCGCGCTTGGTGCAAGCAATGTCTGCCTGGTCGGTGAAAACCCGACGTGCTCCGTCCCGGCATTGTAGGGATGCGAAGGAGTCTATGGTAGTACGACTACGGCTATGCATGACATGACTGCCATCGTCCCCCCCCCCCCCCCCCCCCCCCCCCCCCCCGACTTTTGGTCTTGACTTTTGGTCTTGTCGTGGCCTTTTTTTGCTACCAACTCCTTGCTCCGTCCGACCTTGCCTCTATATTCTTATTCCTGAATAATCCTTTTCCGATTCCTGCCCAGCCCCTTTTTATTTTTGCCGAATCCGGTTCCTTCCTGTCCTGTCCTGCGAGACCTCCTTTCTTTGTTGCCGAATCCTGTTTCTGTCCCACCCGACCCTCTTTTTGTTCACGAATCCGGTTCCTGTCCTGTCCAACCCGATGGTTTTTCCGAATCCTGATACCGTCTCATCCTCCCTGCCCGACCCTATGTTTTTCTGAATCCTGCATTCCTGTCCTGACCGAAGCTATTTTGCTATTTTTTTTCCGAATCCTGATGCTGTCTTTGTATGTTTTCCCTGCCCAACCCTCTAATCCCACCGAATCCTGTTCCTGTCCAGTCGGACCCTCTTCTATTGCTTTTTTTTTTTACCGAACCCTGACATTTTCTTGTCCTCCTTATCCGACCGGACCTCTGCGTTATTCGTGCTCTGTTTCGAACGGCGGGTTCTTGGCTCTCAGGTTGATTGGCGCATGATCAAGGACAGCGAGGGTCTCAGACTCTGGCGCGCGAGCGTCCCGGGACGCTTTGGTGCATGATCCGAGCCCGCACTGCCATCCCGGCGTCGCCCCTCGACGTGCTGACCTTCCTGCTCAACGACTCGTGCATCTCCAAGTACGACGAGCTGTTCGACAAGATCGAGATCATCGAGACCGTCGACGAGTCCAGTGTCTTCAAGAGGACGTGAGAGAAATGTGATACCTGCCGGCACAACGGGTAGCCCCTTTTCGGGGATCTCTTTAGATGGAACCCGCGATGAGGGACAACGGTATATAACGGACCTCAATTTTCTGCCCGCCATTTTTGCTCAACACTCACTGTAAGGGGCCGGTACCAACTCTGATAACCGACCTTGGTACCTACACGAGGGACCCTCACTTACGAACGCACTATTGAGGTTCCTTTGGAAAGGTCCACCTAGTGTATCAGGTATGCAGCACGCGACCACACTTGGAACTTTGATATTACGGGGGACCAT
Source organism: Macrocystis pyrifera (assembly GCA_031763025.1). NCBI lineage: Eukaryota > Phaeophyceae > Laminariales > Laminariaceae > Macrocystis > Macrocystis pyrifera. Next base: position 16,262,285 of record JASSKH010000004.1, on the reverse strand, counting down.
AGTGGTTGGGACCAAATTTTGTTAGTAACAATAGGGAAATATATAGGTTTTTATGTATAGCGTAGGTGCTATTTACTATGGTCCTCCGTGATAGTCACTTGTTTTCAGGCTCGAGTTTTGGACAAAGATAAGAATTTGGCAATTTTTACGCTGAAGGTAGAGTGGGAAACACCCTGCGTTACACAGGAAAGCATTCGAGCCTGACCGGACACAAGAAACTCTCAAGTGGTGGCGCGTAGAGTAGATGCCCCGACTTGGGAGAGGTGTGGTACGGGCCGAAAACGCCTCTCTTAGACCTATGCGCCAATGGAAACGCGAAGTCAAAAAGTTTTCTTTCGAAAAGATTGACTTCAAAGAACTGCCGAAAATATTCTCCTACCGCCGCTGTGTGGGGGAAAAAGAGAAATCATGTTTGAGTTTTTCTCCTTTCTTTCTAACGGCTGCAGGCGGCGCAATTTGTTTCTTCTCGTTGCGAATTGTCAACACGCCGATAAGATCAGCTCGTGCGATGATAGACGCTCTCGATCTCGACATAGACTCAGCCCACGGCCAACCCGCTTGGTGACAGGCAAGGCCAACGAGTATAGATGGCGGCCTCGAAAATATCGGGTGGATCCATGGTCTACTGTAGGAGGCGAAAGCTCGCCGACGGCGTCCTACGGTATCCTCCCAAACCTGAAAAAAAAAAACTATTTTTTGCCATTCGAGACGGATCGAGAAATTTTGTCATCTGTTTTGTGCACATCAGCGGCCAATTGTTGTTTTTATCATACGCCTGGCTCGCGCCCGTATGAACACGGTAACCCTGGGGTGAGTGGGAGCCCCTAACGAGCGCACTCCGTTCAGAATTCATGACGCAGTCGTTGGTTTTGTCGATCGATGCCTGTCGAGGACTCGGAATCTCGCCGCTTCGAACCAAACATCCGGCTGAGTTTTTCTGAAGCCGATCTTGGCCCAACATCGGCCCCAGAATTTTTTTTTTTGGGCTTTTTATTTTTTTTTTTGGAATTTTCCGTTTTAAGAATGTTGCTCATAGCAAGCTGTAAGTGAAAAATTCTGATGGGTATCTTTGGAATTTCAATTTTTTAATCGGAACTTTGCGTTTCAATTGGCATAGGTCTTAACTAGCCTCCTCTGTTATCCACCGTGGGAAATATTCGCTACTCTGGGTGTTCAGATATTGGTATGAAGACCAAGCGGTCTTTTTTATTTCGGCCTTGCGTAGAAGTTTTAGTGTAGGCGGGTCCATTCGATGTGGCCTCTCCACCTGTGTACTATTTCCTTAGCGTACCCTCTCGTAGCCCTCTTTTGGGACTCCAAAGGAGGGGGGGGGGGGGGATGAGGTAAAAAAATAACGTTTACAGCAACGGACGGCCACACCGTGATTTGGAGAGATTATATTCTGCGACATGGTGTCCGAGGTACAATGCAAGGCGTCGTACCGCACGGGCTCGCCGTGATCCTACCCGCACTGCTGCGTGCTTGCGCTGCTCACATGGACGGTTCTCAACACCAACGTTACCAACCATTGTTTTTTTGTCGCTATATATCCCTCCAAGGGGGTCCCGAAAGGGTTTGAAGCCGGGGTACCCACCGCACTGCTGTATTTTGGTAGGAGTACTATACTATACCTGTGTGTGCTTCGGGTTGATTTAATTTTCGTGAGTGGATGCGAGTTTGCTGTTCTTGTCTCGGTCGAAAAAATGTTGGTGGGCCGGCCCCTTTTGAGCTGTATGAATGAAGCCGGAGTGGACGTCCGCAACGTCCGACCAAAAATTATCCGAGAAAGCGTTTTTTTTTTTTTTCAGGGCTCTTCACCGGTCATGGCCCGACCCGCGGGTCGGGTTCAAGAAGTCTTCAAAATCTCACGAGTCGGGTCGGGTCGGGTCGGTGTGGTGCGGGAGGGTTTCTAAATCTCATGGGTCGGGCTAGGTCACCCTGAGCCGACCCGACCCGATCCGACCAGCGAGGTTTGACCTGACGCAGTGAAGAACCCTGTTTTTCTTTACTTTGATGATTCCGAAAACATTTTTTTTTATGCTTCTATGCCTTCCACCAGCGCATGCACCGGTTTTCGAGTGCAGTTGCAAATAATCACCATCGTGATTTTCTACTTGTGGCGAGAGAGACAGCTACGTACGTACGCTATCTTTGTTTTTATTAAGCGGAGGAGCTTTCCGATGGGTTACTTTCTGTTCTTTCACGGAGTATGTACCTGTATAACTGAAGATTCTGCACGCCTCCGACCCCGGCCCTCAGGTGCTACAAGCAAATATGGCCGACCGCGCCGCGAGACTTCTCCCTGCTCTCGTCGTGGGGCACGCTTGAGGACGGCACGGCTTATTTGGTGAACCGTTCGGTGGACCATCCCATGAATCCCCCGCAGCTGGTGTGTATATGCGAATAGTTCGAAGTATCATGTTAGAGGTTGAGAGAAGGTCGCCGATTGTTTAGATCAGAGAAGTCTTCTAATGTAATGGTTCGGTGCCTCTGCGTGGCTGCAGCCGCGACTGCTGTCTTGCGCTGCGCCTTGTGCACCCACGGCAGGTACTTGCTTTTTTTTCCGTTCACGTAACACACTGCCTACGAGAGGTGACGATCACGCTTTGAGACTTACATACGTGTGACATTTTCTCTCGAATAACGAACACAACTTATATTCGCAAAATTTCACTGGTACATATCATCTCTCACTTTTAAGCTTTCTTCTTTCTGTGCGTGTCTTCTTTTGTGGTGACCACGCTCGTCTGTCGCACAATATTTGGTTTCTTTGCATTTGCGTGTTTGCTGCCTCAACGACTCTTATTTAGCGCTGCACAAGGTTTACACGGATACTTAGTTGTTGCTCATGCTTTCCCTAGCACCCCCCACCCTTTATTTACGGCGGTCTCTGCCTCTCTCTCTCTCTCCTTCCCCCCCCCTCGCCGCTCCCCTCCCCCCGTCTACCCGCCGCCGCCGCCGCCGCCGCCAGGGCTACGTTCGAGGCGTGGTGATGCTGTGCGGTTTCCTCATGGTGCCCAGAGCGCCGGAAGCCGGCGGAGGGTGCACCGTCACGATGATCGTCCACACTGACCTGGGCGGCAACCTGCCCGCTCCCATCCTCAACCGGCTCTCCACCAGCAGCCCCTGGCGCCTCGTGCAGCGCTTGTGCGGCGCCTTCCAGAAGACGGACTCCAGGCCTTCTATGGCAGAAGCGGCGGCGGCGGCGGCGGCGGCGGCCGCGGCGACAGCAGCAGCGACGGCAGCGACGGTAGCGGTAGCGGCAGCTGGGCCGGCGACTGGGGAGGCCTGTGTTGCATCTGGCATTGATGGAGGCGGTGGCGGTGGCGGTGGTGATGGTGGTGGTGATGGTGGTGGTGTTTCGTCGCGACTGTAGGGCGTCCTTTTTTCTGCCGGTATATGACCGTTTAACGGGTGTATTCGAGGGCGTTGTAAGGTGTCGGATCGGCGGGATGCAGCTGGTGCCACGGGCCGCGGTAGCTGTTTGAGTTCCTTTAGAAACGTGTTTCGGGGAGTGCTATGGCTGTTTTCTTACCGACGCTGGCAGTCATACCCGGAGAGTGTTTTGGGCGTTTCGCTAACCGTATTGTACAAGCCGCCTTGCTTACGTACGTGCTTGCTTACCTGCTTGCTTACTTGCCTGCTTGTTGGCTTGCATGGGTTTTGCACGTTTTCTTGCTTTCTTGTGTGCTTGTGTGCTTGCCTGCTTGCCGGCTTGCCTGCTTGCTTGCTTGCGTGCTTGCATGCTTGTTTGCTTGCATTCTTGCTTGCTTGCCTGCCTGCTTGCCTGCTTGCTTGCCTGCTTGCTTGCCTGCTTGCTTGCGTGCCTGCTTGCTTACCTGCTTGCTTGCTTTTTGGTTGCTTGCTTTACGTCTTTGCTTGCTTGATTGCCCTGCCTGCCTGCCTGCTTGCCCGCCCGCCTCCTTGCTTGCCTGGTTGTCTGCTTGCCTGCCCGTGTGCCTGCTTGCCTACTTGCTTTGTGCAAGCATATCCATGCATTATTTGTTATTGTTTTACGCCGAAGGGAAGCAGGGGGCGTGTTAGAGTTCAGCTCTGCGCCTCTGCAGCGTGCCTCGGTACACACGCGTTCGCCGTCTTGTTTTTTTCGCTCTTTCGCTTTTTCGGGCTCTATCCTTATTTTGCTTCGTTCGCTGTCTTACTCGTAAATTTCGCCCCGATTTTTGCGACGTGGAAGAAGCTTAGGCGTCCTGCGTAAGGCCGGTTTAATCGTCGCGTCCGGGGCCCGTAGTCCTGCTTGTTAGCGGTACCACCACGGAGTTGCTATTGCGCCGCAACCAGTTACGTTTGCCTTCACGATTTTCTCGGTATGATCTCGGTATGATAAATCTGTTCGTTTTGGGCGTAACGGGGTGTGTGCGCGCAGCAGAAGCGTACGTATGACGGGCGATAACATGTCCACTGCTGTGGGTTGCTAGCGACAGCGGGGTTCACTGTATGTGCTATGGCTACAGAGACCGTACTATACTGTGGGTCTTAGGTTTTCTGGTAGCGGCAACAAACTCTAGAAGCATACGCTACCACCGCTGTGTGGCTGTCGGCTGGCAACGGGATATCTAGTGTTTTAGAAGATGTTTCGTGTTTGCCATATTTTTCTCGCCAGCTCGGCCGTTATATGCTATGACTGCGAAGAGAGGCAGGTATTACTGTGAGTCGTACGGTTTCTATTAATAGTAGCGGCAGCTGACTCTAGTCGCTGATGCTACGACTATTGTGTGGCAGTCGGTAGGCAACGGGACATCTAGTGCTTTAGAAGATGTTTCGTGTCTGCCATATTTTCCCGCCCGCTCGGCCGTGTGCCCCCCCCCCCCCCCCCCCCCCCCCCCCCCCCCCCCGTGGGTAACCCCCCCCTGGAAAACTCTTACGCCGCGGAGGATGCTCTACGGGTTTCGAGTACTCGCCTCAGTGCCGCTGGCCTTGGCAGATGTTAGTATGTACGCATGCTGGGATGTTTTAGAGTGTGTGTATAGGTTTCGAGTTTCGGAGGCGGGGGGTTTCCGCCAACGGGGTAGGGGCGCGGGGGCGATGAAGTGAAGGCGGCGGGGAAGCGGAGGTTTGAGAATGAGCGGACGAGTGTTGTCTTGCTGCTTTGTTGCTGCTGTCGCTATCGCTGCTGCTCGCTGCTGCTTTTGTGTGGTTGCGATTTGTTGGCTGCGTCGGACGTGAGAACGGTGAACGTTACGTTCAGCAGCCCGTGTGTGTATGCTTGTGCCTTACGTCCGGAGGTTTGCGTTCGTGCGCGGGATGCGCCGTTGGGGACCGCCAGGACACTGGCCGGCGTGTAAATGTGCCCGACCGCCGGAGGAGTTGAAAAGGGTGTTCTGCAATTAGTAGTGCTACTCATAGCGTGTTTGTAGTCCTGCTGTTGATGTTGCTGCTGTTATCGTCGTTTTTCGGGAGGGGGAGGGCCGCTGATCTCGCTCTCTGGTGCTGACAGTTTGAACGCTCAGCTCAGCATAACGATAACGCAGCATGTCCAAACTCAACTGGGTTGGGTTTGCTTGTACAGTAGTATGTATATCAAAAACGCGTGGGGGTTTAGAATTTTTTCCGGTGAACGCCGTTGTTGTGGTGATGGTGGTGATGATGATGAGCGCTTATGTTTCTTGAAGCGTGCACGTGTTTGAAAGCCACTGCCGAGGAGAGGAGTGACCGGGCAGGTGGTGGAGCGTTTCGTCGCTTTCGATACGTAGCGTTATCATTTTCGTTGCGTTCTGAGTAAGCTTGTAGACTACCAGGTATAGCACTACGTTGACAATTCGCGTATGTATTCGATTTATTCATGTACCTTCCTTCATCATTTTCGTTGCGTTCTGGGTAAAGGCTACTATTATTATTAATAGACTACGTGTACCACTACGTTGACATGTCGCGTACTGGGTAAACTACGGCAACTACGGGGCTGTACTGCAAGTATCGGTCGGTCTCGAAGTTCTGGCTGTGTGTGCAAGGCAAAACGTGGGTTTTGCTGTCTTCTCGGGGAGAGTCAACGCAACACCAACGAGCTTCACGGTAGAAGCAGGGGTGTTGTGAAAACTGCCTTTTAGACACGCGAGGTTTATGGGTTATTTCCCCTGGACTGCTGCTGATTGATCTGATGATGCTGGGCTGTTAAAGCTCTGGGAGTGTTGCTGGGCGGTTCCACCACAGGCACCACTAACTTGGGTTGATTAAAAAAAAAGTCGCGCACTCACATGCTTTTTTTCGCTGTTCTTGCTTGCGGCAAAAACGAACAGTCAATAAAGCGATGCCGGCGAAGGATGAAGGGTGTCGATTGAGTTAAGCTGTATTTTTCGACCATCTACTCGTATACCGTGTACATTTTCGTGAGTGATGCATGCCCACTACCTTGCGTACCCGTTCGGTAAGGGTTCCCATAGTTTTTCTGAGGCTTCCCACATGAGAGGAGCGGCGGAACTTACCCCAAAAATCAATCTTTAAAAATCTAGCGCATTCCCCAGTCTGTTGTTGAATAATCCACACGCAGAACAGATAGCGATCTAGATCATCTAAATCCTAGCCTGTCGTTGTGAGATCTTGTACAGGATCTGTACAATACAGAACCAACCCAGGAAATGTGTCCTACTACTGTAGATCATCGAGATCATAGATGTCAAGAGTCTATATATCTGCCTTGAAATGTCTGCGTCATACAGCAGTGGGAATCGATTTTCTGGCCGAAAATAAGTCAAGAGAAAACAGGGGATTCCAAATAAGTTGGTGAGAAGCCGTCAACACAAGAAAATGTTGGGTCCAAGAGTACATGTATATACGGGAGAGCTTGTCGCAAAACTTATTTTGTAACCCTTGACTGAAAGTCTTAAGAGCTGAACTCAGCAGAGAGACACGAGGAACGCCCAGACACAGTACTGCTCTTAACCGTACCCCCCAACAACGCTCTTCGGAGAGCTGCATAGGGGGCTTGGGGCGCGGGGGGGGGACGCGGGGGGGGGGGGGGGGGGGGGGGGGGGGGGGGGGGGGGGGCGTACTCATTTGTTGCTTGCCTTAGTCATTTGACCATTGACCACGCATCCCTTTCGAGACGGAGCACCGTTCCTACTCCTATCAGAGACACCTCCAACAATGGGGCGCTCATTACACTATTTCCACATATTACATAGAAACTTTTTGCTCATCTTATCCCCTTCCTGTTTGGCCTCCTGTGGCCACCATCTATCTCCTAGGATAGCGATCGTTTTCTCGCTGCTGTGATGCGGAGGCCGCTCTAGGGTAGTGGTAAGGGTAGTGGTAAGGGACGCAGGTGGTTCTGGCAGCTGGAAAGCAGTGCTTCGCTTCTTCTGATTTAGATCTTCTTATTGATGGCGAGAGCTGAGGAGGTGCTCTGGTAGAGAAGTGAGAGGTAGGGGGGCGGGAGACTCGACGCCCAGATATACTCGTCCCACCCCACGCCACAAGCTCTCCTAAATTCCTCTTATCTGATGTACTCCAACAGAACTTTCCTATGGCTACCGATCGTTCTTCTGCTAATATAAGAACTTCTCACTTCGTAGTCCTATCTGCGTCAAGGGACATTACTCTCGTCTAACGGGCTATCCGCCCTAGGGAACATTCCTGAAATAACGATACTCTCGACTAACGGAATATCCGCCGCGTTAATCCATTCTTTGGATTATTCTCGTATTCGCGAAACTACAAGACTGCAACGTATTATCTATATCTATAGCCCATGAATACTCTACTCATATCACATTAGCCCACCCTGAATAGTCGTATATGCAGACCACAAGATGGTCGGAGGGTGATGACAAAGTTCATCCCGAACGGCCAGGGAAAGGTGGTCGAAGATGCGGCTATTCGAAACAAAAGAAATGAGGCTATAGATCCCCCCACACCTCGTAATAAACCCCAAACACTACGAAGAGGGGGTGTTCGCTGCGAATAACCACGGAAAGGGAGACTAAAGGAGAGAGAGACACCGAACTCATAGCAGAGGCGAAAGGAAAAATCACCCAAAATGAAAACAAAGAAAGACGAACGCAAAATGAGGCAGAAACCGAAGCGAAGGCCGACCCCTTTAACTGCTATTCATTGTATCAAACTCCTCCATGTCACATTCGTCTATTTTCCTCATCTCTTATAACACATCTCGTTCCTCCTTGTATATTTCACATTCTCCTACTATGTGAGTTCTACTCTCTATTGCTTTGCCACACGGGCATATATGTGCGTCTACTTCCTCCTCCTCCCGGCTACTGGTATACCTCTTCTTTCTGGCAGGTCCAGGTCCCCTACACGAAAGCGCAGTTTCAGCGTTTTCGCGAAGTCCATTGGGCCATGCAAATACGTTTTCATTCCTATTCCTTCCCTCAATCCCCCGTGTAAGTGCTTTTCCGATTCCACCTTGTTTCTTAGCGCTAGCCTTTTCCTTCCTTCTATATCCTTTCTTCTACTTCTCGGGGGGGAAGGGGGCGGGGGCTGGAGGGGGGGGGGGGAGGGGAACGTGGGGGGGGGGGCTGGGGAGTGAGGGGGGCGGGGCGTAGTACCAAAACGTATACCAAACCCTCAACAGATTGTGTGGCTCACTCCCAAATATTTTGTTCCTCGTGTGTGCTGCCTGTACGTGCTGAACTCAATTAGGAAGATAATTTTTTTGGAAGCCTCATTTTAATCCGGCTTTCAACGTTACTGTAATATAGTGTTGTCTCGCAAATCCGACATCCTGGCATGTTTCGGCCCGCTGTTTTCGCCGTGGACCGGGGCGGGAGCTAAGTAGACACCACGTGTACATTACGTTATTAGCACATCTCCTGCAGGCATCACGTCAGCACAGCTTACTACTTGAAAAAAGTACCTCCTCCTGAACGTACGTAATAATATGGTTTTCAGCTGCGTGCAGCATGCAATAACACGACCACGACGAACGACGAACAAACACCACAGCAAACGACGTACCATACTAAGCAACGAGTCGGTGCGGCCTTGTTGTTTTTGTTGTTGTTGTTTTGACATTAATTAAATCGTCCTTTCTACCCAGCTTCATCAGTACACCCAGTGCCCGTCCTGATTCCTTATCCCAGAGAGATCTGATTCTTCTGTGGTCACAGACTGCTGTGAGACAGAGGACCATCCAGGGAAAAATATACCAGGTACTGACTGGTAGGGTACGTCCTGTTAATATTAGTAGTATCAAGATACATCAGGTACCAGGTATTCTGCAAATTGATGATGTATTCGAGTATATGTAGCAGCACATACACACATAATATAATAGCGCCGGTCAGTATCGTGTGGGCATATATACGCCATGATGATCCGCACGTATGTGCTGCTCGATGCTACTCCCCCATGCCACCCGTGCTACTGCTTGCTGTTTGTGCTGGATAGGCCCTCTCTCTGTCGTTAATATGAACATGTCTCGAGAAAATGATATTTCGGCTGTTCGTGCAATCCATACTGAGGTCGAGACAAAAAGCAGAAACAGAAGCTGGAAAATAATCGAGGCACGAATTGTCAAATATGTCCAGGAAAACGCTTTTACCACTGGAAACCGGGGTTATCACTGCACCACATGAACCACCATCGGCGGAGAGACACCACAACAGACCTGAGATCTGATACCCTGGCCTGAGAGACAGAAAGAGAACAGGATCAGGCCACCACGTGGAGAAAAAAGAAGAGCGAGATAGGAGCTGGAAGAGGAGGAGGAGGACAACAGAAAGAAGGAGTAAAAGAAGCAGCAGGAGGATATCAAGGGGAGGGAAAAGGGTAGAACGGCCCACAGAGAGGAAGGAAGCAGCACACAGCAGAGAGCGAAGCTCCTCGTTAAAAATACATCAACAACAACGAACAGGCCGCCGAAAGCACCGGTACAATAAATAGACGGGATGTCGGCTCAAGCTTTCCAAGCGGACCCGGCTTTCGTTGGGGTCGGCAAGGTGGCTGGGCTGACGCTGTGGCGCATCGAGAACAAGCAAGTCGTGAAACAGGCCTCTGTGAGTGAGACTGCGTGGATGCGAGGCCCCTGTGATGCATCATATCATAGGCCGGATGCAATTTGAGTGTTGTTTTAGACGTGCAGGCCGTCCACACGGTTTTGTTGGAACTACCGGCAGTAAACCCTTGTACAAGAACATGTTTGCACCGAGTGATTGCGCTAGCGCTAGAGGCGGAACCACCCCACTGGGCCAGGTCCCCACGATGCCTGCGCCCGGCTCTGACAGAGGGGCGCCCGCTAAAAGCCCTAAAAGCCCCATCGTATCGTAGCGATGTTCTCGGTTCGGGCATTCTCTGACACGAAAATCAACAAAGTTGCACCGACCCTTTGTTGAATGTCGCACATCTATCGCGAGCCCTTGGAGGGACGAACTCCACTAATCCAATGAACTTGTCTACTGCTGCAGCAATAGCTTTCTCGAGCCACCCTATACGCGAGGACGGCCAGGCAGGTAGGCAGACAGGCACGGGGGTTGTCCCACTCCCCCTCGAGCGCGCTCGTCGTGTGCTCGGACAGCCATCTGCCCGTGTTCCCCCCCCCCCCCCCCGAAATGCTGACCTTCCTTCTTTCTTGCCTATTCGACTTCCCTAGCTCATCACGCGAAGTTCCTAAACTGCCACTAACTTCTCGTTCGAAAGCTGCACTGTTTTTTTGTATATTTTACGCTTTTTCTGTATGACAGATAATCGTGTACGAATCTGCATCACATGAATGTCGATGTTGATGGAACGTCCAACGAAAACGAAGTAAAAAAAAGAAGTAGCAGCAGGTCCGTCTTTTTTTTTACCATGACTTCGTACAGTCGATTCTGGTACCGGATGTGTGTATCGTATACGAACCTAATGGTTCGTCGGAAAACGTCATCTCTCTCTAATTTAAGAGGGTGCCCAGTAGCCGGCAGCAAGTTGTCTCGCTAGGCAGCAACCTAGGGCCTTTCCAGGCCGCCCGTTTGTTTGGCGCAATTACTCATAGTATTTAAACATTCGCCCTCTCTCTTTCATTGAGAGGACGGAGGATGATGAGAGGGGGGCTAGGGGGAGGAGGGAGGAGCGTTTTTCCGGAGTTTGAGTTGTTCCGTCCGGACCTCAACAGGAGCTGCGCGTAGCAGCAGCGGTAGCAGCGGCAATAGTATTATCTCAGCGGCACCCGCCAAAGCAGAACCCAAGAAGCAGCTGCGCGTACCTTCTGTCTGTTTCCTTCCTTCGTTTATTCCCCCCCCCCCCGCGCCCAAGCCTGTGCTTTATCAGAATACTAAGATACAAACTAATGCATTAGTAATAACAGACAACAGTGGTGTCTCTTCGGCCGGAAATATTATCACGGTTTGATTATCAAATTAAATCGCAAACGGTAATTATATTTGCGACCATGAGAGTGGATGTTTTTAGACTCGGTTTGTTCGTAGACTATTTACTGATGTTTTTCGAGGAAGTTAAAGGAGCTGGATCTGCTTGCCCTTTCTATCGTTGCGACGGCCTCTACTCGTAAACATGCATGTATACCAGGTACCTGGTATATTATATCGTATACAAATGTACCCTGTTCGTATGCCATATTTCTTGTCCGTACAGTTAGTGGTAATAGTACATACACCATCATACCTGGTACCTGGTACATACGATACAAAACAGCAGCGTTGATTGGCTCATGGGTGATGGTATGTTTTTTTGTTTTTTTTTCGTCATCACTTTTACTTTCCAGCCCACTCGTAGGAGGTTTTACCCTCGACGATCTTCTGGACAAGCCGTGGTCACAGGTGTCGTCCCTTCTCCCCCCCGGTACGTGCCTTTTAGTTTTTTTATCGCGCATAGGGTTCAGCATTCCCACTGCTCGTCGATTTCCATCGAATGTACAGCTAACTCACGCTCTCGCGCTTTCCGCTGATCAATTTTATGCAAGAAAAAGCCCCTACGAGCATGCACTCGGTGAGACTCGAACTCACGAAATTGATCTTGATAGGCTCGCGGACCACCTACCAAGCCACCGGGGACGCCGGTTATGTGGGTTATCATGCATGGTACCAGGTAGAGAGCTGTACTGCTGTTGGCTACTGCTGAAGTCTGTCGCAGAACCTTTTGTTGTTCATGATTGCAGCAAGCGGTATTGAATATCGTAAGAGCTGTGGGTCGTCACGACTTGAGTCACCAACTTTTAATATTAATAGTAATGAGTCGAACTAATGTTTTGTCGGTTCCGGAGGTGACGACTATCCGACTTAAGGGGTTTCCCGTATCATTGTGGGGTTTCCATATCATACACTGTTACCTGGCACGTATACTCGTACGACGTGTAGGAAGATATCTCGATCCGAGGTGAGATTTTTTTTTCAGTTTTTGGGCAGCCCCACCTTGGCCGGGGAGAGCCGATATGGCTCGCTTCGCTCGACTTAAGTCGGCAAGTCGGCTGACCATCAGCTGGCTCCACCGGCCGACTTGCCGAAGTAAGTCAGTTATTGTGCTGTAGTTGGATAACGTCACCTACCGATTAGTTATTAGTCAAGGATTCCTGCCGACTCATAGCTCTATCTCAGTGTTTTTTTAGGACTGCAGTCCCGCTTTCGGGACAAACCACTCAACGGGTTTGGTTTGTTATGATCGGCGAATAGTGGGTCACGGGTCACGAGAAGAACGAGAAAATCCGCAGCTCGAGTTTCGGGGCTCTACGAGTGCCAATGGCATAGCGAGCGGTAAACCAGTATGTACTCCTACGCTACGTAACTAAACTTGATGTCATACTGCGGCCGTGTGTTCGGCGCGTGCCTCCATGCCTCCTATTACGGGGGACCATAGCAAGTGGGATCAAATATTGTTCGTAAAAATAGGTAAATACATAGGTTTTGGACTGTACCGTAGGTCCTATTTACTATGGACCCCCGTACTATTAATAGTAGTTTTGAAAAAATGAAAGAAATCTGCCAGGTACTACCTACTCGTACTGCTGTTCGTTAAGCTGTAAATAGTTGTGAGATGGAAAAAATATTTTCAAATTTCCAGCCGAAAAAATCCTCGAAACTCTTATTTTGCTTGAGCTTGGTGTGATATTTCGATCGTGCGTGCTTAAATACGGGGTATAGCAGGCACGTGATATTTGATCGTGTCATACATACTCGTTGCTGCTGTGCTGCTGTTGTTGCATCGTACCGCTTGCTCCAGTTTGTTGTGCTGCTGCTCACGTGCATATTCGGAAGCAATGCCTTGTGCGTTCAGATGCAGGATGATTGTCTATTTTCATCGGTATCATGTACCTGTTGGTGGTACGAGTAGCGCGGAAGACTTAAGGCCAACTACCCGTAAAACCACATAGCAGCTTGCTGGCACCTCATACACCGCCGAATAATACTGCTGTAGCCTGTTGTAACATGCAACACGCATGATAAACATACTGTAAATAACGCACAACCTCGGACGAATTTCGAAGCTGTTTTTTTTTTTTTCTCGACAACCGGGAAAGTTCAAACGCCGAGCGATGCGTCTATATGGAAATTTCTCAGCGATACCATATTTCCCAAAGCCACCAATTTCGATGTGTCTTCCCTCCTGGGTTTCGGAGAAATTCGGTTCGGAAATTCGTCACAGAGGGTGTGTTGTCTTGGTTATAGTATACGGTGTATGTCTCGTACCAGGTATCTATCTCGTTGGCCGGTCTGTTTCCGTCAAATGCTTCAGCATCGGCAGCGAAGGCCAATTATTTTTTGTGCAGAGTGGATAACCCCCGAGTCAACCTTCTTGGGACTTTTCAGAATTGATAATTGAAAATGACGATTAAAACAACGACTACTGCGTGAATGAATGGGGGATGATACAAATTGGTGTCCGAGTTACACCGAAATCGCGAGGCAGGGGCGAAAAATAATCGTACCCGCTATACCCGCACCGATGCTGGGAGATGACGCTGCTCGTTAAACGGTTGATATCGCAGTAGTTGGCGTTTTTATGGCCGTTTTCTTCCAACACCCGAAGGGATCAAAGTTGTCCACGAAACATAAGTTCCACACTAATTCCAAGTCGTTTGTCCCCACAACGGGAGCGCGGTGCTACGAGTAGAGGGGTTGAATGGGAGCGCGGTGAAAACGGCTTGTCGCGAAAAAAAAAAACGGTGCGTAAAAGAGGAGTGCTTTTCCTTGTACCCCTTAAAAGTCGGGTCTGTACGTAGTAGATAAACCCGGATATAGGGTGACAGGGAAGGAGCCGTTCGTAGGCCTGTAGGCCGCTGGATAGTATGGAAGCCCAGTCTCACAGCTCACAACAGAAGAGTGAGCGCTCCAAATACTCCCAATATCAGCCACGGGCGCCGATGCGGACCGGTCTGCAGCCATGGCCTGCACAGCGGTTGTGCACTGCGCCGCCCAGCACGACACCCCGGGCCCTCCACACTTAACCTGCCATCAATGCAGCAGTTGCAGGGACTACAGCAGCATTGTCATGCGCCATGCATGCATTCATTTCTCCGGGGGGGTCGGAACCCGCCTTGGCCAACCTTCAACTCGGGACCTTGGGCACATGTTGATGAGTGAACGATTGTGTTTTGCTCGAATTGTTCCGACGTGAGAGCGTTTTTGCTCTTGTTGGGATAATAGCAATGCACTCTTGCTCTTGACCATTAATATGTTGAATTCGTGTATGCTCTTCGAAGTTTGGCTCAAGTGCTTACCGTTGTTAATATTAATTTGTCCGTAGGTTACCATAGAGTGACCCTCATGCGGACAGACAGACAGACAGACACTTTTTCTGAATCCGTTTGAGAAAAAACAAGTGTACCACTTGTGGAATAGCTGTGTATTCTAGAAAAACGAAAAAAAAGCTTACTCGTAGGTAGGTCAAAATATCATTCGTTCGGGCGTGTCACGGGATGCTCTCAACTCGGGATACCCACCATTTTCTACCTGGTATACCGCATTCTATGTAGTTTTTGTTTACCCTTTTTATCTGCGGTTTCTGCTTCGTGTCTCGAAGCTTGTGGATACGGAAACCTGCATCCCACCTTACCTATACAAAAACAGACAGCCTGCATGGGCGCGCCCAAGGCCTCTTTTGGCCTATTTATACTGTTTTTACTGTTGGGGGCGGTTAGTCAAGTGGTCAAGAAGTGGTCTCCTATTAAAAGCGTATTTGCTCCTATCGCAATCATACAGGTAGGTGGTACCTGGTATAAATCATCCTGGTACGTAGAGAAGGGAGAATCAGTATCAGTATCGACGGGCTACATGTGTAGTTAAATCATGGCATTGGGTATTGTATTGTATAAGCCATGCGTATTATAAGGGCGAAAGGCGGAGCAATACTTGTGGCGATGATGTAAACACGACACACATGTACAGATGGATGGATGTACAGCTGCTTAAGGTTTGGTTCATCCACGCCGAGCTAGTCGTGGCACGATCGCATTGTTCACAGCGGTTTTTGGTTCATTCGCCACGTGGCGCTAGACGTCGCACGATGCTTTATCGCATGATGCTTTATTGCGTTGTCCTTCATTTACTCACGTACGAATACGTACCACTCATGCCTTTTCTAAACCACCTCCTCTACTCGCTGTGTTGTATTTATTGATCCCATATTATAGTGTACATATTTACATAGATGTTGTACACGGAAGTCCCCCTCCCCCCCCCCCCCCCCCCCCCCCCCCCCCCCCCCCCCCCCCCCCCCCCCCCCCCCCCCCTCCCGCTGCGGCCGCCCCTACCTCTGCCCCCTCCCCCTTCCCCTTGGCTCTAAACAAGTCACTCACCCATCGTCCCCCCTCCCCGCCTCCTGGCGGTTAATAAGTATTTTTAGGATTGAAAAAAAAAATCATCTTATTTTTTTTGCACCTTAACGTCATCGTCGGTTTCCCTGTCTTTCTGACTACCTGGTACACCACAGGCCGATGGGAAGTTCCACGAAGGAGACTGCTACATCCTGCTCGCCACGACTGAGACGCCGGGTCGCCTCGACCAGGCCGTGCACTTCTGGCTGGGCTCTGAATGCTCGCAGGTTGGTTACTTTGTTGCTGTACTGTGGTACAACTGGCTGGACAGTATTTCCAATGGTACTGGTATTCGTAACAGTGCTTCGCCAGGGCTGTTAACGGGTCGTGTCAAAGCTCGCGGGTCAAATCGGGTCGGGTCGAGTAAGGGTGGCCCCACCCGATTCGTGAGAGTTTGAAAACCTCCCGACCCGACCCGTGAGATTTCGAAAACTTTCTGACCCAACCCGCGGGTCGGTTCATGACACGTGACGAGCCTCGTGTTTCGCGGGTGCGTTTAGTGCCTGGTAGGGTATGCCAGGTATACTCTGAGGTACCCGCGTACCGAACCTGGTGATTCTGGCAACACTCGGGTATGCTAATGTTCCCGGGTAACCCCAGAGTCTATACTGTCTCATCCTCATGTTTGCTTGCCTGAAGCGGTTTGTGATCGTACTGCTGTGTTTAATTTTTCTTGCGTTTATTCCAACAAGCGAAAGCAGCGAAAACCCGCAGCTGGGTATATGTCCCAGCTAACACCTATGATGTATATATTCCCGAGTACATGACGTAGTCGGTTTGTGGTACCTGTTTCCATACTAGCCAAGGTCGGTTGCCTGATGATACATCCCATCATATCTGCGGGTATCAGAGACAGTCAATAGTAGTTAGACAAGGTGTATAGAGAGCGTTGAGTCCGCACAGGGGTGCGCGATCGGGTTTCAGCGCTATTGGTAGTTTTCTCGACAACGGTGAGGGTGCTAAAAGTCGTTTTTTTTTTGCCCGGGAGGCCGTCGGACAAGATGTTTTCAAAAACGCCTCCTTTGTTCGGCATTGGAAACCTTCCCCTTCTGGAAAAATCGAGCGCTGAAAAACGGTCGCACCCACCCCAGTGCGAACTATACGCTCTTTACACCCTGCCATCCGGTGATAACCCTTATAGAACCGCAGTCCCGTTTTGGACACAAAGCACTCTAATTCCAAGTAGTTTGTCCCCTAAACGGGACTGCAGTCCTAAATGGGTTGATAGCCGCAGCGCCTTCACCCTGCAGCCGGTACCCAGCAGGTAAAATGGTAACTTCAGAGTACCGTGATACCTGGTACAGCAGTATTGTACCGGACGGTGTCGAAGGCTGCAGTGGAGTATTTTTGCCTACATGACCATCTGGCGGTTACGCGGTCATTACCGGTAATTCTTCATATAGTAGCCGCGATCCCCGCACCCTGCGGCCGGTGACATTCGAAGGACTAGTAAAGAGAGAGCAGTATTCTTCAAGAGACTTTGTGAGTACTGGCAGTATTCATGTGTGTATCGTACATCTTCAAACATTGAAGTTGAAACATCAAGATTGTCATATGTCGAGCGAGTTCTAGCGTAGTATATCTGTCTTGCACTCCCTGTACTCCTCTTGATAGCATATGTATAGTATGCAGTCATGAACACTCGTATTTGTAGTAATGGTATCGACGTGTCGTGTACGGCTTGTACTGTACTGGTACTCTTGTGCTCATATTACGGGGGGGCATTGTAAGTAGGACCAAATGTTGTTAGTAAAAATAGGTAAATATATAACTTTTAGTGTGTACCGTAGGTCCTATTTACTATGGTCCTCCGTGATAGTGCGTTCACTTGGTTCGGTCGATGCATACCTGGTCCGATGTATTTATAGGGTACAGCAAGCAGTACATGAAGGGCTACCGGTACTCTTCATGTGCGATTGGAATGAAATATCACAAGTCTGTATATACCCCGCCCTGCAGCAGTATCATAGCTCTCATCATCTCATCGTCTCATCATGTACGGCACCTAACTACTGAATGTACCTTGTTTTTTGTTTTCTTGTTTTTTTTTTTTTTTCGCCCCGGAGAGCGAGAGGAAACCCCTGTCCACATTTATTTCTCAAGTTTTTGTGTGCCGGTTCGAACCCGGGTCGTTTCTTCCACCTTGGTCGGGCCTGTCTCTGACCGTGCCGTCATCAAACTGGGGTTTACTCAGAGGATGTAGGCACCTGAGTCTAGATTTTATCTCTCCCGAAACAGCAAGTGTAGGAGTTGAACCCACTATAACCTCTCAATAGTCTCCCCAGCTTGATTCAGTACACGAGTCATCCTACCCATCTGGGCGTTGGTCCGCAGTCTTCTTGCGAGTACTGCTCGTACGTAAAGCAAGCAGTTTTCGCATTTTTTTTTACAGGCCAGCACATAAATCGCCCAAGGGTGAAGTACGGGTATTATTCCCGAATGATGGTACATATTACGGGGGACATGGTAAATAGGACCCACGGTACACACTAAAACCTATATATTTCCCTTTTTTTAATACCGATGTTTGGTCCTTATTACTATGGTCCCCCGCAATAGTAAAATCCACAGCGGTGAGAAGCACCGTGGACCATGGGTTGGCTGCACTATGAGTACCACTGCTGCGCGATGATCTTCGATACGTGCCCGCCGTGCCACATTCCGGGCTTGCCGGAGATTCAGACTGCTGTGGAGCGTTCCCAACGTGCTCGCTCATCGGTGCGTTTCTTGTACGTAGTTCTGTCCACGAAGCAGGCAGCCAGGCAAAGCACCGTGCACCAGACGATGCAATCAACCATGGACCACAAGCTGCTTCGATTTTTCGTTTTTTTTTGCCATCTTTTTGATTTCGGGCGATTCATTCCTTCCTGTTCCTTCCCATCGCGGCAGAGTTACGATTATATACCAGGCGCGAGAGAGAGAAAAGAAGGGTCAAGATAATGAATTGGGAAAAAAAAATAGTACTATTAATAGTCATCCTACCGTATGCGTTGTCTTCGAACTATGTCGTCCTTTCTACTTTCTACCCAGCGTCATCAGTACTCCCAGTGTCCGTCCTGATTCCTTGTCATCAGACAGATGCTAATTCTGTGGTGACAACACTTAACTGTGAGACAGGGGAAGACCAAAAACAAAAATAATCGCAAATTCATGGGTCAAGGGTGTGAAATGCCGGCGTACCGGGTACGAGAACACAACAGCACAAGCTGTACACGTAGTATGCTGCGTACCAGGTAGACGTGGAATGTAGACGCACCTGGAATATCCAGCAGCAACGTACTACTACTACAAGCAGTAGTGTATACTCTGCGCTACCGGTATCTTTGATACGTTACGGTACTTCTATGATATGATTCCTGTTCGCGGTAAGAACCTTCTGCGTTGCGCATCTTGTTTTTTGCCCTCGGATGGTTTTCTTGTTTGGTACGAATATATTATTTATACAACTCTGAAAAGCGTGTTGTTTTATGTACCAAGTATATCCACAAAATAAAAAAAAACAGGTGTGCGACATGCCATTTCGTCGAAACTTTTCCTTCATAGATCAGTTCTACACCAACAAGCAGGATCATGCCTGGGTACAATATACGTGCTGGTATTCAATGTATGATATATAGTAAGGTGATGCCAGCACGAAATCGTTTATGCATGTAAACATTTTCATCTGTGGATTTTCACAACGGTTACGTACATCGTAGGAGCAGATACGATCTTCAGCAAACAATGACATCAACGAACAAATGAGCAAGTCATCAGTCAATACCAGCGGTCTACGTGATATTCTGTACCAGGTAACGGCAGTAGTAGTGACAGCAGTGGTACCAGGTATTTATATGTATGTGAAAACGCCAAGTGTATTTTCGTGTTTTGTCCGTAATTTTATTCGGGCTTGCCACTCTCTTGCACCTGTAACCTGTGTACTAGCCCCGGCAGTGTAGTACGTCAGCAGTACATGTGGCGCCGAAGCTTTGCGGTCAAAGATTACTATGTAGGTTCAGTTTTGATGTCGTAGACTATCCTGCTGTACCTTGGTATTAGCATTAATAGTGCAGAGTAGTGGCCCCTCTATAATATAGTGCCGGTTGCCCTTTCTAGTGTAGTGCCTGTGGATTCGCTTGGCATAGATTGAATTGACGAGTGCGGTGGGAGTGATGTCGGTTGCCGCTATTAATATTCATAGTATTGTGCATGTATTATTGTTGGCTGGCGCATACCGACGATGTATCATAGAGGGACCACTACTCTACGATGACAGAAACCATATACGAAAACCACTTCTTGGTCCACACTGGGAAAATACTATAATAGCCGTTTGGACTACTGTTGTGACAAGAAAAACGAACGGAGTTTATATTCACGGGGAGCAGAGTGGTATGTACAGCAGTAGTGGTGTGCAATGTGTCATACGCTCGAAGTATTCTCAAAATGTGGTCAATCAAGGGCTTTACCGAGCCGTGGAAGCGAGTACGTACATATAGTTGCCGAGCAGCTTTGAGCAACGCTTGAGTGCATAAAAAAATAAAGAGTGGGTACGAAGGCTTCGAAGTAGTGAGCAGCTGCGAGCGTTCTTGAGCCGAGAGGGGTACGCGTGTATGGTAGCTCGATGAGCTGGAGTCGATGTGTCGTCGGGTCGTCGCGAGAGATGTGCTGCCCCGCCTTTCCCCTTCGGTGCCGGGTTTACTAGTTACTGCCACATACACAAATCTCTTTTCTCGTCACTACGAAATTTTTCTTGCACTGCTCGTTATTCTCTCCACTACACTTTTCGCCATTTTCTTCATCATACTCCACGCCTATGATCATCGCCACCTCCACGGCTCCCTTCAATCGGTCATGACAATCTCTTGCTGTCATCTCATCGTGTAATATGTACCAGGTGTACTTCATGCCAGATATATTCGTAAAGTAATTTCGGTATCCATATGCTACTACTGCAAAAGGTGTATGCTATGGCATTTTGTACGCAGGGTGAATACATCTCACCAGGTATCATGTATTCCTTCCTGTACATGCATGCTGGGTGTTTTTGCAGCGGCAGCACTAGCAGCTGCGAAAACGGAACCGAATTATTTAATACCAGGTATGGTGCCAGGTATCTGGTATTGTTGTACGAGCTGATCCGGCCGCGAGGAATCCGCTGTATTTTTGCCAGCTTTTTCCCAACGCAATGTTGCGAATTTCGAGCTCGTATGCGTACAGGGTACCAGTTTCCGGACTAAGTGAGAGCGGCACACGAGGTATATATGATACACGACTACTCGCACCAATTGTGTTCGGGCGGGTAATTGATAGTAGCATATGGTGGGAAGAGTGCAACAATACCGTTAGTAGAATGTAGCGGGAAGGGCGGTACTGCCTACCTTGGACACCCGGGTGTCAGTTTTGTGCGTACCAGGTATGATAAATACTCGTACCGCCTCTAGGAGTTGAGGGTGATTTTGTAGTCTTGCAGTTTTGATGTTTTAGACCGGGTTTTTGCACGTACTGGTGTATTTATGTGATTACATGAGATTCTGATAGCACGGGGAGTGACTTCTGTGTACGTATCACTGTCAACACGATTGCCGTCAGGAATCAGTAGCAGCGCTCTTTTGGTGTTCCACGTGTTTACCCGAAGGAAGAAGCTGGAGCTGAACGGTTCGTCACGCTCGCCTTTCGTCGCCCATCCTTTGCACCGTATAGAATGTTTCGTGCATATCGTACGCCCGGCTCCTTTTGTGTCTTTCTTTTGTTTCGCCATCCGCATCACGGAATGTCTGGCCCGGCGACGGCAGCTACTACAGTAGGAATGCGGCTCGCCCCGGTGGTTTATTGGTTACCTCTGTAGGACTGCAGTTTCGTTTGGGGAACAAACTACTTGAAAATTGAGTGGTTTGCCTCCAAAACGGGACTGTAGTTCTAATAGGGTCGAGTTGGTCCTGTATTTCGAATCGCACCGTGTGGTGAGATCGTGAATTTATTTGCAAGAATGAAAAGGAATCAAGTGTTGAGGGCGCTTCAGCGTGGGTAGGCGCAATTCGACGACGATCGACAAAGGGAAGAAAGGACTTAAGTTTTATGTCTCGCGATATAATAGCAAGGCATGAAGGTTAGTGGCGAGGGGGGAGGGGAGCCTGCTACGTGACCACGGACCTGAGTTGCGACTATTAATAGGATGGAGAGAGAAAAAAAAGGGCGAGGGCGATTAATGGCATGCGAAAAAAAGCAGCATTGCCTGTTGCTTTTTCACGATTGGCCGCCTAGAGATGAATAAGAATTCACGAACACCTGGCCCAGCGAGCGACCGCTGTCCAGGTGCAAGCCGCAGGGCTGTCTGTTGGCGTGTTCTACCAGTCTGCAACACCGTCCCGTGCGGTATCCACTCGGTAGTCCCACAAGCGCGATCAACCAAATAGTGCGGGCTGCTGCTGTCGAAGTGAGCTACGCGCTACTGATTCGTATACTGAGCCAAATAATATGAACAATAACGCCTAATACTCTCTACAACAATATACTGCAAATTATTATCGCTTGTGTAGTGAATCTTTACGGACGTGTGCTATTACGGGGGACCATAGTAAATAGTAAATAGGACCAAATATTGTTGATGAAGATAGGTAAATATATAGGTTTCAGCGTACCGTAAATCCTCTTTACTATCATACCCCGTAGTAGTAGGCACCTAAAGCCTACCCTCCGACCCGAATCCTCTAAAACCCTAACCCTTATACCCTATGCCAGTGGCCAGTGAGTGCTTGGGTGCTGTAAAAAACTCTAGGTTGACTCGGCCGGCTCGGATGCTGTGCTTGAAAATACTCTGTAGGTTGACTCGGCTGGCTCGGGATGCTGCTGTGGCTGGGAAAGACTCTTATTAGTGGGTTTTGATTAAGCCGCATATAATGAATGCACCCTCAGCCAATCACAGTGCGTGAACTACCTTGTCAAGATTCACCGTTTACTCTTTACTGCTGACTTACAAGCCTGCCTGTAGAATATACGAATAAACCACGCTTCAATAAACGGATCATTCCCGGAAGGTCCTCTCCCTGTCTCTAATACTAATGGTCTCCTTTTTTGTTTCGCCATCCACTGTTTTGCTGTTTTCTGTTTTTTTCTGTTTCCCCTCGTTTGATATTATTGACAGGATGAGATGGGGGTGGCGGCGTACAAGACGGTTGAGCTGGACGACGCGATTGGCGGCACCGCCGTCCAATACCGTGAAACCCAGGGGCGCGAGTCTCCCCTGTTCATGTCATACTTCAAGGTTCGCTGGCGGCTTTTGTTTACGTGAAAGTACATTACAAATGTTTACAACGTACATGAATACTGCGCTTGGAGCACTGGAAATGGGGGGTGGGAGGGGTCGTTTAGTTTTTATTGTTTGTTTTTTGTGGTTATGTCCTGTCTGTTTTTTGTTTTGTTCATCTCTTTTGTTTGTTTTCATGTGTGCGTGTGTGCGAGTTTGTTTGTGTTGCCTCTTTTTTTTGTTTTCGGTATTTTCAATCGCAAGCGCGTGAATAAACTTGACAATGACGGAAAGGGACAGGGGGCGGGGGGCGGGGGCAGGAACGGAGTCAGAAAAAAAGACAGAGACAGACCGAAGAGAGAGACATGTGAAAAAATTGGAGCACCTTAACCCCTTGAAGGGTGCACTTCTGTTTTGAGCACAAACTACTTAATATTAGAGTCAGGTACATGTTTCTGTACAATACAGTGCGGAAAGGGCTGAGTTAGGAATAATAACTACTGCCTGTGGCGAGCGTTTTCCGGTTTCCTTGCTATAGGTGTATTTTTTTCTGTTGAAATTGTTTTCGTTTTTTTTGCAGGAGTCGCTTGTGCGACGCATTCCTCCCCTGTGGGCACATTCAGTAGTAGCGAGCATGCTTGCAGGCGGTTATTGATCTATGTTATATACGTACCTATAGCCTCTACCAGGTGCCAGGTACGCGTGAAAAGGATCACTTCTATGAATAAAGGGCGGGAGTGGCGACGGGGAGGGACTGACTGACTGCTACCACCACCACCACTGCCGCTGCCGCTGCCGCTGCAGCTGTGGTTGACACTATTATAGCTGCTTTTTACAGCTGTCATTGATGCTGGTGTTGTTGGTGCTACTGCTGTCGGTTTTTGGCTTCTGCTGTTTGATGGTTGCGGTAGCGGTGGCAGTGGCGGCGTCTGGCGGCTGCACTGGAGCTGCCTGCGCCTTCGTCCCGTTGGTTCAGGCTCAACAGTTGGTTGAGACCTTCCGGTGTCCTGCCCGGCCGCTTCTGTGGCCACGATTTTTTTTGTCGATTTTTTTTGTCGATTTTTTTTTCTTTTCTTTTCTGAGCGCCATAGTGCACACGGGTGCGTACCTTACCGTATACTACCGCTTGTCACTGAACCCTTTTAGTACTTATAATTAGAGTGGTTTGTCCCCAAGACGGGACTGCAGTTTGCCCTAAAAGTGTTAGAATATGGCACATCCCCTTGGACGAATTTCCTAGCCGGTTTTTGCCTATAAGAGAGGTACTCGTACCCACAACTATAGTACGGAGGGCCATAGTAGATAGGACCTAATATTGTCTGTAAAAATAGGTAAATATATAGGTTTTTATGTATGTCATGGGTTCTATTAACTATGGACCCCCCGTAATAGTAGTGGTCGCTTTTGGAAAGAGAAGTCGTCGAGATACTCCCGTACGTGGAAGCATCGCGTTTACAAGGGTTTGTGCTCTCCCCGATGAGCGTGGAAAATCCTCGGAGGGGGGTGTGTCATGTTATCGCCCGTGTGATGGGGTGATGGGGTGAATCTCGCGCCCTTCCCATGTTGCATCTGTCTGGGGCAGTACTGAAACCAGCATAGGCCGTCCAAAAGCCATCCAAAGACGTGGCAAAACCCCGAACAATGTTGAAACTCGCTCCCTGGTAGTTTGTATGGTTTCTTGGTTAACCTTTTTTTGCTACTGGAAAAGTAGCAGACCTGTGCTGCAGCTACTCGAAGTAGTTTTTACCGAAAAAGTTGGGTGCCTGACTCAAAAGGGGGGCCAACTCTGCGTGAATACAGTGACTACAGTGGTGGACGAGCTCTGTACGTCGTGTACTATAGAGAGGGAAAAACCTCACGAAAAAAACAAAACGTTGGTGCTTCCCCCTTTGCCGCCTTGTTGACGACTTTTGTTCGTACCGCCTTGCATCGGGAGCAGCAGTCTGGATTGGAGTACCTCCCCGGAGGAGTGGAGAGCGGGTTCAACAAGATGGAGAAGGACGTCTTCCGCACCAGACTCCTGCACGCCAAGGGGAAGCGCACAGTGCGCATTTCGGAGGTAAAGCTCATGGCCCATCCACGCATCCATCCATTTATCAATCCGGCTGCCCATGGTGCATGCTGATATACACCTGGGGTCTGTGGTGGTGGTCAAGGGCGTAGCTTAACCACATCCCAACCGCGTTGTTGTCGGTATTTTGTTTTTCAAGAGTTAAGTTTAGTACTTGGTACGTAATTTTTCCAATGTTTTCATTTTTTTTCCAAAATAGTTGTTCTTCTCTACGCATGCCTCTACTGCTGTGGCCAAGTAGCAAAGTCCCCTCCCCCCCTGCCAAGCGAAAAAACGATCGATGTCGCTACTGCTGTACGAGATAGATGGTGGCCACTAAAGGCGAACCAGGAAAGACACAAGATACTAGAAAAAAAATATCGGTGGTATATGGGGAAAACGAAATGAGCGCCCAAATGTTAGAAGTCTGTTTAACCTATCAATGCGAACGGTGCTCCGTTTCGAAAGGGATGCGTGGTCAATGCTCGACTGACTAAGACAAGCAACAAATAAGTGCCCCCCCCCCCCCCCCCCCCCCCCCCCCCGCCATACCCTGCCGAGAGGAAGCGGGAAGCCGTTGGCCGATGGTTGGTACAGACGGTGGCACCTCCCCCCCTCCCCCTCCCCCACCCTACGGCCACCTGTGTACCTGGTACCCCGTTGTGTTTTGTGGGGATGGCCTCGGCCGTTTTTTGTGGCCGCCGCTGTGTCGCGTCTCGCCTGCGGCGTGACGTTGGTGTGTCTCGCTTACGTCAGTGGTTGCTGATGCTTTGCTTGCGGTGTGTTGCGGATGCCTTGCAAGCAGCGTTGATGTCGTGCGCAGGTGCCGATGATGTCGTCTTTGCCGCTATGATGTCAATGATTTCCTGCCGCTCTGTTGTGTTGGGATGTGTTTAGCTCGGGACTTAATTGTTTCGTGTCTCGGAGGCGCTGCATGTACGTATGTCTTCATGGGTGGCTTTGGTTCTGATGAGTTTTTTTTCGAGCGCTGCAGGTCTTGATCACGGCGTTCGGTGCTGATTGGTGGTGTCTTTTTTCCTCTTCCCGCCGTGTGTGTGTGTTTTCGGTGTCGTTTGTTTTGCGCTGCGCAGGTGCCGTGTACGTCGGCTAGCCTGAACACGGGTGACGTCTTCATTCTTGACGCCGGGCTGAAGCTCTACCTTTGGAACGGGCCGGATGCGAACATGTACGAGAAGTCCAAGGGCGCCCTGGCCATGCAGCGTATCAAGGTGAGGGATTGCTCTTGTACCCGCTTGCTCGTAAATGGCCTGTCTTGGTTGCGTTTGGTTTGGTTTGGTTTGGTTTTGTTATGGCATGGTAGGATTTGGTGTGGTTTGGTACGGTACGGTAGGGTACGGTTTTGTGATGGCATGGTCGGGTTTGGTAACGTACGGTACGGTTTGATTTTGTTATGGTGTGGAAGGGTAGGGTTTGGTATGGCACACTTTGGTACGGTACGCTTTCATGTGGCACGACTGAGTGGGTGTGCCGGTATCGCAGTGTGCCTAGGGGTCCGGTGTCGCGGCTTGATTGGAAGAGGACGCGCTTGCGCGCGATGGAGGTACCGCGACGCTTACCCTTTTTTGTTTTTTTTACGTACATGTTGTTGCTGTTGTTGATGATGTTGATGCGGCGGTTGTCGTTGTTGTTGTTTGGATCTGCTGGTGCTACAATAGAAACACGCAGGTCAATACCCTAGTGGAGGCTTGAACTGGGCCTGCCTATGAGTACTAGTAGTAGTAGTAGAAGGAGCAGTGATAGTATTAATAGCAGTAGTATTCGTAGTAGTAGTAGTAGGAGTAGTAGGAGTAGTAGTAGTAGTAGTAGTAGTAGTAGTAGTAGTAGTAGTGGTAGTAGTAGGAGTAGCAGTAGCGGTAGTAGGAGTAGTAGTAGTAGGTAGTAGTAGTAGTAGTAGTAGTAGTAGGAGTAGGAGTAGGAGTAGCAGTAGCGGTAGTAGGAGTAGGAGTAGGAGTAGTAGTAGTAGTAGTAGTAGTAGTAGCAGCAGCAGCAGTAGTAGTAGTAGTAGTAGTAGTAGTAGTAGTGTAGCATTAGCAGCAGCAGTAGTAGTAGTAGTAGTAGTAGTAGTAGTAGTAGTAGTAGTAGTAGTAGTAGTAGTAGTAGTAGTAGTAGTAGTAGTAGTAGTAGTAGTAGTAGTAGTAGTAGTAGTAGTAGTAGTAGTAGTAGTAGTAGTAGTAGTAGTAGCAGTAGCATTAGCATTAGCATTAGCATTAGCAGTAGTAATGGTTGCAGTAGCGGTAGCGATAGCGGCATCGCAACAGTACGTGCAGCCTGGGGATGCCCAAAGCCTGAAGCAGATCAAGGATGCAGTGACCCAACGCTAAATGAAGCGAGTCGAATTGCGAACCCCTTCATACTTGACCGTGTCCTTCCCTTCGCCTCCCCCCCTCCGCAAACGCGACGATTCTCGATCGATCGATGTATGGACGTACCGTTGGATGCATGGGTCGACGGCAGGACACGGATAGAGCGGGGCGGGCCACGACGACATTTTTGGATAACGAACCGGAGAACGCGGAGTTTTGGGACGCTCTCGGGGGCTACGAGGAGGTAAGTGGCCGCGGCGCTTGTGTACTGCCCAAATAATACTGTATCGTATGGACTGGCATTTTGTGTAGACGTAGACTGTTGCGCATACGTAGAACCATTAGTATGAAACCGGGTTGTTTGAGGAGTAGCGACCCGGGGCGAGGTAATATTAATGACCTTTGTGTGTTATTCTTGCTCAATTAAACATGAGGTACAAGCAGCTCCCAGGTACCTGGTATATGGCAACGTCCGACCTATCCGACCAAACCCTTTGTGTGCGTGGGACAGATGGGCAGCAGCGTCATGTAACAACAACTTGACAACAGCCGCAAACAACAAACATGAGGTATTACGGAAGACCGTAGGAAATGGGACCAAATTTTATTAATAAAAATAGGGAAGTATATAGGTTTTTGTGTGCACCGCAGGTGTCATTTACTATTACGGGGGTCCATAGTAAACATGACCAAATATTGTTAGTAAAAATAGGTAAATATATAGGTTTTTGTGTGTACCGTAGGTCCTGTTAACTATGGTCCCCCGTAATATGGTCCTCCGTTATAGTAGTAATTATCAATAGCACCAGCTATAGTCGCAGCTGGCAGCAGCGCAGTCCGACCAAACCGATGTTACCCTTGATACTCTTGTTACGCGAGCCGTTTTGTTGCGTAAAGCCGCTTCTCCGTACCTCTCTTGATCTCCTTTTGATCATCTGACCTCATTTTTTCGCTTTTCTTGGAATGCTTGGACCAAGGCTACACGAACGAAACAAATGTCGACGCTGCTCCACTTTCTTTTTTTTTCTAGCTCCAGGCAGAGGGGGGGTTGCACTCGACATGGGGGGAGGGGGGGTACACTCGATATCATGCATGGCCGTAGTCGTATGACCGTAGACCCTCGCATATCTACAATGCCGAGACGGAGCACGTCGGGTTTTCACCGACCAGGCAAATATTGCTTGCACCAAGCGCGAAGCGCCGAGAGGTGTGCGGCGAGTCGCATGAAGGGCGGGCTGCGCCCTACTAATATCCGCTTGTGAGGCGGACTTGCATATGGATGACAGCATGGGTTGGTTTATGTTCCGGTGTAGTCACGTCCAGACAGCAAGGGGGGTAACTATGTAACTGCCTCGCGGTCGACTTACCATAAAAACCTCCAGGACGCGATACGATCACTCCCTTGTGCGGAGGAAAAGGTTTTCCACCCTCACAAAATAATCTGACTCGACCGCCGGCTGTGACCGACCGCCAAAAAAAAAAAAAACGATACTCCTGGCATAAGCAGTGAGCGGCATATTTTTTACAGTGTCATTGCCAACCGACGCCAACCAACCTATATATATGTATATATCGCATAGATCGGAGTTGGAGGGGTAAGACCACGTGGTACGCAAAACTGACAGCATCTGACAAAAAAATCCCAACTCGCTATATGTAATACGTCCTGTACAGTAGTTTGTTTTTTGTTCGGACATGCTCGGGACTGTTTTCTCATTTATTTATTTTTTCGTGGTTGGACAGATCACCGCCGAGGGAGAGCCTGATGAGGCGGTGGAGCGCATCGGGGCAGACGCGGTAAAGCTGTACCGAGTGTCGGACGAGTCGGGTGACATGTCCACCGACGAGGTTGCGCCGCTCAACGGGGGGGGGCTCACCGCAGACCTTCTCGAGGTGAGTCTTGGTTGTGGTCCTGGTTTTGGTCTGGTGTTGATCTCTGGGTCTTGGTTTGATTTTGGTTTGGTCTTGGTTGGGTTTTAGTTCGGTCTTGGTTGGGTCCGATTTTGATCGGGTGCGGGGTGAGTCTTGATTTGGTCTTGGTTGGGTCTTGGGTGGGTTTTGATGGGCACTTGGTTTGGTCTTGGTTCGGTGTTTCGGTTTCGTCTTGATGGACTCTTGGTTTGGTCTGGGATTGTTCTTGGTTGGGATAGGTCTGGTCTTTTGGTCTGGTGTTCATAGTTGTTTTTTGTTAACCCTTGGTTTGATTTTGACTGGCTCTATCGTAGTTTGGTCTTCGCGGGGCTTTAGCTTGGTCTTGGTTTGGTGCTGAGTTTGGTCGGGTCTTGTTGTATGTGTTCCGGTTGGATTTTGGTTTGGTCTTGGTTGGCTTTTGATAGACTCTTAATTTGGCAACGGTTTGGTCTCAAGATGGGTTTTGGTTTGGTCTTGGTTCGGTTTTGATTCGGCCTTGGTTTAGTGTGCGTTGCTTTTGGCCGGGTTCTGACTGGATCCTGATTAGGTCTTGTCGGGAGGGGGGTTGCCCACGGTGGGAGAGAGGGAGGGGGAAACACTCTCTAGCGCTCCTTTCGCACGATATTAATAACTACCGTACGAGTGGTTGTTTGTGTCTAGTGACTATGGACGGCGATTGGTGCTGGTGGTGTAGGTGTTGAGTGGTGTCAATGTTGGTGTTTTGCAGGTATAGGGCATTCGAAATCGGTTTCGGAGCAGGGGTGAAAACAAAACGCTCCACTTCGACCCCCCTCCCCCCCCCCCCCCCCCCTCTGCCTGCGAAGTGGAGAACCCGATAGCAAACTACCACAAAATACCACCACAACAACTTGATTCAGTATTTCAAGACAGATATTGTATGATCGAGATCATGTTGCCGGGTGGCACCCGTGCAGTCTGCCTAATCTATTACGGGGGTCCATAGTTAATAGGACCTATGGTATACGTAAACACCTATATATTTACCTACTTTTACTAACAACATTTGGTCCTATTAACTATGGTCCCCCAGTATTAGCACATATTTCCTGGGTTGGATATGTATGTAATACTGCACATATCGTGCACAACATCACAACGGCAGGTGAGGAACTAGACGATCTGAAGTAGATAGATAGATAGATAGATCATGACCTGTCCTATTAATAGGTGTGACATATTTGCAGCCACAACGCCAACACCCATAACAAGTCATAAATTCCCGACAGCACTAACTGCAACAACAGCAACATCAACAGTAATACCAACCCTACTACCCCAACGTCCCCACCGACAGTCGGGCGACGTGTACATCCTGGACGTGGGTTCCGAGCTGTTCGTGTGGGTCGGGAGGGGCTCCTCCGTGGAGGAAAAGAAGAGCGGTGTGCCTTTCGCGGCAAAGTTCGCCGAGGAGACCGGCCGCGGCTCCGAGGGGTGAGGACGCATATTGGTCGAGAGACACAGCTGCAGGACACGGTGGCAACGGTGCGGGGCAGGCAGTGCAGAAGGGCACATCGCGGATGTTATCAGTAGCGGACAACTACGTTTCCGCCCCCCGTCTGGTGTTGTTAACTATCGAAATGGAATCGTATACCTTCGCCACACTCCTCAGAACGTCGCACGCAGTCGTTCACCTTTTGCCTCTCTGGTTCGGTGTGCTGCTGGTGGTGGTGATGGTATGTTGTTGCGCCTTGTTTTTGCTGAGGCTCTGCTAACTCGATGGGCTCTTATGACCTCTCCCGAAAACTGCTTTAGAAAAAAAAAAGAACGGACGCTTGACCTCGGCCTTATCGTGTGTGTGATACAGGTACCATTCGAAATATGTTGTGAACGAAAAGAGGAAATTTATGATGTTCTGGGTATATGGTTCCTCATTTGACGAATCGCCCGTCTTCAGTCAGAAATATTTTGGCCTCCAAAAAATGCTGTCTCTGTTCACAGTTTGTCGGTATGGTGTGCTGATGGTGGTACGAGTACGTCGTGATGGTGTGTTTGTTGGTAGTGACGTAGGGCTGCACTTTTTTTTATGCTGAGGCTTCTCTATTGATAAAAGTCCGCGTACGTACGAGATCTGTTTGATCAAAATAAAAAAATACGAAAAATTCACAAACATACGTATGCATAAAAAAAAACACCTCTCACCCCCCAAAAAACAGGTTTCGAGCTGGAATTTAAACTCAAGCCGATGAGCAAAGGTGCAATACGAAACACAATAGTGAAAAGCACACTGTATTCCATTTTTTTTTTTTTTTGGTGGTTCCACTGAGTTGAGTGACTCTGTCAAGTCAGTTTTTGTTCTTAGCCAGAAAACGGTACATTTTTTTTACCTAAAAAAGGTACAGTGCCACTATCATAGCACGCCTCTTTACCTTTTTTTGGCGTAATGTTGTGCTGACGCTCATGGTTGATGGTGATGGGCGAGGGGACGGATGAGCACGTGATGGTGGCAGTGGTGATGATAGCTGATGGTGTAGTGGTGGAGATGGTGATATCATAGCTGTGCACCCTTGTGATGTTGATTATGTGAGGACGATATATATGAAGTACGTGTAAAAGAGACAACGCGGTGCACGGTGAATGGTGTGCTGACCGTGGATAGCGTGGAGGATGGTATATATGTCGGACGGTATGAAAGATGATGGTTCTGTGCTGGTGCTAGTGGTGATGATGGTGATGGTGACGTTGATGATGGAGCTGGATGTGGTGACGTTGCGATTAGTAGTGGTCGTGGTGATGCTGATGGTGATGGTGTTGACGATACTGGGCATGGTGCTATAGGTGGTGATGGTAGTGATATCTGGTAATTTCGTTGAAGCGGCCGCTTTGAATGATGAGTACTTTGCTCGGGGTATTTCGAAACTCACGCGTATGTGTGTACGCACAACTGCGTTTCTTTTTCCGTTGTATGGTGTGGTGTGGCGTGACGAGAGTCCATACTTCGGGTTGTGGACCGGTAAGTTGTGTGTTGCCGTCCCACAGCACATACCCACCTCTACCGCATTCCCCGTTGTGACCTCTGAAAGGCGATCCTGCTCGATCAACCGCCTCCGATTGCGGGGTTGGTCACCGCACCTTGCACACGCCTTTGCATATAATGCACCCCCTCGCCCCCCGCCCCCCCGCCCGCCATCTCCTCATCTCCGCCGCCCCTGCTGTATGTCGCCCCTCTCCCCCCTACCCCATCCTCAACCCCGTCCCTGTTGTACGTTGCCTGTTGCCTCCCTTGTTACGTGTGGATCATCTTCACCCTTCGACCGGCCCGCCTGTACATTGGTACAGCGCCAACGGGAATGGCATGGCTAGCCGAGGGGACACGCCGATCACGCGCGTGGCCCAGGGGTACGAAACCTCCACCTTCAAGGGGTAAGTGACCGCCGCGCTGTCATGCGTGTGCCCGTTTTGAGGTGGTGCTGGTAACGGTGGTGGTGCTGGTGGTGGTGCTTGTGTTTGTGTTGCTTGTGATGCTGGTGACGGTGGCGGTGATAGCAGTGGTGGTGATCTGCCCTGCCCCCACCGCGTGTAAACAGGGTACTGCTGTTGACTGTCGACCGTACGAGGTACTGTTGTATAGATAAGGCGGCGCTGCGACGGCAGGAGGCCTCTCGATTTGGAGGGGTGTGCGATACAGATTCACTGAACAAGCGCAACGCACCGGGCAGAGGTCCTCCATTTGGTACAGCCCCCGCAATCACCCCCCCCCCCCCCCCCCCCCCCCCTCCCCCACCCGACAACAGAAAGCACCAACTCCCTATCCTCCGTCCGTCAAAATCCCGCCTCCTCCCACCACCCCTCTTCCAATAAAATTATGTGTGAAAAGCGTATTGGTCTTTTTTCTTTTGGCTTTTCGCTGATGGTGAGTGCTCCCTTTACTGTGAATCTATACACGAATATATATGTAGGTACTTCAAGACGTGGAACCCGTCCCCGGTGCCGACGTGGGAAGAAACGCCTCCGTCGGCTAGGAGCCCCGGACTCGCGAACCCGCCCCCCGGCCATGTCCGCGGCGGACTCGGCGGCTCTTGCGAAGGGGATGCAGACGGCTTCCGCGGTAAGGAAACTGATTTTTTTTCCTGGCGTCCATCCCAGTTTATATTTCTATGGTGCTACGTATAATAGTACAGTCTTCTAGTATTAATATTGGTACGACCGCTTCTACGTGAGTGTGGTCGGTATACCCACCCACTCATAACCCACCCATAACGCCCACCCACCAACACACCCGACCAGACCCTCGAGGTTTGACCTGGGCCGGGAACAGCCTTGGTATTTGCTGGCTTTCGCTTCATTGGTACCGTACAAGTATTCTTTCGTATTTTGCGGTGGTGTTTCTTTTCGTTTAGCCGCAGACGGAGCCGCTTTCACGAAGGGGATAAGAGACCGTTTCCGAAGTGGCAAAACTGATAGTTCGGGAGAAAAATATCCCGACGTGTATGTGACAACACTACGCTGAGAATTGTGACAATGCTCTGCTGACATTTTTAGCGCGTTTGTTACCGCTCCATGCTCTCATCCTTCGATCGCTCATATTTGTTGGTCTGTATAAATTACGTTCCTGTGTGCGATTGTAGTTGGCTGAGACCCCCCCCCCTTTATTTATTGCTGTAAGTACGACCCCCTGCCCCCTATGTTTATTGCATATTCCATTTATATAGTATCCGTCGCCTTGCTTTGGCTCAGATCGCTGTCGCTTTTCCCCCGTTGTGTCGTGGACGCTTTTTGCGCTTTGCTTCATCGCTCAAATCGTGTTGCGTGATCGGGTGCGTGCGGGGGTTGGGGGTGGGGTGGCTGTGCATGAATCAGGCTGTTGACGAGGCCCCTGTGGACGATGGGAGCGGCGACCTGCAGATCTGGAGGGTGGAGAACTTCAAGCTTGAACCGTGGCCGGAGGTGTGTTCGCTGTAAGACGTCGCGTTTTATCACCCTTCGACTGCTGTGGGTTGGGGTGGGGTAGCTTGGTTGGTTGGCTTGGATTGGATTGGGTTGGATTGGATTGGACTGGATTGGGTTGGGGTGGGGTGGGGTGCCTGGGCTTCGGGTGGCTTGGCGTGGGGTGTCTGCGATTGGGGTGGCTTGGCGTGGGGTGTGTGCGTTCTTCACATTAAACCGTTCTTTCTACCCGTCGACAACCAGTGTCTGAGCCGATTCTTCAATCCTGGAGAGAGATAGTACATTGTTATGCAGTATGTAGAGTAGACAATGCGATGCCACGTCATCATTCTGGATACGACAGGCACGACATACACATTGTATGAAGGATATATAACAATCGAAACAAACAAACGAAAACAGAAAACAATCAAACAAATCAAAGAGGAGAAGGAGAAATAAAGAAAAAATCTGACGTGCCTCCCCTCAGGAGATGCGGCAGACACTTGAAAATAGCACCACTACGTACTACTTATAAACAGAGTAAGACTAAGAACCAAGAGAACTAACAGGCAAACCGAAGCACGAATCACCCTCAAGGTAGCCGCGGCGGCAGTTTGTGGTACAAGGAGCATACATGGCTAGGTTCTCCCCACCAGTCGGTCTAGTACCTTGCTACCCTGTCTGCCGTCTCCGTCCTGCGTTCGTCAACTATGCCCCGCCCCGGGAGAGGGTGCGTCAGACAATACAAAACGAGCAAGGCATGCCCTTCATCCACCCACGCCACACAACTCCTTTCGTAGGGACAAGGAAGAAGTCGGGTGGGGTGGCTTGCCTGGGTTTTTGGGTTGACGTGAGTCGGGTTGGGTTGTGTCGTGATACGTTGTGTTGTGTTCTCTTGTTTGCAGACGGCGATTACCGAATCCCCCCCCCCCCCCCCCCCCCGCCCAGCCTATATTATATACCTGGTAGAGATGGGTTGGGTTGGCGTCGGTTGGCGACGCTGTAAAAGACGCCTCTTATTACTGCGTGAGCTTGACAACCACGGTACCGTTTTGTTGTTGTTGTTGTTGTGTTTTTTTTTGGCGGTCACCACAGCTGGCGGTCGAGTTACATCATTTTTGTGCGGGGAAAACCTTTACTCCGCACAAGGGGGATGGTCGTATCACGTAGTGTGTATATGGTAAGGCACCCACGAGGCGGTTACGTAGTAAACCCATCGCTGTCTCTGGAAGTGGCCACATGGCCACATCAGAACTAAAATCAATTTATTGACGCTGTCATCCGTATGCAAGAAAATCCGCCTCTAAAGCGGTTTTTAGTGGGAGACAGCTCACCCTTCATGCGACTCGCCCAACACCTCACGGCGCTTCGTGCTTGCTGCAAGCAATGTCTGTCTGGTCGGCGAAAACCCGACGTGCCCCGTCCCGGCATTGTAGGGATGCGAGGGTCTATGGCCGTACGGCTACGGCCATGCATGATAATGAGTGCAACCCCCCCCTCCCCCCCCCCCCCCCCCCCCCCCCCCCCCCCCCCCCCCCCCCCCCCCCCCCCCGACGCGCTCCGGGCATTTGCTGTTGCCGTTAGAGGCGGCATGACTGATCCTCGATCAATCGGGTTGGTTTCTCGTGACTCGCGATGCTCTTGGGGCGGCAAGGGAGTAGTGTTTTCCGAGCCTGAATAACGAAACCACTGCAATCTACATGCTCGCAGTGCGGCGACAACGTTTATCATACCCTACCCCACCTTGCTGTCTGTTTTTTTTTCCCCTCTTGACGCTATATGCTTTTTTTTTTTTTTTTTCCTTTTTTTACTGAAAAACGTTGAGGCAGCGTTGGCGGGAGAAGTCCAATCCATCATTAATTGGCTGTTTGGTTCAGGGGTTGTGTTGTGTGCTGTGTTCCAGCAACAAAAAATGTCTCCCTCGATGCAAGACGTCCCGTTCCCTGACGCCCCCCCCACCCCATCGGCTGAACTCGCGTGTTTAGGAGAAGTACGGCCAGTTTTACGGGGGCGACTGCTACGTGATGCTGTACACTTACCTCGTGGGTGGAAAGGAAAACTACATCATATACTTCTGGCAGGTAAGATTGATTGATGGTTTAGTTGTTTGGTTGATTGATTGATCGATCGATTGGTGACCTACTTGGTTGGTTGCGTACTTAACTGATTGGTTGACTGGTAGATTGAATGGTTGGTTAATTTTTTATTGGTGAGTTGTTCGTTTTACAGTTGTTTGGGTTTCGTTAATTTGATCAAACGCGCTCACGGCCTGGTCTATTTCACCATACCTGGTGCATGTTTTTGTTTGCATCTCAAACATCGTTCGCGCTGTGTTGTGTTGTGTCTGTTGCCTGTCAGGGCCGCGAGTCATCCCAGGACGAGATCGGCGCAAGCGCTCTCCTGGCCAAGAAAATGGACGACGACCTTAACGACGCCGCGGTGCAGGTATGATTATTAGGGGCAACCATTTATTTATTTTTTCCCTTACCTCAGCTAATTCCCTCCATCTGACCGAAGATATAACCACCTTTCGGTACTGACGTCAGATTCCAAACGTGGGTTATATTGGCGGCCAGATGGTGAGTTGCTAATTTGCACCGCCGCCTCAAATGTTGGGATATAGGGCATATGCCTTACTTTGGAGCTGGGTGAAGCGGGAGATGTGCGCCGTCAGACCGAAAACCTCCGAAAAAAACAGTACCCGGTACAGTAGGTTTACTGTTAATAGTATATATCGCACAATCGTAGAGGCACATTCTGGTGATGAAACGAGCAACAAGAAATAGGTACACCCGATGATAAAAGGAGCAGCAAGAAAGGCAGATGGAGATGCGTATACATGGAGATGAGATCGCCGTGGGTAGGCTAACATGCTTTGGTCACCACCATGCGAAACGGTTGCTTTTTGTTTTGTTTTGGTGTGTTTGTTTGTTGGATGAGGTTAAACTACGTTAGGTCAACGGCTATCAGCAGCGCTCGCGGCACCGCTTTAGTTTTTTTGGTAGTGAACTATTATGCGGAGGACCATAGTAAATAAGACCTACGGCACACACAAAAACCTATGTATTTCCCCACTTGTGCTAACAATATTTGGTCCTATTTACTATGGTCTCCCGTAATAGTGCAGTGCACTTGCGTTGGGCGGGGGCGTTGATTTTGCGCAAAGCGAGTGCAGTGCAGTGTGGCGCAGCGGGCCGAAATATTTCTGAGCTGACCGGGATCCTTGGCCCAATATCGTTATCTTTCGGGTACAAGTAGTGTCTGTACTTTTTTTTTTCTTGACTATATATAACTATTAATAGTCTTGAGGATTTTTCACATGGTACGCAGCACTTTTATTTTCCTCCCCACAACGA
The DNA here is from genome assembly GCA_031763025.1 of Macrocystis pyrifera. Lineage (NCBI taxonomy): Eukaryota > Phaeophyceae > Laminariales > Laminariaceae > Macrocystis > Macrocystis pyrifera. The sequence continues at coordinate 16,224,814 of JASSKH010000004.1, read as the reverse complement.
TTTTAACTTTTCTGTTGGTATATAGCTCAATTGAGGAGCTTCAAAAAGACATGTGCCACGTGCCATTCCTCTACTGATTTTTTTCGCGCGAGCCGAGCTTTCGCGGCCACCTACGGCTCTGCGCTTCTCGTTGACGTCGACCGCCCGCCCTCCCTCCCTCCCTCCCTCCCTCCCTCCCTGCCCCCCCCTCGGTATTGTGCTGGGTGCTGTCATGCTGTATGCAATGCTGCTGTCGGTCCGGTGTTTTCTTTGCTTTTTTTTTCATTGTTCGAGTTATCAGGTGCGGGTTGTGCAGGGCAAGGAGCCGAAGCACATGTGAGTTATAATATGTTTCGTCATTTTTCCTTTTCTTTTCTTTTTAGTTTTGTGTCGTGTTCCCCTTTTTTCCCTGTACATGTCGTATCTTAACGTTTTGTCTCTCTACCTTCCTCCGTAAGCGGTACGAATGTTTTTTTCAACGTTTGGTTCGGCTCGGCTCGGTTTCTCGTGTGTTGTGCCGTCGAACCGCGTGTTCCCATTTCTTGGTTATTTTCTCGGCGGTCGTTTAGTTTCAGGATGTTCAAAAGTTGCGTTTCGCATCAAAGATATCGGTTTCGTCGCAGGCTCGAATTTATATATATAATACCGGTTCAATGTCGATATAGATACGTATATTCATACGATAAATATATCGATACCTTGTATCATACCACCGATACGATATCGTAGCACACCTTGACGTAGCACCCGTTGTTTTTTGTCCTCCTCCTCCTATGATACTTAGTCACTGGGTGGCGTATCCTCTTGTGTCGAGATCGCTTACCTGTTCATTGTCTGTTTTCCTCCACTTTTTTGTCGCCTGCTGCTGGTGCTGCTGTTTTTCAGGCGCGGGCTGTTCAAGGGCCGCCTGGTCATCCACTCGGGCGGAATCGCGTCCGGCTTCAAGAACTCCACGGAGGGCGACTCGTACGACACCGATGGCGTGTGCCTCTTCCACGTCAAGGGCACCCAGCCCGACAACACCTACGGCGTGCAGGTGATGATGAACAGCCATGTCATGATGCTATCAATAGAAGGTAGAGGTATCACCTATTTTTTCCTGAGTACTGCTAACTTTTGGGAACTCTTATTATCTCTTCCCCAAAAAACTGTTTTGTTTTGTTTTTGAGAAGAAAACAAATATCAACGCTTAACCTCGGCCTATCGTCGGTGTCCTAAAAGTAATGCTAAATAAAAATGGTGTTCCCGGTGACGTTGGGTAGTGCCTCGCTCGGGAAACCCCGTCAGTTCCAGTGACGATTTGGCAGCGACGGCTAGGCCTAAACATGCTACGTTTGTCGTAGAACGCGTCTGAGGTGTACTGTCGTATTTTCATGAGGCTCCTTCCTCGCTTAGACATATACCAGGTAAGAGAAAAGTTGACAAAAGTACGAAAAATTGACAAACATACGTATACATATGAAGACCAACTGGTCCTTGACCGCCGACCGAAAAAAAAAAAAGATGAAACTGTGGGACCCGATGCAGTATGTATGCCCATGGGCTGTACATGCCGGTATGGGTTTCCATCGACGAATGCTATTGTGGTGTAAAGCACGAAACATATTGGGTAGTGTTGTCATTGTCCTTCGAGCCCATCTTAACGGGGAACACTAAATTTCGTTCAATCAGATGCAAATTAAATTAGAAAAAAAAAATCAAGTCGAATTGAAAGAGCCGAAAGTCCTCGATAAGATGGGCCCTTAAATTATATTAGAAGAAAAATAATCAAGTCAAATTGAAAGAGCCGAAAACCCCCGTTAAGATGGGCCCTTAAGGAAGCCACGTCGGTCAGATTTTCTTTGTTATAGGAAGGGCCCACCGCTATCGTGTTAGTAGCACTCATCTCATATCCTGGTTATATATAGTCCGGGATATAGTATACATTATATATTATACGTAGATGTGTGCAAGAACGAGATGTTTTGCAGGGCGAGCGGGGGGGGGGGGGGCGGCGGCGGCGGGGGGGGGGGGGGGGGGGGGTACTTGATATCATGCATGGCCGTAGTCGTGTTGCCGTAAGGGAGGCTGCTGCTGCTGCTGCTGCTGTTGCTGCTGGTCTAATGTTGAACCGGGTACTTTAATCGTTGAACGCTTCTGTGTCTTGTGTCTGTCAATCGGAAGGTGCCCGAGACGGCGAGCAGTCTGAACTCGGGAGACAGCTTCGTGCTTCTAACTCCAAGCGACGCCTACGTGTGGATTGGGGGCGGCTGCGCTTCAGAGGAGGCCGCGGTGGCCGAAGGGATCTCTGAGGTCAGACTATTTGCTGTTTGCATACCTGGTACATATTGAATGTGGTGTTGGGTATCGTTTTGAATCATCGGACTTTTGATATATCGTGTCGAATGTGTGTTGCGCTCCGTCCACCCCTCCTGGCATCCGCGTGTTTATTATGCAGCTGTTGAACGAAATTTCCAATCTCTAAATATCAGATGTCGAGGTCACATCGATTCGTTTTTTTCCTTGTTTATTCGGTATCGTATCGGTTCATTTTTTGTTTTATTTTTATCGAATCGATTGCCTTTTTTTGTTGGTCGTTATCGTATCGAACTCGACTCTCGATATCCAACACTATTACTGGTTTATGCGTGGTGTACATATTTTTTGTTTTTGGGAGCCGAGAAAGGTTAGGGTGTGGTATGTCTGTCGGTTATCACCGGTACGATATATTTTCCTTCGCTTTGCGATGAAAAAAAAAACGAACGGTAACATTCATACGCGAGAGAAACACAAAACATATTTCACACTATCACGCGCGCTCGTACGTGCGTGGTGGATGACCTCCTTTCCTCCCTTTCCCTTCCCCTCCTCCTACATACTCCTAGTTCCACAGACAGTGTGCAATGATGATAATCCTTTCGGCGTATGGATGGATGGGGGTATGGGTTTGCTCGTTTGCTCGTTTTGATTACCATCTTACATGACACGAGGATGACAACACGGCTCCTCGGGTTTCCTAACCCCCTTGTGGGCGTGTATCCCGTGTGCCCTATCGTAACGTTTCGTGCAGAGTCGGACATGACGTTATTTGGTTTTCTACGTTGCTGATGCACAGCGCGTCTTTTTTTCCATGTTGCGGATGCGCTATGGGGTGCGTGTGTGTGTGTGTGTGTGTTTTTTTTTTTCGTTTGTTGCCGGTGCGCGCTTGGCGCTTTTCGTTTGTTTTGTTCAAAGTTTATGTTGCGGTTGCTCTCGGCATTTTTTTGGACGCCTTTGTTTATTTTTGTTCTTGATGCGCTCGACGTTATTTGTTCGTTTGTTGGTTTGTTCGTTTGTTCGTTTGTTCGTTCGTTTGTTTTTCGGTGGTGACGTTTTAGATGCTGCTGGAGCACGGCGACGTTGCGGGAAGGTCGGCTTCCATTGTTCCGGAAGGCTCGGAGCCGGAGGGATTCTGGTCTGCCCTGGGAGGGGAGGGGGAGTACCCCAAGGTGTCGGAGGACGAGGTGTCATCCCAAGAGCCCCGCCTTTTCCAGGTGAATTTCGAAAACCGTTTCGAGGCTGTTTAATACCAGTAAGTCATGCAAACGAAGGCAAGTACCGGGGGGGGGGAGAGCTGGAAAGTAAACGCGATGTTTGAACATATCGGGGCTGTTCACGGGTCATCACACGACCCGGGAATGGGGTCAGGAGGTCTTGAACATCTCACCGGTCGGGCCAGGAGGTGTTGAAGAGTTGACGCGTCAGGTCGGGGTCGGGTTTAGGTGACCCGACCGGACCCGACCAACGAGGTCTGACCCTACCCGTGAACAGCCCTGAGAAATACACCTGGTACCGAGAAAGAAAGTACGATATTTGCTCTGAATGTACCCGGGTATGTATAGACGTATCTACCGGAGTATGACTAGCATCATCAGGTTTGGCACGCAGTCACCGCAGAGCATACCTCTCTGGAGGTAAACGTAGGTTATTGGGACCAGGGTGTTTTGAGAAGAGTTTGGTGGACACCATTTTTGGTCGGGTTTTTTGTGGACTTTTATTCGTGTGAAAATGACCCCCGATCCACGAAACTTGATATCTTCTTAAGGCTGTGGCAAAAAAATGGCCAAAAATGCCACTTTCTAGTCGGTCTATTCTCGGGTTGGGTTATAACTCTTAATGGATGGGTCATTCTCATGCAAGAAACAGACCACGCCGAAAATCGAAAACGAATTTGATTCCAAGCTAAACTTGTTCGCAAAAACGACCGTATTTTGTACACCGAGAACGGTCCTCGCATTTGCCTAACTAATGCGCCCTTCACCCTTGTAGTGCTGCACGGCTGTACCTACACAAATGCCTAATTCTATTACGGGGGTGCATAGTAAACAGGACCAAATATTGTCAATAAAAAAAAGTAAGCACCTGGTCGTATAGGTTTTTATGTATACCATACCTGGTAGGTCCTATTATCCATGGGCCCCCGTAGTGGTTCCAAAACTAAACAAATATCTCACTCTTACTCCGAGTAATGTGTGCGGAATACGGGAGTGCAGTCGTAAAGGAGTTAATTGATACTCGAAGTATGATGCGCATATGGTGTTGTAAAGAGCGTCGAGTTGGCACAGAAAGAGTGCGATCGTACTTTTTTTCAAGAACGGCGAGGAAGGTTGCCAAATACCAAACGAAAGAGGTGTTTTCGGAAGTATCCGGTGGAAAGAGACGAGCCTTCCGCGAGAATGCAAAATGTTTCGACTTTTGAAAAAGAAGCCTTTTGTTTTTGTTTTTTGTTTACCGTTCGTCGGCAAGAGAGGATATCGAGCGCTTAAGAAACGATCGCACCGCCATGTGTGTGTGCGTAACTCATCATTGCTCTTTTACGGTCCATTCGACTCTTTTGAATTGAAACGATTGGAAGGACTCACGCGTCGGACAGATGATCTGCAGATGTAGGTAGCCCTTTCAAGGCAGATGTGTTCGCGATCGTGTATGATCCAGCTCACGTTGCCGGGTGGGAGTCTGTATAAATCTGTTATGATTCACGTGCGGTGGTATTTACGGGGGACCATAGTAAATAGGACCAAATATTGTTCGTAAAAATAGGCACAATATATAGTTTTTTGTGTGTACCGGAGGTCCTATTAACTATGCCCCCCCGTAATAGTACATGTTTCCCGCTACTGTAAGGTTGGGCCCGTACTGCTGTGCAGGTAGGTCCTTTACGACCACTTACAACTGCAGGCGATGAACTAGATCACCTGCTGTGTTGCACATAGATAGATAGATAGATAGGTCATGATCTGTCTGCATCTGACCTATCAGAGTTGTGGAAATGTTCCCCCGAAACACAGGTGCAGTTGTTTGAACCCACCCGGGGCTTGATTAGAGTATGATATATACCTGTGGTAATAGGGAATGAGCGCCGGAAAAGGTGGCGATTCTTACAGCATCCGCACAAGAAAATGAAGCAGCCCGGGCTCGTTGACGTAGTAGACTGGGGGTAGGGGATACGAGACGTGCGATACGAGACACGGTACGGTACACGCGCACTACGATAATATATATTTATGTATATATTCGAAACACCTAGCTAGCGTTCGGTACCGGTGTATCGTATATAACATAGTACCTCTCCGACCCAGAATATACGGACCGTTTAAACTGGATAATTCTATGCTAACGGTCCCTATGTCAGAGTGGTATGATAAGAAGTGTGTGTGTAAGGGGGACTGAGTAAGAGGGTAGGTAGGTTGTTGGGTCGGTGAGGACAGGTTGTAAATTTTTTGTTTCACCAAAGAAGGATGCAGTATGGTGGGGTGGTGGGGACGGGTTGCAATTAATTCGTTTCACAAAACAGCAGTGACGCCATATATAGCCTCGTGAGTGGAATTTAGTCCTGGCACGCCCCATTCGATTTTGTTCTCTATAAAATATACTTGGTAAGACAACATGCCTATTATTCACTGCTGCTCGGTAGCAGTGACGATGATGGTGTCCATACATATACTGTAGCTATAAAACAGTATTTACAGGTATGAAAAACACAACGGGAAAATTCCCCACTCGTGGCGAGCTACAGTAGTAGCATTTTTTTTCCGAAAAAATCTGACTGCCGGGGGGGGGGGGGGGGGCTCAACTGAGGAACTCCCGATGGCATGTCTTATCGTGCCCAATAAGTCATGCCTAATCGTTCAGTAAGGCATGTTTTATCGTTGAAACGCCATTTCTGTTTTTCAGGCTCTTCGTCGCACCAGGTGTACCTTAACCCCTTTTTTCATGACCGGATTCCCGTGTTGAGGACAAATTGCTTGAAATTAGACTCCTGCTGTATATATTTTTCTTTTTTGACACTGCGGTTGGCTCTTAACTGGTTTATTTCAGCACACTGCAGTCCCGTTTTGCGGGTGCGGGCAAACTCCTCACGTAGGATTTGCGTTGTTTGCCCTCCAAACGGGGCTGCAGTTTTCCCTATTGATAGAACGTGCACCTTTTTATTTTGCCACACAAACTGAGGTTTTGTGGCTGTAAGAGCCTTTCACCAGAATAAAGCGTGGTGCGCACCTCTACGAGTACCTGCGCGTTTGGTTTTTCTCCTCCCGGTGGAAACGGTTTGCAGAAGATTGCGAAGAAAATTCCGAAGAACTTGCCGCGGAGGACAATCCCCGAAGGAATCCCGAAGCAATGCGTCTACAGCGCGATACACATGATAATGTTTCGAGCGCTACCGACACTACTACTGATGTACCAGGTTTTCGCTTTTATCGCTGAACCGGGGATCCCATAGGGGTCGTACTGTTTTTTTTTTTTCGGGTGTTTTCACGGTGTATAATACAGTAGCGGAAGCGCGAGAGCGAGAGTTAGCAACGTTCGATGAAAATCGACGAGCAGTGGGAATGCTGAAACCTATGCGCGACGACATCTGTGACCACGGCCTTATGCAGAGTATCGCTGAGGGTTAAACCTCCTACGAGTTAAGCTGGGTAAAAGTGACGATTTGACGGGAAAAAAAAAAACATATGTACTGCATACTATTGCTGTACCGCAGGTGTACGGTGTAGAGCATGTCCTGCCTGTATACCAGCAGTACTATTAAAAATAACACAGGGAAGAAAAATGAAGAAAACACGAAAATGAGCGTGTCGGTGAAGGGCTTCGGATTGATTTCTTTCAGTGACTTTTACTGGTTGGGAACTAAAAACGTAGGTTGCCGCATACCGTGAAAAGTCCTGGTACTTTTTGTTATCGCCGTTCCGCCGCACGTATTAACATGATGTCGGGTTTTTGTTTTATTTTTTTAAAAAACACGTTTCGTTTGTGTGTATTTAGGTGTCGAGAGGTAGCAGATTATGAAATACCTGTTTGGTACCTGGTACGTATTTTCGGCGTCAAGCATTGTAGAGTTTTTCTATTGGTGCCGTTCCGCCGTATACATGTAAAATGTTAATTTTTTCTCTGGTGTGGCTTTTTAGATCGCTTGAGAGGGAAGGACACTACTGTGCTGGCATCGCTGGTTTGTACTATTGCGGGGGTCCATAGTTAATAGGACCTATGGTATACATAAAAACCTGTATATTTACCTATTTTTACTAACAATATTTGGCCCCGTTAACTATGGACCCCCGTAATACTCTTCCGCCTCACTAATGATAACACCGTTCTAATTATATTGCGTACATAGGTGTCGAATGCTACGGGCAAGCTGGCGGTGACTCCGGTGTGCAACTTCGACCAGAGCGATCTGTGCGTGGATGACATCATGCTCTTGGATACCGTCGCCTCGGTCTTCGTCTGGGTTGGCCCGCAGGCCAATGCCACCGAGCGAACAGAGGTACGACTAGGCGCACACCTGGGCAGGGCCATGCAGAGCGGAGGGGAAGGGAAGGGGGAGGAGGGGGAGGGGGAGGGGGAGGGTAGGGGAGGGGGGGGTATGGGGGAAAGAGGAGGGGAGGGGAGAGAGGGGGAGGAGGAGGAGGGGGAATGGGGTCTAGGGCGGGAGGGGAGAAGGAGGGAGGAGTTCGAGATGGGCTGTTGTCCCATGGGGGAGAGAGGGGGTGAGGGAGAGAGAAGGAAATTCGAGAGGTATCTGGGGAGGCGAGATAGGAACTTCGATAATTTGTGGAGTGCATGTTCTGTCTTGGCAGGGGGTGGTGGAGACGGAGAACTCTAGAGTATGTCGGGAGCATATGATGGACTGTCGGTTTGGCGAGGGGGGCGGGTGGTCGAGAAGGTGGGTGGGGAATGATGGGGTGTCTCGTTAGGCTTGGCGGTTGGGCAGGCGCAACCAGGTGTTTCGCCGGTCTGAGGGGGCGGGTGTGTGCTCTATGCTTTCCGGTTTCCCGTGCTTTTCCTTCGACGGTGTGTATAATAATATTTTTGGCGGGATATGTTGCCACAATCGTTTCTTCGTCTGGCAGACGGAAGCGAAAGAACAACACCCACCGCGGCGGTCCGTCTTTTGTGAACGAAAATGTCGCGAATGAAGCAGGCGAAAGCGCGCAAATTCCCGATTCGCGCAGGAACAATGCGCAAGCTCAGTGTCTCTTTTCTCACCCTCTTTCTCACCGCGCCTCCCCTGCCCTCCCTCCTCCCCGTCCCTTGCGCCCGCCCGTCTGCTACTGCCGTTTTTTCTCATCTGCTCTGCTCTCTGTGGTCTGCTGTCTGGTCTGGTTTGCCCTGGTCGCGGCTCGGCTATGCTGTGGCATGTTCTCTACTCTTCCCTTCCCTACCGTTCTCTGCTCTGCTGTGTTCTCTGCCTTTTGCTTGGCTATTTTTACTGCCTTGTTCTCTGCTCTCCCCCGCCCTTCTCTGCTCTGCTCTGCTCTGCTCCACGCTCCATTCCACTCTGATGTGCTCGTGCTGTCTACGCCTTTGTTCGTGGGTGACACCCTCTTTCGTCGCCGGGGGGACGCATGGAAAACTATCGAACCATGCTGATGTTCGTTCTGCCAATGTGACACTGAAAAAAAAAAAAAGTCTATGAACGTGGCCCAGCAGTACATCGACACTGCCGCCGACGGCCGCAGCCCTGACACGCCGGTGGTCCAGCTGGCCGCGGGAAACGAGCCCCCGATGTTCACGCAGCATTTCAGGGGGTGGGACCCCCTGCTCACCTCGAAGAACACCTTCGTCGACCCCTACCAGGCAAAGCTCGACGCGGCCAAGGAGGAAAAGGTGCGTGCCTTGGGGGTTGGCGTGGACGGGGTGGGTGGGGGGATGGGTGAGTGGGTGGGTGTGTTGGTGCTTTTGTTTGTCTTGAAAGCTATTATGTACGAAGGGGTTCGTATCACTTTTTTGGCGAACGTAATTGGGACTTGACCGGGCGCTTCTTCCCACCCAAGATATCGTTGGAGTGCCTGTTGCTTTTGTTTCAGTGCTGTTGGTATTATGTACCAGGTGTACCTTTTTTTTCCTGGTGTTTTACCTTTGGGGGTCTTTTTGTCGGGTTATACTGGTGGGTTTTATCTCGAGAGCACTTCTCGGGTGAGGAGTAAGAGCTCAGAAAAAATTAGGTTCTGCACGGTTTTCCTTCGGAGTGGTCAGTGAGGGTGACGCAAGAAATGCGGGTTAGCTCGGCAGCAGCAGTAGCATCCGCATAATGCACAGCAGCAGTAGGTAACAACAGCAGGAAAGGGAAGAAGACGTATTGCAGTGTTCTTGGTGCTAAGAGTATTTCGATGCCCTTACCTCAGCAATTTTCGGTGAGTAGGTGGGTCTGGTCCTTTGTTTCGTTTTTTCTTAGAATTGAAATGATGTGAGAGATTTTTGGTGTGTACCACTCCGACCCAAAATATAAGGGCATTAGACATGATAATTATATGCTAAAGGTCCCTATATTTCGGGTCATGAGTGGTACAGCAGCAGGGAGAATAGTATGTTGCATGGTTGGGTTGTGTGTTGGCGGGTATGATATCATACGTTCATGCGTGCGTTCGTTGGTGTTTATGTGTGTGTGTCGTTGTTTTGTTCTTGTTTGCTTGGAATGAAAAACGCGTCTAGTGGTGTCGATGCGATATTTCGGGCGGGTGGGCAAGCGGGTGGGCAAGCGGGCGGGCATCCATGCTCTTTTTATAGGTTCCTTGGGCTCGACAGCCTTGCAATCGAAAATATACACCCGTACTTAATCATGTCCCGTTCACGTGTACGCGAGTCAGTGTTTTGCTTTGTTTCTTTCTTCTTCGACCCTGACTCCTCCGCCGCCGCGTGCATGGTGTTTTCCACCCTACGTCAGCCTTGCAGTACGCCGTGGTAGCTGGTATGGATAACTGCTGTTTGGTTGGTTTGATACCTTGTTTTTTGCAGGCAAAGAAGGACGCTGAGCTCGCCGAGGCTCCCGGCACGACGACGATGGATGACCTGCCCGCGCCACCCGGTGACGGAGCCGCCCCGGCTGGCGGGGGTGGGGGAGGGACCGCGTCGAGAGACGTCGCTATAAAGTTCACGGGAGATACCATCCCGTACTCGGAGTTGAAGGGGTGAGTGAGCTGCCGGGGGGCCGGTGTGTGTGTGTGTGTTTTTCCTGAAAACGATTTACAATTGCGATAGTGTCAGCCGGCTTGCAATTTCAGTACAGTAATGCGACACCATTGATGCCCTTCAACCTTGCAGGACTCCGAGGTGGCAGCTAAAACAATGGTTGGTAGCTTTTTGATGGTATCGACCATCTACGACCAGTGTGATCGCCCAGCAGCAGCAGCGGTACTGGCGGGGTCATGTTGCGCCTGTTGCGCTGTCCGACTCCCTTGCGTTGTTGCTCGGACTCCGAATTGTGTTCATCCGTTGATGACGCCGTCAGAGCCCGCCATTGCTGTACGTAGTGGTCACTTTTTTGTCGTGAACTTTCCCCTCTTTCGAACCCCAAAAGAAGGTTTTTTAAAAAGAGGCCGAAAAAGGAGAGGAGAGAAAAGTATGTTTGTTTGCCGTCTATTTAGGATGAGCTGTGCACGTGTCGGGAAGCTCCTTACACACACACCCCTACGAGAGGTATAACCCCAGCAAAGCCGGGCTGCATCGTTTTGGTTGATATTTAATTCGACGTTTTTTGTTTTTTTTGTTCTTTTTCGTCAGTTTTGTGTTCATTTTCGTCTGATTTCACCGAAAAGGGATAGTATACTATACGTTGTCCCTGGAATATAGTCACCGTTTTATGTGCGCATCAGAGTCAGAATGTCGTCTATAGTTCTGGTAAGAGCTGGGGTATAAAACGGAACCACACTCGTCACCATGTCGGAATTGAAAACAAACTACTTCGAAGTATATAGCGGGTTCGAAGTATACCTATTTATATCTGTGTATCATAACCACTCTTCGTCTAAATATATAGGATTATTACTGTTGTTGTTGTGGTTGTTTTGTTGTTGTTTGTTATTACTATTTTTTTTTTATTATTATTCTTATGATTTTTATTTTTGTTTATTTTTATTGCTTTCCTTTCTCTTCATCATCGTCGCCTTTGTTTTCTCTCTCCCTCCTGTCTGGTCGTATCGAAGATCCGGGTTCACGTAGCAGGTTATCCTTCCCCCTCTCCCAATAACGGTTGGTGTCTGCATTTTTTTCGCGAGACAAGCCATTTCTTCCTTGCCTCGTCGACTCGCGTCGAATTGCGCCTCTACCCACGCTACGCGCTGGAAGCAGTTGATTCCTTTTTTTATTTTTGCACATGAAGAAATTTCTACCGCGTACGATGGGATTTGTCACGGAATCAACTCTAGCGGCACTCGAAGGTAACCACTGCGTCACGGGGGCGGCCGGCCTGTATATATACCTTTATTTAATTCAACCGATCCTTTGTGGTATATTTGTAGTCATTGTATTGATTTTTTGTACCGTTTACGAAGCTTTCCCCTTCGCAGGCATTCGGACGTGGGGCGACGCAAGTTAAATTCTTACCAGGACGTTTTTTGCAGCTGATAAAAACGAAAGGTCCACCAACCGTTAAAATTTTGAAATTTGTACTGCCCAAAAAACGAAAACCACCACGACCGGCGAAAGGAAGTCGGTGCGTGGGTATATAGATATATGTATACTGGTATACGACTGCTTGTAAAGAAAATAAACCGAAGCTCTGAGATGGAAAATTTCCTCGAAGCTCATCTTTGCAAGCTTGGTGTGATACTTTGGCCGCGCGTTCTACGAATGTACCGTTTATTGGCTCATTTTTTTCGACGTACTGTCGTTTTTTGGCTCAGGTACGGCAAGGAGATCGATGGGGTGGACCCGCTGTGCCGCGAACAGTACCTCAGTGAGGGGGAGTTCAAGGAGGTTTTCGGCATGTCCAAGGCCAAATTTGCCACACAGCCCAAATGGAAGCAGGTTTCCGCCAAGAAGTCCAAGGAGCTCTTCTAAAACGGAAGCGGTTTTTATACGAGGACCGATGTTGACGAGGGGGGGGGGGGGGGGGGGGGGGGGGGGGGGGGGGGGGGGGCGAGGGGAGCGAGGACAGTTCATGCGCGAGATAGAGAGAGAGGCGCGCGCGGAGAAAATACCCGCCTTTTCTTGGGAGACCGACGGGTGAGAACGGACAGACGGAAAACATGGGACGGATCGGGACCTGCAGGAAATATGGATGTGGGACGGACGCCGACCGACGAAAATATGGGACGGACGCCGACCGACGGAAAATATGGGACGGACACTGCCCGATTGAAGGTTGGGGTGGACGGACACTGACCGACGGAGAACACGGAATGGTTATGGCGAGGGACCTTTTTCTGAAACGAAACAAGCATGTACTTTTTTAAGCGCATAAACCGTCTTGTCGCGATGCGTTTAGGTCTTGAGATAAGCGAAGCCGCCTGTGGTGACTGCGGGAGAGAGAGAGCACGCAGGAGGAGGAGAGGGTGGGGAGGGGGCGGGTGGGGGGGGGGGAGAGAGGGGGTGGAGGGGGTTGGGGGGGGGCGAACAGGAGGGACGTTTGGCGTTTGGCGAGACATTTATTTTGTTTCTTGTCTTCGAGTATCGTTTCGGTTCTGCTTTGGTTTCGTTTTGCTCTCTGTTATTTTCCGGGTTTTGACGGGAGCGAATGTTGGTCGTTGTTGCCTTGCGATGTGCTTCGTCGTTTGTTTTCGGTGCTTACGTAAGTTGCGCGGCGTTCGTCAATGTACGGCTGGCAGTGGAGGCGAGGGGGGAGGTAGGGGTCCGGGGGGGAGGGGGGAGGGGGGAGGGGGGAGGGAGAAGGTACCTTTCCTCTTGATCGTGGCGTGCGCATCCTTACAATGCCGGGACGGAGCACGTCGGGTTTTCACCGACCAGGCAGACATTGCTTGCACCAAGCGCGCAGACATTGCTTGCACCAAGCGCGAAGGGGGGCGGGGGGGGGGAGGGGGGGGGGGGGGGGGGGGGGTGCCCTTGAAATATTTTTGTTGGTGTTTGCCCTCGGGCTTAAGCGCTTGCCGTCGAAGCAATAGACGAGGTGAAACCCATCGTTTTTCTTTTTCCGTGGATGGATCGTCCCCTGCGTGTGTGGAGTTGGTAAAGAGGGCAAGCGGCGGGTTCAGGTATTGGGCCGTGTGCTGAGTATAATCGAAACAGAGAAGAATTAATGGTGTATATCTCCCTCATGAGAGTTGGTGGAGGTGTGGATGCTTTTTGGCGAGAGGGGTGTTTGGCGTAAAGCGCCCCGCGTGCGCTAACGCTTCCAACAAAAGGTACCAGTAGATGATAATGTTGTCGTTGTATCATACGTTCCTACTGTAGGGCATCTTGCCGATGCCGCGCGAGCGTATTTTTCTACTTTCAAGAGTGATTGTGCGATGTTGATTGCGTGAACGTAACGGTTTGATGGGTTTTGGTGAGTGTCCGTTCGGGTTTTATTTTTCGCCTCCTGAAATACTTTAGGATAAAAGCAGAACTAGCAACTTGAGGTTCCAGCATGTTTTGGTGTAAGCAAAGGCCTGCCGTTTTCCGTGTGTTGGCGTGTTCTGGAGTGCTGCGGTGAACAGTTTCGCAGGTAGGTTGTTAGACTTCTGGTTTGTGACACTCATGACCCGCGGGGTGGCATTGCATGGGATGGGATGGGATAGGCCCGACTCTGTTGAATTCCGTATAATATGATCCGCAGATCAGATGTGCTGTAGTACGTCTTTATTTCGCTGAGCCGTGTCGTTCAGGTTCAGGACACTCCACCCGCCACCGCCGCCGCCAACCCCATCCCCCACCCTCTCATCTTATATTTCTGTTGATTGTTGGTTGGTGGGATTTACATTCCCATGTTCCGAGGGCGGGTATCATTGGCTGGACACTCGAACCTGCTGGTGTTTTCCGTAGCAGTGCGGTTCCGCACGGTGCGGTACCGCACTCGAGGGTCGTGGCACGTATTGTTGTTTACTATGATGACGCACGACGATCAGCAGCGCATTGCATCATCGGCAGCAGTTTTGGATCAATCAAGGCAGATGTCTCACAGAATGCCTTGGATTTGTCTTTAGGTTACCATGAGGTGTGGCGGTGGTAGTAGGTGACTCGATGTTCAACGGTGGTGGTGGTGGTGGTGGTGGTGGTGCGTGCCGTGCTGGAGAAGCCACTCCGGTAGTAGTGCGTCGCCGTGGGCACTTGCGTAGTCTAAGAGTAGTAGTAGTCGTAGTAGAATATGTTTTGGGTTCTAGTCCGTCTCTCGCTTTTCTTCTCGCATCGATCGCCGCGAAGAGAAGTCGGTAAGGGATCAATTAGTTGGTCTTCGTCTTCGTCGTCCTGGCTTTTTTTACGTTATTCGTACGTACATGCGAGTAAAAAAAGAATGTTGCGCGGTCAACGTTTTTTTTTTTCCGTACATATTATAATACCATGGAAAAGACTGACAAGTCTTTTTTTTTTTTTTTCTTGTTCTTGCGGTCGGTCCACCGTGACAACACGACAATTGATATCTATATTTTGCCCCCCCCACATTCCGCTGTCTCGTCTATAACAGCAGGGTTCTAAGGTATTCTTTTTAAGAAACTTGCACAAGCAACGACGATCGAATTCGATACGATGATGACATCGATACGAGCACGAGTACACGAAAATTCCAATCGAAGATGGTACCGTTTCAACAGTCGACACATATATACCAAGGTATATATTACACTCGTGTGTCGATTTGTTTTTATTTTTATTTTTCACACGTACATGCGACAGATCATCGACTTCCACGTGATGATCGAATCTGTAGGATCTACTGCAGTAGCTCATATTGCCGGCTCGGCACCGTATAGTCTGCGTGATCTAGGACAATGTTTTCTGGGTTGGACTTGAATACTGTACAGATTCTGCAAACCATATATATACATACTCACAACGATGTTTTTCCGCGTGTGAGAAGTTTATCTCAGGCAGTGTAAGCCAGCTTAAAAAAATGGGGGGGACAACAGGAGATGGGGGGAAAAATCGCGGTTCGATACGTGTACGAGTACTTGACGTTGTTTCTGTCGATGCGATATTCTCCAACACTATTATTTATTACTGACTAATTGTTCGTATTCATACGTAGACCATGATAGTTTTTCCTAGGTCACCTACGGCCTTCTGCTGTAGTATAAGCTACCGTAAGCTGTTTTATTGTCTTGTCTGACCCCCCCAATTCAGAAGCTCACAGCCTACACTACTTCGATATACAACAGTACTGCAATACGCGTCTGTTTTTCCAAACGGTCCGAAACTGTTGAGATGCCCATATCGCGCGCAGTAGAAATCGATAGCCGGCTGAAATAGAAGAAGCGTCCCTCTTGAACTTTTCCGGCTTTTCTCCGGTGCCCCGTACCTTAATAAACTAGGCGATCGAGCCCCGAACATAGCTTGTAAAAACACATTCAGTCCGTACGCGCAACAAAAAAATACCCCACCCACCGCTCGCGATAAATGATAATAACCAACGGTGACAGCCAGGTATAACCCTCTTTCCTTCGAGCTGTTTGAGGCTGGATCGCGCTCACCACCGACTCGCCGCGATACGCCTCCCCCCCCGACCTCTACTCTTGCACGCCCTCAACCGGGGCAGTCGCACGGCACAAGAGAGGCTACTAATTACTACTGAAATGAATGTCAGTCGTAGAATTAATACTGTAGGTATGTACTTACTGCTGTAGTTAGTGTCACATGGCAAACTAAACATGAAAAATAGTAACGGCGGGTTTCCTGCGACGCTTCATGTAAAAACGGTGTCGGGAGTAAACCCAAGATTCAGACAGTGAGTTTTTTTTCTCCCTGCCAGGGAGCTTTTGTTCCGAGGTGTACACCACTAAATACCGGGTACAGCAGTACCTCCAGGTTGTAGGCGTTACCTTTTCCGCCCTTCTCTCGGCGTGTTATCGTCGTACGTACCTTGTAATCTTCTTTGTGTCTTGTCCTGTAGCTTGTATCTTCGTATCTATGTACCGGTATGTTCGTATCAATATCTTTCACATATATCTTGTATCCTGCATCTAATCTTCTCGTCTCTCGTACTGTTTGGTCTAAAGTACTGCGCACCTCATCATGTTTCACTGCGAGTCCACAGTACTAGAACCTATACCAGGTATGTAACAATCTACCCGTACATCTTGAATCCCCCCAGCTGTGGGGGGGATATGGATTTTTTTTCGTCATGTCAAAGTATATGAAGCTTTTTAGCCTTGTCCCGGAAGTAAATGATGAGGTCGTCAAGATGTCGCCTAGATGGATCCCTGGAGCGGTGTTACGTACGACCCTGTCCTTCTCAAGTACACACATATGAAAGAAAAAACATACCTGGTAACAGTTATCGGTCAAAAATCGAAACCTTCAGTTAATGGACGTCTGCCACAACCACCGCCGTAAAGTCAACAGTTGTTTGTTTTACTGCCTATCAACTCTTGTATCTTGTCTTGAAACGGTTTCAAGCCTTGTGGTCGAAGAGCAACAAACACGCGGCGGAATTTAACCGTGTTTTATGTAATTACCCCGCCGAAGCCTGGTGCCTCGTACGAGCACTGCGGCTGCTGTAGGAGTGCTCCCCGGAGGGCTGCAGCCAGGGCGGCAATACAACTCGGTCGGTGAAGAGCTCTTGTGCTTGAAACGTTCAAGGCGCGTGCTCACGTAGTGCGAGCATGTGGGATGAGTTAGTTTTTGCGGTCATAACGCGAATATCCAGGCATTCAGTACGCCATCATATCGTACAGTCATATGGCGCATGCGGAACCAACGACTATTTATTGGGATGTACTCGTACTACAACTGCACCTGGTATGTACAGTATATGTGCAAACCGTCGACTGTTGCTCGATTGTGGGTGTTGAACCCCGGCCTTACGCTGATGACAAGGGATCCGCTAAGGCGAGAATACTGACGTACCAGGTATACAACCACTGCCTTGCTACAAACAGTACTTGTCATGTCTGATCAGCAGCTCTGCAGACTTTGAGAGCCACTCGTTGTCGACAAATATATCTACACCACTGTGTCCCTAAGCAGAAGGATGTTTGGCATGTTAATATTGAATCAAACACTCCTCATCCTTAGGGACATATTGCGGGGGACCATAGTAAATAGGACCAAATATTGTTAGTAAAAAAAGGTAAATATATAGATTTTTACCTATACCATAGGTCCTATTAACTATGGACCCCCGTAATAGCATGTGCGTCGATGAAATGTTTAACGTACCTAACGTAGTGGATGAAGGAAGCACACGACGCACTCATTCTATATATTGTTACGTACAGTACTAGAACACTGCAATAAGAATATACGACGGAGTGTGAGGGTACTTTGGTGAACTTCACAGTAGTCACGTAGTTATATCTACACAAACCGCGAATGACACTACCTTGATGCTGTGATATGAGCACCATGAGCACGCAAGGTTATCTCGACTGACCACTCGTGCTCCTTGGCACCTCTCCCGCTGCAGCTCGTGGCGAACACCGAAGCGGACTACTGTAGGCCTGGCTACAAGTGGATGCACACTCTAGCTCTACTCGACAGACGAAGAATAAGGCAGTAGTCGTAGATCTACTGGGTACTTACTGTCTCTGTCGCCCCAGTCTACGGCACACCACAGATACAGTATTATACCTACTGGGTGTTAGAACGTGATACTATCGTATTGATACTGTAGTACGAAGCAAGAGTCGGGGAATGACCTCCAACCAGCAAGGACCAGACAACCTGGATGAATGCGCGCCTCTTCGGGACCAATACCCGCACCACCACCAAGCGGTAGAAGATCTGGTCGAATTGCGTGACTTGGACGACGAGGTGGTTGTCGAAAACATACGAGCAAGGTTTTTAGCTGGGACGCCCTACACTGGCGCGGGGAGCGCGATGATTGCCCTCAACCCTTGCCGGAGCCTCGTCGAAGTTTATGACAGAAGCATGCAGGTGCAGTATATAGTATATTTGTACAGTCCATGAACGTGCATAATATGCTTATTGTTGCCGTAGCTTCTTACGGTTTCAGAGGGTATGTACGGAAAAACTCAAGCCCCTGACCTAAACCCTTCAGAGGCGTGTTCGCGGTGAAACGCCCGAATAAGCGCCGTGCTGGTACGTCGATCCCACTACCCACTCATCCCCTCATCCACCCACCCGCTCACACACTTGCACACCTACACATCCACACACGTACACCCACCCACCCCCCCATCCATCCGCTCATCCACTCACCCATCCACCCGCCCACCCTTCCATCCTATCATCCTCTCATCCATTCACCCACCCCTCCACCCGTCCATCCACTCATTCACTAACCCACCCTGGTCTGTTTGCGTTGTGCCATGTACGTAACACAGGCAAAGTATATGAGGTACAACCGTACGGATCTGCCGGCACACGCCTACGGGGTGAGCGCCGCTGCCTACTGGGCGCTGTGCGAGGGGCGCGGCAATCAGGAGATCATACTGGCCGGTGAATCCGGCTCAGGCAAGTCGTTCACCGCCTCTGTGGTGCTGGATCACCTGGTCGCAGCGGCGCACTTGTTATCGACAAATAAAAATGCCTTCGTTTCGCAGCCGTGGACTCCGGCCGAGAGCGCTTCTGAGGAGGTCGGGGTGCATGTAGAAGAGCGCGTAAGGAAACTGGTGGCGTGTCACAGGACAATTCTGGAGAGCTTCGGCAACGCGACGACGGTAAGTATCGCTTGGGGAGAATGACGCGTACTGTGTACGAAAGGGGTAGTTATGTTTCTCGTCAAAACATTGCTGGTGGTAGGGGCGGCACCTAAGCCCATACCACTCTCTTCCGAAAAATAAGGCTCGTTTATAATTAATAACTTTTATGCAAATGACCTTAATATTTCGCGACAGAGTGGTATACATAGGTATAATGCTGAAAAGCACTATTACGGAGGACTAGAGTAAATAGGACCAAATATTGTTGGTAAAAATATGTAAATATATTGATTTTTATGTATATCATAGGTCCTATTAACTAAGGTCCCCCGTAATATTGGCATTCCAACGGTGTTGGGTTGAGGGGCCCGGTCAGTCAGAACTATTGCCTCCTGAGGCAAAAAGTGCTACCCCTGTTGTAGCACGCGGTAATCCAACTGCCCCAGTATCATTTTATTATGGCTACGCTATTGCTCTATTTTACTCTTTACATGCCTACTGTAAGTGGTGGGATTGTTCGCCGAGTTGACAGCGTTCAACCTCCTAAAGGTCAGTTCTTGGGTGACTCACCATTACGGGGGTCCATAGTAAACAGGACCAAATATGATTCGTAAAAATAGGTAAATATATAGTTTTTTGTGTGTACTGTAGGTCCTGCTAACTATGGTCCCCCGTAATAATACAACGGAGTTCCTCGAGCGAGGAGGCTCAGGAAAAAATTGGCAGATCCCTACATACCACGCACGAGCATGCAGCATTAATCGGATCATGCCGAAGCTTGACGTTTTTAGCTCCATTTTGAGCGATGAAACATGCCATTGAAAACCAAATTGGACGCTTCCAATGGGGGTTTCACTCGAGGATATATGTTCCGGATGTACCCGAGCATCTACCCGTGTATGAACACCAGAGCCAGGTTTGGTGCCCGGGTACCTAAGAGTATACACCGTATTAAGCACGCCCTTGGGTCCCCCATTCCTCGCACTGGAGAGTGCGCCGAAACGCGAAGAAAAGGGAAATGTCTCAGAGGCAATGTCGTACCACTAGTTCGGTTCAACGCAGGGAAAAGAGGATTGGGCGGTGATGCCTGTAGCCGTTATAGCCGTCATAACCGTTTCAACGGAACTCTTGTTTTCGGGACTCGCGGAATCTACGTTTGCGTCTCTGACCCGTGTTGGCCGGCCGGAGGGCTCCAGACTGAGATGTATATCCGTGGTTGGCACGTGTGCTTCGAGCCCTACAGCATAGATACGACTCCTGTCCTGCGCCTATATGCACGCAGAAAATATCCATTCTGACATCCCTGTGTCTGTGATGCTGTGCTTGCCCCGGGGGTGAGAGTTTTTTCTTGCTGACGTATCTTCCACGCACTTCGTACTGGGTGTGTCTTACACGACGTCGCTCCCAGTCCTTGAGCGAGAACAGCAGTCGCTTTGCACTGCACACGAAGGTTTTTTTTCTCGAGGGACGTGTCTCGAGTGCGCGGGGTGGAGTCTACCACGCTCCAACTGGAAGCGTCGAGGCTCTCTAGCTGGCGCCCGGGGGAAAAAACGTTCCACATTTTTCACCAGGTTTGAAAGGCTATGCTAGTCGCCAGTCGTCAATCGCCACCGGAACGTGTGTGTGTCAACAGTAAGATATACGCTAATAGTCAGCTTGTCGCCAACAATCAGCTGCTTGATATTCGCCAATGGTTGGCTACTGATACCATGAAACGACGAAAACAACGTGAAACAGCGCGTCCTATGCTGTTCCTCGTTGCGCTTGCTCCTCGCACGATAATCTTGCATTGGATTGGGCCGTTCAGGACCGGTTGACATTGACCGGGTGGAGATAGCACGGATAGCTGTTATACAGGCTGACCTGGAACGAGGTTGCATCAGCCGGATGTATTAGTGATAATGATTGCACCAATGTGTACTATTACGGGGGACCAAAGTAAATAGGACAAAATACTGTTATTAATAGTAAAAAATAGGTAAATATTTATGTTTTTGTGTCTACCATAGGCCCTATTTACTATGGTCCCGCGTAATATTAAATGTCTGGTATTATAGTATAGTAGATAAGCTCTATCAGATGCTCTTGGGCCGAAGCAAGAACTCAAACACCACAAGTACGGCAACTTTCGACCTGCGCGAGCTGTCTGGTCTTAAACTGACTCATTGAAGCTGTCGTCCATATGCAAGTCCGCCTCACAAGCGGTTCTTAGTAGCATGCGGCTCACCCTTCATGCAACTCGCCAGACACCTCACGGCGCTTCGCGCTTGGTGCAAGCAATGTTTGCCTGGTCGGTGAAAACACGACGTGCTCCGTCCCGGCATTGTAGGGATGCGAGGGTCTATGGTCATACGACTACGGCCATGCATGATAACGAGTACACTTCCCCCCCCCCCTGTGTCCCCCCCCCTTTTATATGGGTTGGGTTGGCGTCGGTTGGCAACGACACTGTAAAAGATGCCGCTCACTACGTGAGCTAGACATCCAGGGTACCGGTTTTTTTTGTTTTGTTTTTTTGTTTTTTTTGGCGGTCGCCCAAAGCTGGTCGTCTAGTTAGATCATCTGTGCGAAGTAAATAACCTTTACTCTGCACAAGGGAATTGATCGTATCACGGAGTGTTCAAGGTAAGGCACCCAAGAGGCAGTTACATAGTACTCCCATTGCTGTCTCTGGAAGAGGCCACACCGGAAATTAAACTAATTGAAGCTGTCGTCCATATGCAAGAAAGTCCGCCTCACAAGCGGTTCTTAGTAGGATGCAGCTCACCCTTCATGCGACTCGCCGGACACCTCACGGCGCTTCGCGCTTGGTGCAAGCAATGTCTGCCTGGTCAGTGAAAACCCGACATGCTCCGTCCCGGCATTGTAGGGATGCGAGGGTCTATGGTCATACGACTACGGCCATGCATGAGATCGAGTACATCTCTCCTATCGAGTATACCCCCTGAGCCTATGCGAACCCGCGATCGCTGCCAGTGTCAGGCTCCCACATACACCCGGTTGCCGCCTTAATCATCTCACCCGTCAACTCCGTATGTGCATGCTTGGAACAACGAATGCGTGCTGTATCAACGTAGATCTTGAACGCTGACGAGGAGACGAAGAAGTGTGTCTGCCTCGAGGGTAAAACCGCGGCAGATTTCCACCTCACCGCTGAGTCACAGCGGGTTCAAGCCCCGGGCGGCATCGGTTTGGCGTGGCGGAGCGAGCCTGGGCGCGGCTCCTGCTCCTTCTCACAGGACACCGGGGCGGCAGAAATCCCATCGAGAACGTTCGAGCCCCTTGGGTCTCGCGGGACACTGAAAGACACGACCGACGCGATGACAGCGGTGGGGATTGCAGGGACGGAGGTAGACTGCGTGCTGCGCGGAGTGTCGGCTGTTTTACATCTCCACCAGGTGAACGTTTATTCTACAAGTGGGGGCGGTTGGCTGGCGGTATCTCGTGGTGCGACGAAGTGAACTACAGTAGCTCCTTTGCTCCAACAAACACCTTAACGTACTTTCTGGCTCGTTGTTTGTTCTTGCCTCTGACGTCAGATCGAATTCAAAGACGTCGGCGGCGAAGAAATTCATCGAAACTTCGATGCCGTACAGGTGAGAAACTGCGAAGCTCGGCGTTTCCTTCCTTATCGAGGGGCTTTTCTTTCCCCTTCCTCCCTCTTTTGAAAACAGTGCAGCACGACCGACGAGGTGATCAACCCCGTGCTGTTAGCCCTTGTGCCCTAGCAAGGGTTTTTCTTACTGTATCTCAAGCAGTTTATTCCGAAACTGTGGTTGCAGTTTTAAACGGGATGAGCGCACAAGAGACCACTTGTCGAGTGCAGTCAACAGGTACGGATGTCTACTTGTCGATGAGGGTGATTTCGGCGAATCCGAGCATGCTGGCTGTATCCACGTGCCATGTTTCCGGGCACAGCGGCTCCCCTGGCCTAGTCAACGTCGCTATCACACCGAGATATATATTTTGTCGGCTTTTCTGCTCCATGCAATCATGAGGAGGGAAGGGGAGGGGTGTTAGGGGGCGTACTCGTTTGTTGCTTGCCATACTCGGTCGACCATTGACCGCGCATCCCTTTCGAGACGGAACACCGTTGCTACGCCTAGCAGAGACACCTCCAACATTTGGGCGCTCGTTACGTTTTTTCGAAAAAATATCTTGGGGGGGGGTTTAGGTGGATGACGAGGCGCCGTTTGAGGCAGCGAGAAAAATGCTGGGATGTAAGAAACACGACTTGCTCAACACGCTGCTCACGCGGAGGCTTGCAGCGGGGGGCGTGGACAGCAGGGCGCACGTGTCGCGGGACTCATCTAGGAGACGAAGACAAAGGGGCAGCGAGATGCTTGTCGTGCCGCTTAACAGACAGGAGGCCAAGGGGGCAAGAGACAAGCTCGCTCAAGAGGTGCGTGGTCGGATTAAGGAGAGACCGCGCAAGAACCATTTTTCGAAGGCGTAAGGCAGGGAGAGTTGGGAGAATTTTCGTGGAAGAAGAGCGCGCTACAGGTATTTACTGCAGTACGGCGAGAACTTTGCAGTTTGACAATTTTGCTCGATGCTTGAGGTTATCTGCTGTTGGTCGAGTCTTGCATTAGACGCGGAGGTACGAGAGTTTTCGGCAGCATGTTCCGTCGGTACCGTCTCGTGCTCCCTCTGCATACAACCGGGATATTTTGGCATCGCGACATTCCTTGTCCTCCCAAGACCGAAAGCACAACGTATGGTGCCGCTGTCCCTCCCCAAAGCCAGGTGTACCTGAGGTTGTTCCGGTGGCTGGTGAAACGAGTCAACGCCTCGACATGCCTCCCGCCCTCGGAAGAGAGACAAGACGCCGTCTTTGTAGGGCTCTTGGATGTTTATGGGTACGTGAAGGGAGGGGAGAAATGCTCCTCGTTCCGCGCAACAGTCGTGTAGCACTCCACTTGCTGACCGTGTCAGCGGAGTTTTTATCTTCACATGTCAGAAAAACGAGGCAGGGGAAAAGGACTCCCGACCGCCAACCCTTCGTAGCGCTCCCCATACGCTTCACGACGAGAAACGAAACACACGTTTCGGCAACAGTTTATTGAAATTATGTGCAGGGTGCGTATTACAAAAACGGCGTTTTTAACGACGTTTTATTGTCTCTTTAGTTCGGACGGCAAAACAGTAGAAGAGAGGTATATATACATCTTGTTTCGGACTGCGCACGCTGCTTTGGTCCTGAAAATGTCACACTCGCCTTTTTTCGTCGCCGATTCAGTGCAACAAACAGCACGGCGCGCACAGCCTCCTACCATTCCCACGAAAACATCTCTACCACACGCCCCTCACTTTTTACTCCTTGCTATCCCCTTTGCCCGCCTCCCCTCGCGGTCGTTGCGCCGATCGTGTACATAGCGTGGAAAATATGGAACTAAACGGGTTTGAGCAGCTTTGCAGAAACTACGCCGCAGAGAAAATCCGCGGTGAATTCCTTCAGGGCGAGGTTGACACCCCCAGCGGGTGCGAGAAACGCTCCGGCCAGAAACGGATGTGGGTTCGTGAGGCCGTCGCGCTGGTGGAACGCAGTCGGGAAGTTTTGGCCATGTTTGAGGGTGAGGGTGATGCAACGACCGCAGACTGTAGACCGTCGTGGCTCGTTGTGTTGGTGATATTTTAGAGGGCAGACATGCGGCGGCATTGCCTCCTTCTTCGGGCCTGGCAGCATTGTGTCGGCTGCGTCTGTATCGTGTCTCTTAGCCAATAGGCAGGGCGGGTTACTCCCGTTTGCTTTTGGTCTCATCTACCGACAGCCAGTGCCTCGGGCTATATTGCTGGTGTTGTTCGTTTTCGTTGTTGAGTATAGCCGATGACGGCGACAACGAAAGCCCAAGGGTCTAAACGTGTGGCATTCTCACGTTCAAGTACGTTGTCCTACGTAGCGAACCCACGACAAGTAATGAAAACAAAACATTCATAGTGCGCGCAAATCTTGAATTTAATCCTGCATTCGAAAACGGTTTGCCACCTACGACGCTCGGACTCGTGCTATATGCGGTAGGGTTGCACGTCATTTCTTCCTGAGGCCTCTCCTTCATTGGGGAGCTCCATAAACTCCAACACCTGACTTTCAGGAACGTTATACGCTTATCTCGATGAACAATCCCATGACCTGATTGTACAACGAACAAATACTGTAGCGAAAACCCAAACGCGTTCAAACATTATATGCTGGGTTGGTCAGGACCCCGTCTAATAGACAAGTGCTACCGCCATCGCAGCACGCGTCCTCGGTTCCACGATCTTGTTAAATATTACGATGGATCACAGACAGATCTTTATTAAGATCACAGCATCTGCAGATGAAAAGCGCTAGGAGTCGTCGTGCTCTGCGCAAATCCGCCAGGTCCGCTGGGCTTGATACATATCGCCGATGCCGAAAATTCAAGGCCGGAGGAGAGCAACCGGTCTTTCGTGGGCAAGCTAGCCACAGAGATGTCGAGGCAGCAGCAACAACTGGAAGGCGACGGTGGCATGTCGGCCAGGGCGAACGGTGACGATGACGACTGCTGTGTTCGAGGCAGTGGGGGTCGTCACGGCGTCGCGGGGAGCTTGGGCGGTGTTTGGCCTGTGTATGCCGCCGACCACAAGTCCGACGGTCGATCAGACCCCAGTTTTTACATCAACCATTTCGTAGGTGAGTCAGGGAGAGTGTACACAAAAAAATATATAGGCCCGCCAAGAAGGAACACCTACTCTGGGCAAGCCTTGAAGTCATATTGTGACACCATCCTCGCTTAACCTTGAACATCATGCACTATATACATATCTGGCGGGATTAAGTTCAGCGCTCGCCGCTGAGCACAATTTATTCGTCCAGTTTTCTTACGAGTAGCGCCTCCTCCCGAAAAAATTGAGCCTTACTAACCTGGGTGTCTGTCAATGCAAGGGCCGCTTGCTATTTATATTAACGTCTAAACGGTCCTTCTATTTCCACCCAGAGTGTTCTTGTTAGATTTTTTATTAGTCCTGGACAAATACTGTTTGCACCGATCGGCCGTTTCGCTTTCGAACGCGCGGGTGATCGGGATTGAGGGAAACTCTTCGAAATTCCCTGGCAGTGGCTATGTAGAAGAGTGGGTGCATGATACTGCTAGTATTGATTGGCCTGCGAGCTCTCATGTACGTGTTTTAGTACTTGCAGGCTGCCGAGCTGAAGTACAGTTCGCCGCACATGCATACCGCAATCGCTACAATGCGGGCTTCCTTATATTCATACCTTTGAGAACTCGCGCTTGTTGCATTTTTTAACAGACCGTGTGGAATTCGTTGCACCGATGGAAACACGCGCGACTGTTACAATAGGGTACTCGATTGTTCAAGAATATAGGGTCCGTTCTCAATGCTCACCAAGACAACCTGTGTTCGGTCACTTTTATGCATCTGCATGCCTGTTGCCGTTGTCCCCCTCGACTGCGAGAGGACCCACTACCTTCCCTTTCCGGCCCCGCTCCCGTATTAGCTTTTCTCCCCATCCAAAAATGCGGAATCTCATTAAAAAATCAAAGCAAGCGCCCTGACATCTGCCGTGCGTTCAACGCGCCCCTCCTGAAATTGACATCGACACACAGCATATAATTCCAAAATTGCTTTTTAAAGCTTTCACACCAGGATCAGATATAGTAATAATTAATATTTTTGCCTCCGGGTGCTGTCACCCATACAACCACCCGGCGTGCCCGCCCACGCAGGGCTCGTGCAGTACACAGCGGCTAATCTTTTGGAGAAAAACAGGAGCGGAATCGGGGAAAACTTGCTTGACCTCCTTGACGGAGCATGCACCAACGAGTTGATCGGCATCGGGTCGAGATGCGATCGATTCAGGTGAGCGAAACAGATAGAGTGATCGCCCTATAGTCGAGGTCGAGAGCCATCTTCAGGTGCGCTAAAAAGATCTAGTGATGACGAATGATACATCACCAAAAATAGCTGCGATCAGCTAAGTTAAGCGTCGCTCGTTGTATTAACTTGTCTGAACCGACCTCGAAACACGCACAACAATGCAGACGAGTTTTTCTCAAAAAGGTCGTGATCTCCCTTAAGTAAAGAGCTGGTGCAAAGGGCGTCGTCGTGAGGAGTGCCACCTCTCAAACACTAGGGAGATCGCCCTTCTCATTCCACTATCTCAGCGACCAGTGGGTGTATGATTCCAACTGCTGCGGCCACACCAACGTTTTCAACCTTGCCCGAGAGCTCGGGCACCGAGTGCTGACTTAAAAATGAAACGACTAACCTGGGTGGCACTCACTCGTGAGAACAGGTTGCAAGGCCGTTGCGAATAATGCGCAGTAGCACTAATTTTGTATGAAGGGTTATCCCTCATTTCCGTCTTTTTATCAGAGATGATTTTATTTTATTTTTTCTTAGTTTTTGTTGAGGGGTTGTCTTCTTTTTTTCTCTCTCGTTTGCATGAGAGATTATCTCTCTTTTTGGTGTTACGCTTTCTCAGGCCGTGTCATGTGTTTACGCACGGCCTGGAATATGCGCATCCCTCGTCGCTTACGTTATGATTCCTCCTTTAACACAGGAACAAGCGGACAGCTAGCACAAAGGACGGCACCGACGACCACCGAGCACATTCCTTGTATGACTTGCACCACCTGCATGACCAACGGGCCGTCGAAGAGTCCGTATTGTCGCAACATCAAAGGCAGCTCACGAGGTTGCTTGATGAAATTGGAAGCACTGAGGTATTTAACGTCATCTAGATGTAGTAACACCGTCGAACAAGCGCGCGCGGAGGGGTGGTAGTGTTTGGCGTGCCTACGCTACGTGTCATCTATACGTTGTTCTCCAGGTGTTACAGTATCAGAGAAAGGGAAAGGGGGGTACCCATGTTATGTCATGCATGGCCGTAGTCGTACGAACGCATATATCCTCGCATCCCTACAATGCCGGGACGGGGCACGGCGAATTTTCAGCGTCCAGGCGCCGTGAAGTGTTTGGCGAGTGGCATGAAGGGTGAGCTGCATCCTCTACCAAGAACCGCTTGTGAGACAGGCTCTCTTGAATTATGGGTGACAGCGTCGAATAGAGTTGTGCTTTACTTTGTTTGGTTACGCCCAGGGGGAGGAGGATAATGATTGGAGTACTTTCGCTGTCATCTATATACGTCGTGGGCCATGAGTCGCCGAATAGAGTCGTAGGGGGGTGAAGGGGA
The DNA here is from genome assembly GCA_031763025.1 of Macrocystis pyrifera. NCBI lineage: Eukaryota > Phaeophyceae > Laminariales > Laminariaceae > Macrocystis > Macrocystis pyrifera. The sequence continues at coordinate 16,196,665 of JASSKH010000004.1, read as the reverse complement.
GGGGGGGTGGGCTGCGGATTTGCCGCATTCCATTCTGGCACAAGGACATGTGCGTCGAGAGCGTGCGCCCGGCCAACAATGTCAGCTTCGGCAAGTGTATGTACTTGTTTGCGCAAACCACCGTCTCCCTTGAACGTCTACGAGTATGACATACATTTGGCATGCAGGAGCGAACGTCTTCGCCATCGTGGCCAGGGAGTGATTGATAGGTCTTCGCGTTGAAGATCGACGATAAAGTACACGGCAGGCACATTAATCACCCAACGTTGCGCTTCGTCAGAGTTCAGCCAACGCGATGCACAAACTACTACGCCACCCCTCCCCCTCCCTGCCAGCCCCAAACTCTTGACCCACCCGGGCATTGGGAGGACAAACCTTCAACCCTTCCACCGCCGGGAAAAATATGCTATACTGATCCCAGTAGTTTTCCCCAAAAGCATCGTAGCGTGGGTGCAGTTGTAGACGTATTCCATGCTAAGTACAAGTACTTTTACATAAAAAATCGCAGCTGAGGTTGAAGCGTGCAACGGATACATCCACGTTTTGCTTCGTTCGCCCTTCATCTGATCTAGTTCGCCAACGTATGTCGTCACAGGCCCGCCACATAGTCTGCGTGAAGCCGAACGAAGAGTTGTCTCCGGCTTACCTTGACTCCGAAAGTCTCCTCCGGCAGCTGTCCGCGGCGGGTGTGTTGACGGTCGCGCGAGTCGGGAGCCTTTCGCTGCCCTCGGGTCGAAGAGTGGACAAGGACGTGTTTTTCAATGAGTTCAGGGGCGTACCTAGCGTGTTGCAAAGGTGATGAGTGTGTTTGACGCTTCTGCCGGGGGTAGACATAGACCTATCGATCGGTTTCGCAGCTGGGCAGTCGTTTTTTTTTTTTATTGGTTGTACCCGTCGTTATACGACAGTGTTCGCACGGAAAATATCCCTGTCGTATCGGCACGGCACTGCTGTGGTCGACTGACTCGTAGTCGTTTGTGTTGGCTTTCTGAGGCGTCTGCTTCGAGGTGCAGTATGAAAACAAAATTGTGTTATGATTCCCATTCGCTTGTGTCGCCGCATCCGCTCGCAGGGTCTTGGGGAACAAGGGCGATATCTGCAGGCTCGGTCACAACGTCATATTCTTCAGGTCTGTCCCTTTTCCCGCAACAGTTCGTAGTGCACACTGATTTCTGTGCAGTGGCTTAGTTTCGGTCGGCTGGTATGATACATGAATGAGACGGACAGACAAACAGTGGTTGAGGGTTTGCCGTGACAATATTTCCAATAAAAAATGAGTGCAAATAATACCATCGAAGTATGAGGTAGCAAAAATTTGACAAAAGTCGGTGGGCATTGGGAATGTTGAAGTGATCCCTCTGCGCGATAAAAATGAAGGCAAGTACCGGGGAGTAGAAGGGCAGACACCTGTGGCCACGGCTTGTCCAGAAGGCTAGAATGTAGAAGTGGTGGTAAAAATTCACAAAAATTATCGAAATAAAGGCCTGTATGAACGCTTGGTCTTGATCATCCAGGCAACTGAACCGGCCAGTGTATACCAGCTAGTCGTCCCGAACTTATCATAGAGCAATCACCAATGCTCACCACGACCCCGCGCTCGCAGTGTCGGCATGAACAGAAGATGTCTCCACCGCTCTTGTTCAGCGGGCAATGTTGTTGCCATTCGAACGTGCCGGCGTTAGTTTGGTCACATTAAAATCTCCCGCATTACCTTGCCCGATCATGGTTGACGAACAACAAGAGAGGGTGCCTGGGAGGCGCTGGAGCTGGAGCGGCAAGCGGTCGAGGTGCAGAGATGTGAAGTGGTACAACGAGCATGGAGACGCCGCGCATTTCGCATCCATGTCCGCACGGTGAGAGTTTGCTCCACTGGTATTTATTTGAAGAGATCAGCGATTAGTTTTTACGACAGCAAGTCAGCGCTGACTGGGTAGAACAATAGATTATATCCCTTCTATCCACCAGTACTATCCATTGTGCAGCTGTCTTGATGCTGCTGCTGTAGCCGGAGAACGGGCTTTGAGAGTCAAGCGAACAAGGGGGTGTCCGCAGAGTGGGACCGTTTTGCTGTTGACGACCGATTTTTAAGCTTCACTTCAAACCTTTTCCATCCATATACGAGCCTTCAGTCACCTTGAGGCTGAAGAGTGTGGTCCGCACGTCAATCAAGTCAAGCATGAACACAACTAGTGATAGAGTATTTGTGCCATGGGCGAAACAGAACAACTTAGGATGCTGCCTTCGCTTGGATCCGTGCGAAGCGCTTTTGACCAAGAGAAGCAAAACGCCTCCATCACCCACCCCTGCAAAAAAACGTGCCATGCGGGCGGTATCCAGGAGTGGGAGAGGCACCTTGTAGCGCAAGCCGAGAAAAAGAGCAACGGATCAAAGGCTGCGGCGTGAAGTCAGGGAAATAAACGCACTCTTACGTGCGCCTTTCGACGCGGTTCTGCAGTCACCATCCAGGTTTGTCGGAAACCTTGCAGTACCTGCTGAATTCGAGCGGTTGACGGGGTTGTTTGTTGCCGATTTGTGTGGCGTAGATTGGAGTTATACTGCACGCTTCGGGCACCTGTCGTTGTGCGGTACATCCGACAACGACATCCTGATTCTCCGTCTAAACACAATGCACGTTTGAAGCAGTTAGGTGCTATCAATGGTCGGACCTCAGTAGTGAATGCTTAACACGATGGGTACACACAAGACAACAGGCGTGCCGCAACAGCTTTTATAAGCGCCACTATTGCAAGTCAGGTGAGGCGGAACATGTTCCTTTCCCCTGAAAAAAACCGTGCCGTAAGAGGCCAGGGAAGCTCACCCCCTATTTGTACAATTTAAAAAATGTATCGAGTTGTTTCCGCCTGCACCTTGGACAAAGAAGAGTTATTTTGTCTACATAGGGCACAAGGAGCTTCCTGCGCGCAAGGGGTGAACGTTGTGGCGCGTGTTGCAACCCTTCCCTTCGGCGTTATTGCCACCTTGACCTCGGCCTCGGCACGTCTTGCAGTGCAATCTTTGGTTCTTCCAATGCTAACGCCGTTCGCGAAGCGCAGAGAGCTCAAGAGGCTCAAGTCCAGGAAGATGAATCGAGGCGTTGGCAGCGAGTAGCGCAGAACTCGATTTGGGCGGTGGCAGCAGCGGGGGAGGGGGGGGGCGGCGGTGGCGCGGCAGGATATGGTAAATGAGGAAGCGGCGACAGCAGCTGAAGCAGCAACAGCGGCGGCGGTGGTGGAGGCGGTGGATCACGGGGCCGAACAAGTTGTCAGGTACAGCACATTCACTGCGATCGAATTGTTAAGCGCTAGGAAGAGGCCCTACATCACCTTTGCGAGCTTCGGGTGCTTCTTTATTTCTGCCCGCGGAGGCGGAAGATTGTCCATAATGGAATTTGACTGATATTGCCAAATACAGTTTTGGAGCATTTCAAGAGCTGCGAACTTTACGCCACGTAGGAGGTTAACGGAGTGATTGCTTTCAAAGAAGCCGCCGAGTGGGGGGTTCCGAAACCTTGTTGTGCACACACCTCAGGGTTAAGTGAACACTCGTCCATGCTAAGTATGTTCATATTAGCCCTCCCACTCCCTTTCAGACTCTTTCAATACATTCTTCGTCAACTTGCCAATCGCTCTTGACGGTAGGCCTCCCATCGCACCTACAGCGTTGGTCGAAGCTTGGCCGGTCGTCGAGGAGCCTGAAGGGCAGGAGCCTTCTTTGCCGTGCGCGCCCGGGCGCCGCGCCTTGCCCATCCGCTCTTCCTCGAGTCGACCCCAGAGAGGGGGGAGGGATAGATCTGCGGGAGCCACGCTTGAAGCCGGAGCGAGCCTGAGCTTGGCGGGCCTGACTTTCTTTCCCATGCGAGCCTTCTTGACCAGGTAACGAACGCTCGCTCCTGTGCAATAGGCAGTAAGGGTAAACACGTATATACCGCATTGTGACCGAAAGAGAAAGAAAGAAAAGCCTAGCCTTAAGGGGCAGGAATATATCATCAACGGAAACCATCACCATGGCACCTGCAACGTGGGTGGGGCTTCCCCCGATATTCCCGGCGCTGATGCTCACCGGCGCGTGTCAGTTCAACGCTGCAAGCCCTGTGCCAACCCCCACGACCGTGGCGACATGACGAAGTATTTGTCAGCGGGGTTGACGCAATATGTGCTCAACAACTTCTCCAAGAAATCTCCAACGTACCACGCCACCCAGGACGACGTTTCGACCCCTCTACAACGACTCGAAGTGGAAAAGATTACCGGACACCAATCGGTTAAAGGAAAGCGGTACCATAACACAAAGCAGACCTGTTACATGCCAAGTACAGTTTTTCTCATAAACGTCAGGTTTTTGGAGTGGGGGTATACAGCTTCTCACGAAAGGAGCCTCAGAAACAAAACATCACGTACCCTAAACTCTTCGGCTCGCCTTAAGCTCAATCAAAAATAAGAAGAGGCTGATATCGCGCAAGAGGCTTTATTGACTGAAGATTGTTTTCACGTTGTGGGCGGCTTCGAGCGTTACCGAAGAGTTATATCTTCCGACCACCATGCCGTCGGGCGGCACGAAGAAGACAGACCAGGTGTGTTTCCAACATCGTGATGCGCCGCAGATATGGGTGGCAGTAGGGCACATTATCTATTGCGTGGCGGCTTGTATCCTCTTGGTAAAGGACTTTTGTGGGATGGTGGCTCTCATCCTCTTGGTGCTGATTGTGCTGATTGCCAAGTCTTCACAAATATCTTGCTCTGTTTTTGCTTGGTTGTTCGTCCCTCCTCGCCTTTCACACCTTTACACCTTCACACCTTGTACAACGGCTGCTGAGAAGACCCGTGCCCAGAAAGTACAGAGCGATACGATGTCGGGTCACAAGGCGGCGAGATGGTGGCTGGAATAAGGCCCTGACGTGGGTGTACCATCTGCACCATATCGAGGCAAGCAGATACCAAGCTAAAACGTTGGTGATGTATTGTGGCCAACGTCTCCTCGCCGATTGACGTCAATATACTGCAATATCCATTGTTTTCGTGTCAACTTGAACCATGCACCGTTGCGGTTACGTCGGTGGAGGTTAAGCTTGCCCATAAAATTTGAAGTGGGCATGCACGCAAGTATTCTTCACGTTGACAAACAAGTACAAAGGGAGAGAGCCACCCCGCTTACCCCCGCCCTACCCTTACGTCGGCACCTTCCAACCGCGAATCGCACGCGTATCTCCCCATGGCGGTCTGCGGCAGGACGGTATGGAGTTCATGATGTCAGCAAGACAGCAGGGTTTGAGTCGAACGGCAAACTACTACTTAAGCACTAGTCCAGCCTTGGAAATGAACAAAGATTCGGTGAGCGGGCAGCGACAACACGGACACGTGCGTTCCTGACAATTGTTGGCGTACTACTGATAGTCTTGACCAGCAGTATGACAAGCTCACCGAGACGGTGTGGGTTAGCAAACGTTGGCCAGAACCGGTGACATAGTCACAATAGTCACTTTGGGTACTGGGTTCGTTCTCTTGGTTTTTGCTGACAAAACATAGGAGACTTGCACCGAAGGATACTCCTGCTAATGGAAGCGCAGCTATAAAATTACGGCACGAAAAAGACAACCCCAATACTTGCTGACGATGGAATGATGCGTCGAGGCTCTGCCTCTCAGGAGCAAGATGCAGACGTGGGATCAAGTGCCTATGTGAAGAACACTTATGATGCCAGAGAAAAAGCTAATGAGAAGAAAAGGCGCTCACGTAAACAGCTAAAAACATTTTCCGCTGTCGATCCCCCCGCACCGGCTGCCTCATCGATTGGAGCCATTGCTCTCCCGCCTCGCCAACCTCGCGAACCCGTTCACGCATGTTCCTCTCGCAGCGACACTATTTAGGAAAACTTCGGGCACACGACGGGAGCGGCAGAGCGTACACGCTGTACGACGATGGCATATCGCCTGGGTGAGAATGTGCACTGCTACCAATTACGTAAGATTGGAACATTGACGAGGAGTATCTAGGGTAAACGAGCGTTTGCCCAGGGAGGGAGGTGAAATTAGGAGCCTTCAAGAAGAGAACATACGACAACTTTTGGTTCAGAGCGATAGAAAAGAGACTACTGTAACAATGCGGTAATAAAGGATAGTCAATTCAAGTCGGACTGGAACGTGCACGATACACTGTCGGACGGAAAAAACACACAGTACTATACACATAGCTGATTGACTGCTTCGGGGTCCCGCTTGAAACAAGCGCAATGCGAACGTCGGCGTGTGCCGATAGGTTCAGTCGAGATTAAAGACCGTGGCATTTGCTTCAGTGGTTTTCGCCTTGCTGCTGCAGGAAGCTGTGATGGACGTTGCTGTTTAACCGGTGTTTCAAACCCTTCAGTGCGTATTTTTTGTGTAGTGTGGTGTAGTCTAGTATAGTATAGCATAGTGTAGTGTGGTGTAGCGTCGTGCAGTGTAATCAAGTATAGTCTAGTCTAGTGTGATATAGTGTAGAATAATCTAGTATAGTGTAGCGTAGTGTAGTATACATAGTGTGGTATAGTTTGGTAGAGTGTAGTGTAGTAGCGTAGTGAAATAGTACAATTAGTCACCCGGCGGCAAGAAATATATTTTGTCGGCTTTTACTTGCTCTTCATCTTGACTCGATACCAAGCTACGCTTAGCCTAAACCGCACTTCCTTTATCACTTATGTCGCAGGCGATCTTCCAAAGACCGGCGACGAGGTCTCTTCACGAGGACGGGGCTGGCAGCCGTTACATTCTCCTCCACTCGCGGTTTAGCCGACGGACCACGTTCAATGGAGGTATGCACGGCTGCCAAAAGGCTTCGATTCAGCAGGGCCCGTCCGCCACACGTGACGCTTGCAGCGTATTCCAAGTTTGTGGGCCCGCTGGGAGCGTAAACACAGTTGCCCACAGTACTCCCACTATCGAAATCCTAGGAATTATCGAAATGATACCATCTTCACGATACACACATGCTTGCTTGCGGCACCCCGCGCCCCCCCTGTTCCCTCCCTTGCCAAGCGTAACAAATTCTTGACGCTATGAGTACACCCATTTTCTTCATCGTGCCTCCACGCGTGTTTCTCCAATCTTCCACCCATGCGCAGGCTTCCATCAGCGTCGACAACTTTATATTGAACGGCGCCAACAAAGGAAGAGGGGGAGGTTTCACAAACTACGAGCAACACCATCAGCCTGGTACTGTACGGATGCGAGATCGTAAGCCGCGCTACGACTGCGATGTGAGCGAGGGTACCCGCCACCAAATTCAGGGAGGTTTTGAGCTGCGCGACAACGAGTGCAGGATTCCCGTCGCCGTATATGTGCGAGGAAGCTATGTCGTAGCAGCAACGCAATTTCGTTTGGCGTTGGACGATTAGAGACTGTCAGAACTCATGGGGTACTCACGTTTGCTTGCAATACCTCTGTGCGTGTTTCAAGTCGCTGTTGCACACGTAACTGTGACAATGCGAGCAAATTTACCAGCAGATATGCACATTAATCGAGAGTTACGGCGATAATTCTGTGTTTTTGGCGTACTGACACCTCTGGAACAAAAATGGACGTGGGTGGATAGTGCATCTCAAATCCCCATATACATTCAACCCCCGATAAAGTTCACACTCTGACAATTTTCACAGTTAACAAAATCTGGTACAAGTAAGTATCTGCTCATGATCCAGCCTGATATACACAACCTCGCTGACACGTACACCATGTCACCTCCCCCACCACAGGCAAGGGCTTACGTTCTCGACTTCCCCGATTGTACCAATGGCACCACCAATCTTTCCGTGAAGAACGTTCAGCTGGTACTCGCAGACAGCCACGACTCCAACCTACGACAAAAAATAATGCATCACGTAAGCAGCGACGAGGAAAGATGCGTTGCGCGGGACGAAAGCGAAAGCGAGACACCCCCGCCGCGGGTACGAGAAGAAGAGTGGAAGCAGGGGGACGGCAACGGGCAAGACCGAAACGATGGGGGGGAACTAATGTTGTTGTCGTTTGGAAAGTCAGGAACCGACGAGTTCGCTTTAGATTTTCGGTGGCCGTTGTCACCCATGCAAGCCTTTGGGTTAGCGCTAGCGGCATTAGATACCAGTGTCTAATATTAATAGTGGTGGCCGTAGAGTGGAGGGCAGCGTGGCGCGAGCAGCGCCGCGAGCAGCGCATGCTGCAAGACAGTGACGTTTGGTCTGTCCCAGATACGAGTAGTCATTTGTGAAGCAAAGGGGTACGTAGAACGATATATATTCGGTTCACTACAGGATCGGGAAGAATGTTTTTGTGGCTTGACTTTTCCCATTTTTATACAGATACTATTGGTAGTATGGCTTTCGTTTTCGTAGGACGCACCCTACATCTCGCGTAGTATGAGTTGAACCTTCCTGGACCAAAATAATTTTAAAGTTATCATTGAACTGTACTTTATGATTGAAGCCTGGGTCTGATGAAATGCTTGACACTGCTTGAAATTATAGGGCGAGACGTTCTCAGCCATGTACATATTCATATGATCATAACACGCACTAGGCGAATAAGCAACGCATGTGTTGTTCACCCTGCGCTTCGATGGTTTTAGTGCCTACGGATGAGTAACCCGGCGTTTCAAAAGGAGGCACAATAACGACGTTTTGCGGGTGTATACAATGATGTATTCGCAAGTTTCTACACGCCGGACAGACCACTATCTAGATCATCTAGATCATCTTTAGATCGTCTCGATCTCATCGCAACCCCTATGAAATATTGTACAAAATATCTACCTGGTAGATCCTACATAGATCCCACCCGGCAATGTGTGTGAAAGAGCCGTCTTGTACAGATCCAATCTACTGTAATCAACATGTTCAATATATCTAGATCCTTTAGATCCCACCTAGACAAACATGTGCTAGAATATGGAGATTCTATTGATCCTAAGTGTGAAAGGATTTAGATCCCGCGGATCCCACCAGGTCAAATATGTGTCCAAGATCCATCTGGTATAAAGTATCCCACCCGTGGAAACGTGTGTCAAGGAGTCGTGCCGTGTAAATCCCATCCGAGCAAACGTGTGTCATAGAGCCGTGGTAGACAGGCCCCGCTCGGGAAAACATGTGTGCAAGAGCTATCACTAGATCACGTACAGCCCACACGCGGGCCACCCTGCGTACAAAGAGCCGTGCCGCGCAGATCCCAAGGCAGGCAAACATGCGTGCAGAGCTACTACAGTAGATCATACCACTCACACCCGGGAACCTAATGTGTGCGTGGACTCTCAGAGATGCAGCTGCCCCACTCCGTAAACGTGTCGGGAAGCTCTCGGGTTCTTTGACATGGTGACGAAACGGCGGTATTGAAATGTGAGATGTAGTATCTGGTACTTGGTATCAGTATTGGGTAAGACGAACGCGTAAGCATACAACAATATCAATGTTAAGAACTCACACATGTGTGATTTTGAGTTACGTCTCTCTCTCCTTTAGTCTCCCTTTTAGGGGTTGTTCTGAGCGAACACCCCCTCTTCGTAGTGTTTGGGTCTTATTATGAGGTGTGGGGGGATCTATAGCCTCATTTCTTTTGGTTCGTATAGCCACATCTTCGACCACCTTTTCCTGGCCGTTTGGGATGAACTTTGTCATCACCCTCCGACCATCTTGCGGTCTTCATATAAGACTATTCAGGGTGGGCTAACGTGATATGAGTAAAGTACTCATGGGCTATGGATATAGATAAGATTGT